>CM076575.1:141948285-142429258 GCA_034641835.2 Pinus albicaulis
ACATCTTATAATTAATTGTATCACCTTCCAACGTTTTTGTAATCCTATCAAATATGATTAGAAATAAACAATATTATGTAATGTAGGGTGATGACTTCGGAACAGAAACTACAGAGGAAGATAAAAATATCACTTTCCATTTCGGCTATCAAGCCGTAGTTGAATGTCGCATAAGCTTGGGGCAGGTCCCAAGATCCAGAATGCCATAAGGTAAAACATTAACCTTTCAATATGTTTGTTTTCATCCATAAATTTAATTTCTAACAACTTTGTTTAAATCAGGGGAGCAACACTACCGACGACGCAAATAACCCAGTTTTAGAGCCAAATGTAGATGATCCTCACGTGCAACCTGATCATTGTAGTAGGGACCAGGCCGACAATGCTACTATCAGTGAGGGCCATGACGGTAATTAATTTCCACTTATAATTTTTTCTAATTATACCTTGATGGTTGTCCTTATAATGTTTTTTGTTTAAATGACAGAGAATGTTTCCCTTGAGAATCTTACCACCAGAGAGGAAGACAGGGCAACAATCCCAACGACGACAACTGGTGCACCAGGTAAATAATCTCATTGCAATTTTTTTTATTAATATTACCGAACTAGTTCAATGATATTTAAAAGCTGACAATTAAAATTTAATATTATCTGTTTTTGTAGGCGATGCCCCATCACTGGATGAGACCAGACATCGTGACTACGCAACTAGGTCAGCGGCGACAACTGGTGCACCAGGTAAATAATCTCATTGCAATTTTTTATTTATTAATATTACCGAACTAGTTCAATGATATTTAAAAACTGACAATTAAAATTTAATATTATCTATTTTTGTAGGCGATGCCCCGTCACTGGATGAGACCAGACATCGTGACTACGCAACTAGGTCAGCGGCGACAACTAGTGCACCAAGTAAATAATCTCATTGCAATTTTTTTTTATTAATATTACCGAACTAGTTCAATGATATTTAAAAACTGACAATTAAAATTTAATATCATCTGTTTTTGTAGGCGATGCCCCATCACTGGATGAGACCAGACATCGTGACTACGCAACTAGGTCAGTGCCGAAAACTGGTGCACCAGTTAAATAATCTCATTGCAATTTTTTTTTATTAATATTACCGAACTAGTTCAATGATATTTAAAAACTGACAATTAAAATTTAATATTATTTGTTTTTGTAGGTGATGCCCTGTCACTAGATGAGACCAGACATCGTGACTACGCAACTAGGTCAGCAGTGCGGGTTGAAAGGCACGAAATAGGAGCAGAGCATGATGATATTGATGATGTAATTAGGAGCTTTAAAAATAGGAAGAAGAAAAAGAAAATTCGATAATGTAAAATATTGTATTATTATAAGACAAACGTTACCATACTTGGAGCGTTTTTTGCGTTATATAAAAAACTCATTTATCATACTATTTTTATGTCAAGCATTAATTGCAATGTTTCCTTGCGTACTTTTTGTTGAATTTTTTTTTTATTAGTTATTGAATTTTTTTTTTATGCTCATGAAAGTAAAAAATGAAATATAGATTGGGTATTAGGGAATTGAGATTGATGTGAGGGGGGGGGGAGGGGCCATAAGAGCTTCCACCTTCACGTGGTTGGCCCTGTTTAGTAGATAATAATTTATTGGAGCGATTTAATCTTGGAGCAAACCTACCTCGATCCAGTGTAGCAAGAAAAAAGTCACTGTTGACTTAGTTGCTACTCTTTCAGATCGTGGGAGGCTTGTTCCAAGTTTATGCGACTCCAATAAATTGTTCTTGAAATGAAGAGGAGCTTATTTAGGTATGTTTTTACATTTTAAACATATGTTCTAACATTATCATAAGAATGCATCTTAGAGTAAAAAATACTACATCAATTACTTGTATTTATTGTATAAATAATGATGGATTTTGATTGACTTGGCAGTGCAGGTACAAATCCTCTTGCATCATGAGCAATACAACTTGTCAACCAGGGTCATGTCCAGGATATTTTTGCTTGTGCGCTTGACCGGGTTCGTAATGTCACATTTTGTAAGTTCCTTTACAGTTCATAATTCAATATTAAGCTTGTTCATGATTATTATCTAGGTTTTTTGTATGTGTTTTTTCATCTATTTGATTGTAAGCAAATCTGCATGTTTCCTGTTTTTCACTATGATTTCTCCCATTACCACTCCCAGGATGAATCCGACTTTATTGTTACATAGGTTACTTTATTGTTACTATGATTTCTCCATTTACGATTTCATAGGTTACATCATGTAAAGTTGTCAATCTCAGGTTGGTGATGAGCTTTAGTTCTCCGGATTTTGGGCTTTTCTGATATTTTCTCCCTCATGTCATTCCTGCATCACCTCATTGTTTGAGCATGCCAATTGTCTACCACTTGTACCAATTGGCACATGTCAATCTCTGAGTGGTGCCACATTTCACCTATTTTCAGTGAGAGTTTAGGGTTTCTCTAACATAGCTTCAGAAATCTGATTCAGTGCCTGCTTGAATATTGTCACATAATAATCATGGTTTGGATTTATGAGCATGTTCTGAATGGTTGGTTGATTCATAAGAACCACCCATATAGTCATTTTGAGATATATCAGAAGTTTTCTCGGGTTTCCTTTTTCACTGTTTCTAGTGGGTGGGATGGTGTCGGGTGATCCATCAATACTGGTGCTCTTGTAGTAGGGACTTTTTTTTGGGGGATATAAAGGAGCATTTGATGTATATATCCCATTGGATGCATTCATAGATGGGCACGAGAGGTCAAGAATTTAAATTAAAAATATGCAACCTCTAGCATGGCAACATGAAGGCCGCGAGAGACACTGGTTAAAGATTGTTTTGTGTTGGCCTTAATATAGTCTTGATTTCTTTCTATTATCTTAATGCAAATATATAGTCCGGTCTCATTAAAATGAGGATTGTGGTTGTATTTCTCTTTGGTTGTTTCTCTCTTAATGCTCCAGAAGTTGCCAAAAGTTGCGATAGTTGTTTAGTTTGCATGTTACAACTTAAAAGTGGTTTTTAGCAATGGGAGTCATGTTTTTTAAGGTTCATACTAATATGAAGATCTTGTAATTCTATATTCAGCATAAGAAAAGATGGCCTCTGCTTTGGGCAGTATGACAACAATTGCCACATCTACCTCATTGGGTAACAATGGAAAGGGGAAGAAGTTGGGTGCAATGTTTGATAATTATGGCAGACAATTGTCTTCTCTTTCAGTTTTTTCACCCATTTCCTTCAATCGCTCAAGCAGAAGAGGGACTCTGAGATTATGCGACAAAGAGAAGGTAGTTAATACAAGAGCTATGGAAAAGGAGTTGTACTTCAACAAGGATGGCTCAGTGACAAAAAAATTGCAGGTCAGAGAAAAAAATATGTTTAAAGGAAGGTCACCTGCACGTGAAACTTCACTACGGTGGATCTTTCCTTGTCCACTTATATTCGATTTTAATGTGTTATTTTAATTTTTCATGGAGGGTTGTTTTGGCATATGGTCTGGAATTCAATTGCACACTTACTGAAAGCATTGTCAATTTGTCTTGCAGGCGGTGTGAACAAACTTGCTAATCTTGTTGGAGTCACCCTTGGGGCGAAGGGAAAAATGTTGTCTTGGAGAGCAAGCATGGTTCTCCGAAAATAGTTAATGATGGTGTGACAGTAGCTAAGGAGGTAATTTGTATATGTGTGCTCTGGTTTTCTTTTTAACGTTGTATTAGTTCCCCTCTTAAATGTCTTAGATTTGGTAGGCATAATTTGAAAACTCAAAGGTGAAAGGAAACATATTTGTTACCCAGTGGTCTACTTGGCCTATGGACTAGCCACATTAAAGTAATGCATAAAGATTTTCACAACAATAAAAGGAAAGGGTTATGGTTGAGTCAAATTTTATTGTTATTGACAGTGTAATGAAATGTATCTCAATGCTATGGTTTTGGCCTTTTTATTGGTTGAATTAGAGGACCCAGTTGAAAATATTGGGGCCAAGTAGGCTGGTTTTCCTTTTTGCTTATGGTTTGGTGTATCTAATTGAATTAGTTGCCTAAGGTATTTTTGGTTGCAAACTCCTTTTCATTTTTCATACAGTATTGGCCTTGTGGAATACATTTGATTGTGTGGTCTTGTTAGATCTACAACATTTGTAGTTTTTTAGTCTTATGGCTGAGGTGCACTTTTATTATGGAAATAGTTGACGCAATATTGTCATTTAATCCTTACTGCAGGGTAGCATGTTGAGAAGTTTCTTGTGAAACATTTGGTATTCAAAATGACACTTGATCCTATACAGCATCATGCACTTGACTTAAAAATTCATATTCAAAGTGTGCCAGACAATTCTTGCAAAATTTCAAATATTTATGTTGTTTTAAACCATTATATTTTTCATGTATTGGATGTTGAAAATGTGAAAAAGACTTTGGTATGAAACCAACTGGTGAATAATTTCCAGCAAAACAACCACTTCCAAGACATGATTCAGAAGTAGAACATATGTACTTATGAAACATAGAAAGATATCCTTGATGCATTGTCAATGTTTGGCTAGGGTTATTTTTGGAGAAAATAACTCCTTATTCCTAGAATAGTGATCTTCAATACAAGTAAATGCCAGAGAAGAGAGATCATCATGTGATGCAACAAAACTAAAATTGGACCCCTAAGGAGATTTGGTGTGTCTACAATCGCTCTGTTAGCATTTTCCCTTGGTTTACCCCGTTCTTTTCCTCCAGCCTGAGTCTTAATTGACTCCTTCTTTCTTTGGGTTTATTTATCAAATTCGTATAATTTGATAAATAAATACTATCCACAATGGTTGGACTTTAATTTATATTCCCAAATTTATATTATCTCCAAGCCTTATAACCAATGTTTAACTTTCAACACTTTGTATTTATACTCCACGTTTCTTTTTAAATAAATAACTTGTAATGAACTTTCGGCTCTATATTTCACCACCCAGCCTTACAACAATCACGCTCTAGACTTATGCTAATTATCCGCCAATCGTTTAATTAAACAATTTCAGTATACTCTGGCCCCACCTATATATATCAATAACCAATCAAACACTCGTCTCGTACCTGGCTATCCTCCGCACACCTTAGTTAACCTCCGGGCAAGTTCAATGTGCGACCACCGTCCGATGGCCCTTCTCCAAATCAACGACTCTTGGCAATTTCGCTCGGCTTCCAACGTCGGGCTTTAACGTGCGATGGCGCGGGTTAAACGGTGGTTTTCCGAGGGTCACTTTGCCATGTGTCGCATTCCCTATGGAATCGCTCACGAATAGGAAATACTGCCTACTCCGCAAAAGTAGTGCGATATGGGCAACCCATTTTTGTGATTCCGCTCGTGGTTTTGGTACAGGGCTTGACCATGGGTGCAAGTCTGGTTATGCTATCCTTTTGTTTGTTAACTCATGTCCAATCCTCGGGTTAGGTTCCGAAAGCACAACAATATTGTCTCTTTATTAAGCAGAATTTTTATATTTGAACAGTGTTCACGACCCCAGTTCTCTACAAAGACCTCAACTTCAGGTGGGGTGAGTTCACAGGGTTATCCAACAACTTATAGGAATTCAAAGACAGAAGAATGGAATTACCAGTACCCAATTGCCTCACAGTTAAACAATTCTTCACAACTAGCAGTTCAAGATAATTCAATGAAACTAAGCTTGGAAATCATTTAACTGGAAACAATTGTTCACACACAGAGGTTTATTGCAGAAATCCCCTCTCTACTCTCCTCTTCCCTCTCTACTTTTATTCATCTGAGGAATTACAATTTATATACATAACATATGGCTATTCGGTTCCTCTGAGAGGACCGTTCTAGAAATCAAAAGGTATAATTATAATAATTCAACAAACTGAAACTATTCGACTTCTACAGCTCTAACTAGTCTAAGTAATACAGTCAGCTGAGGTATTGACACCTAGCTGTTACAACTCAAATGTTTTCGAACCCTCTTAGCCACAACATGTGGACAAAACCTCCTACATTGCTGGCTAGTGCCTAATGCCCCTGCATCATCGTGTGACATAAACCTATTTACAAAAGTGAACAGGGAATGATTATTAATTATGGCATACTAAGTTGTCAGTGATTTTGACTATTTGTCTTTAACATGTAAAAATGTTAAATTCCAAACTTACATCATCATGGTTTGGCATCATGAGCTTGACTAATTGTCCACCATGCTCATAATTTCATTGTTATCTTCATATCTATAAACAACGTTTCAAATAATAATAAAAAATTTCTATAAGAAAAATCCAGACCTCCATGCTGCTGCTCCTTGTGAGACAAAGTCAAAATTGCATTACACAATCTGACACATAAGAATCTCCTATATCCGGGTGGTATGTATCCAAACTCTTATAATAGTGTCTTCAAGACTTATGTTGACATTGCCAATCAGATATTTAAGCAATGAAAGATGGAGCCTTCTTCATTGTTGTATATGTAACAGTCTTTTATTAATATAAATATTGATGGTTTTGTCTTTCTGAAAATGAAATGTAAAAATAATTTATTGTGGTCAATTGAAAAGTTTTTTTTTAAAGCTTTTTCATTATGGAAGGGCGACATAGATATATGCCCTCCTAATTGAAATTCGGACCTGCCCTTCAAATTTGATCACTGTGTGGGACCTTAACAAACAATAAAACTATTCCGCCACGCGTTATATAAAACATATAACAAAACCTTTGTCAAAACTTCAAACGAACCCTTTAGCCGTGGGTATTTCATCACGAATTGATCATTTTACCATGTACCTTATTCTAGAGGAATATTCTTCCACTTGATTAGGTACTTCATAATGGTTATATGTCAAAGAGATACAAAATGTTTATCTATAACTTTTTGTGGTTCAAGAATCAACTTTCATTCTACATCTAATTTTGGAAGTTCTATTTACATTGGCATATTTTTCCCAAAACCTTTTTTAGGCAAGATACATGAAAAACCTTATGAATGCAAGAAGAAGGAAAATATAACTTCTATACCACTTGTGCAATCCTATGAATAATTATTTAGGGCCATAACAGTTTTGCAGTGTGGAAAAAGTCGGCAAAAAGTCCCGACTTTTTGAAAAAATCTCGAATTTTTCCCGGAGCCGACTTTACTGGCCGAATTTTTGCCGACTTTTTCATCCTTGAAAAAGTCACGATTTTATCCTCGAAGTCCCGAATTTTTGCCGACTTTTTTGAAAAAATCTTGAGTGAGGTAGTTTCTTTAATAATTTTTTAATTTTTTTTGAAAAAATCAGGATTTTTTCCAAAAATGAATATTTTTGTATTTTTTTAGTTTTGCTGACTTTTTGCCGACTTTTTAAAAAAACTCCCAAATTTATCGAGTATTTCAACTTTTGGACCCTTGCCGATTTAATCCCGACTTCGACTTTTTCCACATTGCATTTTTGAGCTAATTCTTTATTCTTCTTTTTCTTGAATGAAGATTGCTTATAATGCTATAATCTAAAAAATACCCAATTACCCTCCTGAAATTATCTTTCACTTCAATGTTGTTCCCCTTGTTGTTTTATCATGTTTCATGTCATTTGAAGTTTTTCCATAATAATTTTCAAATTTTCTTTAGTATTTTCCATATGTGACTCTGTTTCCTATACTTTGGACTTATCTTGCAAAAAGTATGAGATACTAGGAGTTGGATATCCATCAAGGGCCTTAAATGGGGAAATTTTAGTAGATGTGTGATAGGTAGTATGATAGTATCATATTACCATTCTTCCTTGAGGAACCCACTTCATCCATTAAGATTGCTTTTCTAAAAAGTAACATTGTAGATAACCTTAAAAACATTTGTTAACTATTTTTGTTTGACCATTTGATTGTGTTTGATATGTAGAACTCATGGCAACTAGTGTTTCTCCACTCATATTAAATAATTATTTCCAAAAGTTTCTTGTTACTATTACTTTAGGAAAACCATGAAGACTATGAATTTCTTTCACGGACACTTCTGCCACTTGGCTTGTTTTCTATGTACTTTGATCTCTACAAAAAAATCTACAAAATTTGTCTATATAAATGACCACAAAAATGTAATACTTACCTTTATATTTCAGTAACCCTGTAATAAAGTCTATTGATATATCTTCTAGTCTTTGAATATGTATGTGGAATGGTTGGAGTAACCCTAGAGATTTTACTATCTCTCTTTTATTTATTATGCAAACCTGACCTTCTCTTACAAAATTTTGAATATCTTTCTTAATTCCTTCCAAAAATATGTTTTTTGATCCTTTGAGATGTTTTAAGGAACCCTGCGTCCTACCATCAGAGAGACATGGGACTCCCTTAATATTTGTTTATTCAAATATGCTTGCGTGCATAAAAATATTCTACATTTGCACCAAAGTATATCTCTCTTTCACTCCCAATGCTCCATAGAGTTCATCCCATCCTTTATAAATTTTAATTTTTGTTTAGTACTATTGTCATTTTCCCATTATGGCAAGCTTCTTCTAGCCACCTAGGAATATAAAATGTAATTGGATATAAATTTGAGGCCTCTTCTATTTTAGAAAGAGCATCATGTACTAAATTTTCCTTACCCTTTTTGCAGATTATCTCAAAATTAAAGCTTTGCATTTTTTCTCCTCATTTTTGTTAATCTTCCAATGAAATCCATAGCTTCAAAAAATAATTTATGCTATCATGGTATATCTTGACTTTAAAGTACCTCCCAATGATATACTATCCCCATTTTTATTGCATGTAATATTGCTTCCATTTATTTTTCATACGTAGATTTCACCAAATATTTTCTTTGAATTCCTTGCTTTTAAAAGCCAATGATATCCCTTATTGTGTTAATGTTACGTAAATTCCTTGTCCTGGTGCCTCACACTCTACTATGAATGTTTTACCAAAAGTAGGTGCAACCGATGTTGTTGTAGAAGACATGGCATCCATTGAAAGAGAGAATGCCAAAGTAGCCTCATCATTCCATATAAATGATATTTTCTTCAAGAGATATGTGAGTGGACTTGAAATGCATGCATAATTCTTAAAAAATGATCAATAATATCATGTAAGTCTAAAAAATCTTCTAAGAACCTTGATTTTCTTAGGAATAGGTCATTTTGTAATAGCTTGCATCTTTTGAGGCTCCAAATTCACTCCTTCCTTTAAAACAATATGAACCAAATACTCGAATTCTTATTTCCCAAAAGCACATTTGGAAATTTTTACATAAAAATGATTGTTCTCAATAATTTATATAACTTTTCCACATGTTTACTAGTGTGGTATTCCCATGATTTATTATAAATATGTGTATTATCAAAGAAAACCAACACAAATTTTATAATATGGGATCAAACAAAATTGTTCTTAAGTCGAGCTTGCCGGACTTCAAACGGCGATAAACCATAATTCAAACCAAATTCGCATTCCAAAATAGCCTGCTGACGTCGGCCAATTTTGTGACGCGAAAACCAAATGAATTCCGCCCTAATCTTTTTCGGGTCCGAAGTTGGGCTGGCGTACGGAGGGAGAGTTGTGACGCAAATTTCTTATCAAATTCGCCCTAATCTTTTTCGGGTCCGGATTTCCACTGCGCGAGCGGCCCAAACAAAGATCCACTCCTATCCCTCTGTGACGAAACCATTGTACATGCTAACGTCATCAATAAAAACCCGCCACCCTTTTGACTTTGCAAATAAAACAAATTGCATCTGTATCATTTTCATTGTTCCGTGCGCTAGCTATTCTTCCATGCAACAAAATTCAAAAACCAACCGTTAACGCTTGCTGACCGTTACCTTGCTGAAGAGAATTGAAGCCGAGTATTTCAGGGTTCTTCTGTCATAACCAGCGCCTCTTTAAACACGTTTCATTTCCCGTAAATAGGTATTTATTCCAATTCCCCGATAAACTCTGTAAAAAATCCTGGTTTTAGTTTTAATTCTGTACTAAGGTCTGAAAAGAAGTTCAGTTTGGTCTTTTTCGTTCCCAGAACTGCAATTATATTCCCAAAACTGGTAATTGTGCCCCTTTTCCAAAAAAACCCTGAAATTCCATTTCTGAATCCACAAGAACCAGAAATGGAAGTTCCTGTAGCTTTGAATGTCATGCCCATCAATGCCCCTCACAAGGACTTGGATTATTTGCCTTTAGCCGATATGGATTTTCAAATTAAGGACTTGCGTCTTAGTGAGAATCCTCTTCGAATATTTTGCCGTAGCAGAGACAATTATTTGAATGGTTCTGACATCTTTGGACTTTGGGAATCAAATATTCCTATGTACCTTCTCCCCTTAGTCCATATTTTTCCTGAGTTAATCCATTATTGCTACGCAGATTATGACCCCAACCAACGAGCAGTTTTATCCCCAAGTCAAAATGTCCTTTTCCCAATAACTGCTCGGTCCATAAATGAAATGCTACAATTCCAACCTGGTCAAGCTCTCACTCCCCTGTCCATGGCTGAATTACTTGAGAAATCTACTAAGTTATCCCATGAAGAGATAAACCGCCTATGCCAAACCTTCATGTTACCAGAGCATCAGCCAAAAAACCCTCCCCCTTATGGTTATACTTTCTTTACTGATGAGGGTAGACTTATTTTAAACATGATATCTTCCATAATGGGCTTCAATACTAGTGAGTATGTTGATCAGTTAACCCTAGTATTGTTATCCATTTTTACCCCTGGACAGCCTCCTACTGTCAAGTACGATTTTGCATATTATATTGTTGACAAAATCCATGATCAGTTCATGATATTTTAGAATGAGAGAGTATTTAAGTATTCTTATGTCATTTATCATATCATTATTTACTTTCAGTCAAAAAATTTCCCTTTTTATGTTAAGAGACTTGATGCCAAAGGGAATCCTAGGTCAGTCATCTTTTGGTCTGCCATTACTCACAATTCCTCCGATTCTCCTTATTCCTATAATGAGTTTGTCGACATTTTTTTTCATCCTGTAACTACCCTGTTGATAGGAGTCTCTCCTCCTAGAATTAACAATGAAATCAAGAAAATCCTTCAGCTCTCAAATCAGTACAAGATAGGTGACTAGTACCTATATCAAAACTACACAGAGATCAGGATATATGGATGTGAATTATGCCCATTCAAACTACCCAAGTATGTCCCAATGAGACTCTTTGCATTAGAATATTTCATGCAAATGAATAATTCAGATATAATTCATTTTTGCAATGCAAAGAAAAAGGCTCAACTCAGGATCAAGAGCCAATTAGGTCCCTTCATTTGTAACTCTAGGGAAGCTGGAAAGGAAGCCGAAGGGATTTTAGAAGACTATCTCAGACTACAAAAGAGTTTCTACTGGGTTCCTTATGATCCAAACAACTTTATCTGTGATAGAAGAATGAAAAATAAACTGTCACCATACATCCATCAAAGAATCCCAGAAATAGAACAATATGCTAATATGGTGAATGGACAGAAGGGGCATTGGTTGAAAAAGATAGTGAGCAGGTCAATGTTGAAAATGTAATGAAAGATCTTGAAAAGATACTATACCTAGAATCTTTTGGACGGGTGCAGGGATCTTCTTCAGCTAGGACTTTACAACAAAATTTGCAGGAGATTAGTACAGTAGCAGTAGAATCTAAAGGAAAAGAAAATGAGCCTGATATACAAATAATTGAAAAATTCATAATGACAGAGCAACCAGAGACTTCTAAAGAACAAGTTCAATGACAAATTCCTCCTACTCAGATCAGTGAGCCAGAAATTTCTATTTTACAAACTCCTCTAAATATATAGAAGGGAATAAAGAGAGAGGATGAAACAACTACTCCTATTGGTGGCTCTTATGAAAAGCAAGATGTTAAAAGGCAGAAATTAACTCCCCTTCCAGAAGATGAATCATTTCAGGAAATCCCTGACAGCCAAGGAAGAGAAAACAGTCAGAAAATAGGTACAGGTAGTGGGACATCCACTAATTTTCAAAAACAGAAAATACAGAGGCAAAAAAGTGCAGAAATATCTTCTTTCAAACCTCCAGTAAAAATTGCCCGGGACATCAAAACAACATTCATCAATATAAAGGCCAGGAACGATCCACTTAGACTTCAAGTGTACAACCAATTTTTGAAGATGGCTCCGAAAAATCAAGAAAGATTGATGTCATCTTATGACATCCAACAGGGTAAGATGTTAATGAGCCATTTCAAGCCCAAGGTGCAGTACCCTCAGACAGCTGCAGATTACGTTAGGACTAATTTTCAAGTCTTAGCAAAGGATATCCATCCTTTAGATCAAATTGAGCTACACAAGCAAACAGGTGAGATGATTTATTCTACTCTGACGGATAAATCAATGATGACCCATAAGTTGCAGGATTCTTTGGATAATACTAATACATAGTTGCAGCTTGAAAAAGCCTCCTCCTAGGCTAAGGATAATAGAATCAAAACTTTAGAGGAAATAATCATTGGTTTGGGTCATAATCCTAAATATGTGAAAGGTATTGAATCTTTGATCAAGAGAAAAGATGATGATATTGCAGCTCTGAGAAAACGATTAAAGTTACCGGCCTCAAGACATCCACAGACTGCAGAAATCATCAAACAAAATTCTGAGGAAGAACTAATGGATTTTCTCTTAAAATTGAATGAGCAAATTACTGCAACTGAAAAAGAGCTTGAGAATGCATTAAAAGATAAGCAGGAAAATATTCCAGTATCTACAGCAGGAGTAGTGATAGGTACAACAACAACAGGTCAGCCAACAGAATTGTCACAGAGCAACACTACAAATTTGAACACTGATGAATTAACAAAGTCAATGGAAGATATGAAACTTCAGGCCATAGAGCTTCACAAAACAAAACAAAAATTGGCCACTCTAGAACATAAATATGATCTTTCAAAAATGAGTGTTGCTGATAAAACAAGAGAAGTGAACAAATTAGAAAAAATAGTCAAAGCATTGGAGAAACCTTTAAAATAAATAAATGATATTCTTTGGGATAATATCATTCAATAAATAAAGGATGTTTGGTCCTCAATTCAAATAATGGATGAACAGAATAACTTAGTTAAATTGGGGATGAGATTGAGAGACCAAGACAAGAGTTGGGAAATATGCCAGAAGAGGCCAATAGACTTATACATTTTTTGAATACTCAGACTAAGAATCAACTTGCAAAAATTGGTATTCAAGACAGGACTGGAAAAATTATGGAAACAAAGAGGGTTTTTACTAAAAGAACTCTGGTACAGAATTTAGAACGCAGGTGCTTAGATATGCAAGAATAAATCATTGCCTTAAGGGAAAGATTGAATATTTTTTTAAATAGAGGATTGCCCAGTCCTATAGTTGCAGAAGATAAGCTAATAGACCTTGATAGTTATGTTGAAAAAATGGACAAATATGCTGATAATCAAGTTAGTTCTTCAACCAGTTCATCAACAACAGCATTGCCTACAGGGAAAAACCTTCATGACAGATTGGAGAATTTATTTTATCTCGAGCATGAAGTAAATCATTTGTTCCCAAATCAGCCTAATTTCTTCAAATATACTGAGGCTGATGAAACACTAAGAAATTTGAAAAGGACCAGAGTGCCAGAAGTTCAATGGTGGGAAGAAATGATGGAAATTTTGTAAAAAATTATCCTTACATAATTTTTTTCCTATTTACCATAGTATATCATGATAGAAAGGATAAAAGGATGAACAAAGGTCAAAGAGTATCATGTTGGGAAAAATACTGAGAGGGGGGGTGAATCAGTATTTTCAGCATGTTCAAAACTTTTACTTTTTCTTTCTTCTAAGACCCATACGCTACTTTTCTGAAATAGACTCGCGTATATACGCGGATACCCTTTATGAAACTCGCGTATACACAGATATCTACTTATGTCATTAGTTCTTCACTTAAATCATTCCATCAATCAATCATCAGATGTTTAATAAACAGTAAACATGTGCAGTAAGAACAGAATAAGCCATCACACAAAGCATCACACATGAACACCAGGATTTTTAAGTGGAAACCCAAAACGGGAGAAAACCACCGCTGCAGTTGCTCAGCCTTCAATATTTTATTATAGAGAAAACATATTACAACATATGTGCTGGCGCAGACTTGACCAGCACGCAGGCACCCATCTGCGCTCGTTTACCAGCCTCTCCTGGAAGGGAGCTCCAACCCCCTGACTCGTTTACCAGCCTCTCCTGGAAGGGAGCTACGACCCCCCGATCTCGTTTACCAGCCTCTCCTGGAAGGGAGCTACGACCCCCCGATCTCGTTTACCAGCCTTACCTGGAAGGGAGCTACGACCCCCTGACTGAAGGCTACAACCCTCAGCACCACCTTGGACCACGTTTCATCAATTTTCACACTGGATCCAACCACTTCAATAGAACACAACTTGCAGGCCACGTTTCATCATATTTTCATACTGGACCCTTTCCATACTTTTAAGTTCAACCATACATCACCAACAGATACATATCAACACAGATCAGATAGCAGAAACACAGCAGAACAGATCAGATATTTTATACCCCTTGCTTCAACAAACCCTAGTTTTCATACGCGCTGTCCCTTCACTGATGTCGCGTATATACGCGCTTCCGTCCACATAAACCTGCGTATACTTCAGTACAAATTTCATTGCACATACGCGCTTTATCTTCATCGAAGCCGCGTATATACGCGCTTCCTCCGCGGCGAAGTAGCGTATAGATATTCAATCATTACAGAGCAGCATACTTCTTCAGATCAAATGTTCAGTTCAGATTTACCCTTTCACTTCAGACAGATGCTCGCCTAGATGTTCGCCTCATCACAGATCTAGGCCTTCCATGAGCAGATCTAGTAGATACAAGTGCATTTCAGATCTAGATCCTCTTCCTCATCATTGGTGCATCATACATTCAGATTTATCTTCAAGTGTAACCCTTTCCATTCAGATCTACTTCAGATAGAAGTATTCATTCAAGCTCAGACATCTTGCACCCACACTCATGATTTGCACAATGAATTTCTTCTCCTTATATAGGTTTATCCTTTTCAATACCATGAGCCCCTTTTTTCAATACCATGGGCCAAAACAATACCATGAGCCCAAAACTACCTGGACGGGGTCAATTAGGCGGATCATTACCCAATACAATGGGTCAATACCATGGTGGTTACCCTTGGTTTTGTACTTTTTGAGCGCTTTAGCCCATACGCGACTTGGAACGTTTCTTTCCGCGTGCATACGCGACTTCCCTTAGACCAATCCGCGTATACCAAGAAACATACTCTTTTTCATCATAGAATTAGCACATGCTGAATTCCTTTCTTCATTTCCTTCTGTTCACACTGTAGATACATCAGATTTCCTTCATCAAGGACATATTCTATCAAGCACAACTTCATCAAGTAAGTTGTCATCATCTTCATCAAGTGGGTTGCCTTTCAAGAACAACACTTAGCATCATATTGTCAACAAACATCATATCACATCAGATTTACATCATTTACTAAGTCCATCAAGTCAAGCATAACTTCATCAGGTGGATTGCCATCAAGGACAACACATGTCAACAGTCGTATGTCTTCATCTTCATTCAGTGGGTTGCCATCAAGGACAACACTCTGCATCATATTGCCAACAATCTCCCCCTTTGGACTTGATGGCAACCACGATGGTGTTTGGTTACCACAACAGATAGGTACATTAAGAATATAATGACACCATGTCACTCTCTCCAATTTTGACACCATTCTTTCTCTTTATTCAAACACCATGTCACTCTCCCCCTTTGACATCAAGGGCAAAGGGTGGATCAAAACCAACATACTCTCCCCCTTTTCTCCGCATGTGGAAGAAGCGTTCTGCAGATCTGATATATACTGAAGTGGCCAAGCTCCCCCTGAGTTCATGCTGAATCTTCGAACATATTTTCTAATGAAGTACATGACTCTATGAATTTCCTATCACCAATGACTCATACTTACATCAAATATCCAACCAAGTGGATTTACATATAAGACTCAAGTACCCAACCAAGTGGGTTTACACATTTTGACTCAGCTACCCAACCAAGTGGGTTTTACAAAATTTGACTCAGCTACCCAACCAAGTGGGTTTACAAATTTGACAAGTCCTTACATGACTGAATATTACAATTTTACATCATGGGGGGTCTCAACAAGACCTTTTCAACAAATTACAAAAATGACCATTTAAGACCAACACCAGAAAGTCCTCAAGAAAGAGAACATATTTTAGAACCATCATAATGCCAACAATGCATTATACTCAGCAACGCTAATGCTCCCCCTGAATCTGTGCATCCAAGCATTCTTTTCGTATGACTAAGGCTCCCCCTTAGTTTGTGCATCCTGAACACTTTTATCAACAAATCATCAAGGCATCTTCATTAAATCATTAGAAAAGAATTATGAGAACTGGAACACCACCAGAGATACCAAACAGTATCAAAGATACCAAACAGCACTGCAGCTGTGCTGAAAAGAGCTGACTCCAAGCAAAAATTGTCAGCAATCAGACATACGCGGTTTTCTGTGCATGAACTCGCGTACATACGCGACTGTGTTTCAGGAAACCCGCGTATCCCAAGCCATCTTCTAAAATTTATGCAGATTTGTTCTTTTGACTGGCAGAGAACACTCCCAGCTTCTGTCTTAGATACTCGAACGCTTCCCTGGGCAGAGGTTTGGTAAAGATATCAACAACTTGTTCTTTGGAGGGAACATACTCCAACTTCACCGTTTGTTCAAGCACTTGTTCACGTAAGAAATGATACTTGATGGGAATGTGCTTGGTCTTCGAATGCATAACAGGATTCTTTGAGATACTGATGGAACTTGTATTATCACACATAATGGAGATAGGAGTTGCACATTTGATTTGAAAATCTTTCAAGGTTTGTATCATCCATAGGAGTTGAGTGCAACAAGATGCGGCAGCTACATACTCTGCTTCAGCTGTTGATAAGGCAATAGAATTTTGCTTCTTGCTGAACCAAGATACTAAACGGGGCCCCATGTAAAATGCACCACCACTAGTGCTTTTCCGATCATCAACACTTCCAGCCCAATCTGCATCAGTGTAAGCATGAAGAGTAAGATCAGCATTCCTTGGATACCATAGACCAAAGTCTTGAGTTCCTTGAAGATATTTGAATATTATTTTAACTGCCTGAAGATGAGACTCTTTTGGATTATCTTGAAATCGTCCAACAATCCCAACATCATGCATAATGTCTGGTCTAGTCCCAGTGAGATAAAGTAAGCTTCCTATCATCGATCTGTACTCTGGTTGATTCACTGTGGGAGAATCATCATTAGAACTGAGACTGCATCCGGTTATCATTGGTGTACTTACAGGTTTGCATTCTACCATGCCATACTTCTTTAGAATTTTCTTAAGATACTTTGCTTGAGATAGGAAAATACCATTTTCCTTTTGATGCACTTGCAAGCCAAGAAAGAATGTTAGTTCCCCAAGTAAAGACATTTCAAATTCTTGCTGCATGACAGAAGCAAATTTTTGACTCAAAGATTCTTCGTTGCTCCCACAAATGATATCATCAACATATACAACCACAATCAATAGTTTATCATTTTCAATTTTTGTGTATAAGTTGCTATCAGCAGACCCTTTTAAAAAACCTTGTTGATGAAGATATTTGTCAAGACGATAATACCAAGCCCTTGGAGCTTGTTTGAGACCATATAGAGCCTTTTTAAGTCTACAAACAATATTTGCATCATTTCCCAAAATGAATCCTTCTGGTTGTTCTATATATACTTCTTCTTCTAGATCACCATTAAGAAAGGCAGATTTAACATCCATTTGATAAACTTTGATTTGTTGGTAACTTGAAAAAGCAAGAAACATTCTTATGGCTTCAAGTCTAGCTACAGGAGCAAAAGTTTCTTCAAAGTCTATACCTTCTTGTTGAGTATACCCTTTGCAAACCAGTCTAGCTTTGTTTCTTACAATATCCCCATTCTCATTTAACTTGTTCTTTAAGATCCATTTAGTTCCAAT
This sequence comes from Pinus albicaulis, assembly GCA_034641835.2. Lineage (NCBI taxonomy): Eukaryota > Viridiplantae > Streptophyta > Pinopsida > Pinales > Pinaceae > Pinus > Pinus albicaulis. The sequence goes on from CM076575.1 coordinate 141,966,323, forward strand.
GACATTTTTATCATGTGGTCTTGGTACCAAATCCCAAGTGTCATTCTTTTCAATTTGATCAATCTCTTCATTCATGGCTTGGTTCCAGCATTCATCTTGGCTAGCTTGATTGACATTGAGTGGTTCAATTGTGGATAGAAGTGCCAGATTACTAGAAGATCCCACAAGTGTTCTCCTTGTTCGTACACCTGATTCCTTGTCTCCCAAAATTTGAGATTCAGGATGATTCTTTTGAACATATCTGGATGGAGCTTTTTCAGATAGATCATTTTCAGGTTCTTCATTGGATTCACTGCCTATATCATTTCCATCTGATGTAGAAGGCCATATGTCGCTATCATCTTCTTTTTTTGTTTGTTTTTCTTCTTTAGGAGCTGCAGGAGACTCATCAATAACAACATCAATACATTCAACAACCTTTTGAAGCCTCTTATTGTAACATGTGAATGCTTTGCTTGAAGATGAGTAGCCAAGAAGTATCCCTTCATCTGATCTAGGTTCAAACTTGCCAAGCTTCTCATCATTATTTTTGATAAAGCATCTACTTCCAAAAACTTTAAAATGCTTCACAGTGGGAGAATTACCATACCAGAGTTCATATGGAGTTTTGTCACCATTTACCCGAACATGAGCCTTGTTGACAATGTTAACTGCTGCACGTGTTGCTTCACTCCAGAACATGTTAGGAACATTAGAGTCAGAAAGCATAGCTCTAGCCATTTGAACAATTGTTCTATTCATTCTTTCTGCTACACCATTTTGTTGTGGAGTGCCTGCTACAGAGAACTGTCTTTTAATCCCATGTTGTTCACAAAATTCAAAGAATTCATTTGATGAATATTCTCCTCCTCGATCAGATCTACGACACTTGATTTTTAAATCCAATTCATTTTCTACCAATGCTTTGAAATTCTGAAATTTTTCAAAAGCTTCATCTTTGTGTTTAATAAACGCGATATGATACATTCTGGAGTAATCATCAATAAATAGGATATAGTATTCTTCCCCACGTAATGAATTTTTCCTCATAGGTCCATAGATGTCAGTATGAATGAGTTCAAGAGGCTTACTTGATGATCCTTCTTTGGCATTAAATCGAACTCTGGTCTGCTTACCAAATTGACAAGATTTGCATATGGTACTTTATGGAAGATTGACCTTGGGAAGATCACGAACAGCTTGAAGTCTGCTTGCTTTGTTGATTTGAGAGAAACTCAGATGCCCCAGCCTTCTATGCCATAGCCAATTTTCTGAAGACTTGCTTAAGTAACATTGATCTATGTCGTTTAGTACATACAAGTTGCTTGGATTTCTTTTTCCTTTTATAATGATTTTACCTGTATCAAGATCACGAACCACACATTCTTTGGAACCGAAGACCACTTCTGCTCCTTGATCACACATTTGACTAACACTTAACAGGTTATGCCTTAATCCATCCACATACATGACATCTTTAGCCTTCACTTTTTCTTTTAGAAATACTGACCCTTTTCCTTTAATCACAGCAGGAGTATCATTTCCAAATGTAACTTTCTTTTCCCTTTCTAGAGCATTATAAGTATGAAGTTTGCTTTTGTCACCTGTCATGTGTCTTGAGCACCCACTATCAATGTACCATTGATTTTCTTCACCTTCTGCAAATAATGCTATCCCACAATTTTCAACCGGCGGTTCTTTCTTTTTCCACACTTTAGAGCTTGAGGGAACATGTTCTTTTGGCTGGATCTTGTTCCTGCATTCAGATTCTTCATGGCCAAAGTTATTACAATAAGTACATTCAACTTCACTTTGAAGAGGAGAAAAATTTTTATAGGTATTCTTCTTTGGTTCAGTATCCAACCTTTTCTTTCTTGCTTCTCTTGTCATGATGGTTTTATATGCAACACATTGAATAGCTTTATGACCAAAATTATGACAAGTGAAACATTGCCCATTGAAGTAGAAATTTCTGTGATCATGGAATCTTCTATTTGAGTTTACCTGTTGGTTTTAGTGTCTTTGAAAGCTATCCCTGTTAGTGTACCTTGAATTGAGATGGTCCTGCTTTCCCTGTAGAGATCCTTTATTCCCTTGCTGAGTGGCTGAATGATGTAAACCACCTGTAACTGCTTTTAGATAGTTTGGTGCTGAAGTTTGAGAAGATTCTCCGGTATATCCAAGACCTGTCTTTATCAGAGGAGAACGTTGTACCTTGATGATCTCATCTAAGGTTTCAGATCCTTTAGCAAATCTAAGATTCAAGTTTTTTGCTTTCTCAACTTCTTTTCTTTGACTTACCACTTCACATTCTAGTTTTTCAATATGTTTCTTTGCTTCTTCAAGCTGTTTTTCAATGGTCTCTCTGATTATCTTTTGTTCTTCTAAGAGAATTTTGTAATCTTCTAAGCGAAGTTTGAGTTGATTATTTTCTTTAAGAAAATCGTTTTCCTCTAGAGCATCCATAAAAGTATCCTTTTCTTCTTTTTGTTCAAAAGCCATGAGAAGTCTAAGATCTTCTTCACATTCTTCCTCACTATTAGATGACCCATCACTATCTTCATTAGTATAGTAACTTTTCTTAGAGCTAGATCAATTCTTATTCCTTCTTACTACTTCTTTTCCTTTATAAGGACATTTTGCAGCATAATGACCAACTTTTCCACACTCAAAACATTTGAAGGGAAGCTTACCTTTGAATCTTCCAGTACCTAGTTGGAGCTTTCTTACGAAATTTTCTTCTTCTTCATCGGATATATAGCTGGATTCTTTGACAACTTCCTTTTCCTTTCCTTTTGTAGATGCCTTAAAAGCAGCTTCTCTTATTTGAGAAGGACCTCCTTGTCTCATTTCAAAAGCAGTCAGAGTACCATGTAATTGAACAATAGCAAGCGTTTGCAGATCTTGCCTTTCTTCAATAGCTGAAACTTTAGAGTCAAATTTTGAAGTCAAGGATCTTAAGACCTTTTCCACCAGAGTAGTATCAGTTATGGTTTCACCCAGATTTCTCATTCGATTTACAATATCATCCAGACGAAGAAAGAAACTGGCAACACTCTCATCACTATGCATCTTCAAATTTTCATATTCAATTCTAAGAGTTTGAAGTTTTGCACTTTTTACCTTTGTGTCTCCTTCATAGCTCAGAATGATTTTGTCCCATATTTCTTTTGCTGAATGTAGCTGCATCACTTTAGCAAATTCTGATTCATAGATGCTTCCTAGCAAGACATTTACTGCTTTGGCATTGGTTTCATACTTCTTCCTTTCTGCTGCATCAGTAGGAATACTTGCCGGGTATTGATAACCTTCTTCCACGATTGCCCATACATCTGCACCAAGACTTTGCAGATATGTTTTTGTACGTACCTTCCAGAATATCAGATTGCTTCCATTGAATAGAGGTGGCTTAATAGACATTACTCCTTCTTGACTTCCCATTGCGACGGATCTCCTTTAAGCGATCAAGCTTCTGCACAAGGACCTGCTCTGATACCAATTGTTGGGAAAAATACTGAGAGGGGGGGGGTGAATCAGTATTTACTGCATAATCAAAACTTTTTACTTTTTCATTCCTTAAAACCCATACGCTACTTTGCTGAAGCCAACTAGCATATACACGCAGATCCCCTTTATGAAACTAGCGTATACACAGAGATCTAGATCTGTCATTAAATCTTCACTTATATTATTCCATCATTCATTCATCAGATGTTCAATAACCAGTAAACATGTGCAGTAAGAACAGAATAAACCATCACACAAAGCATCACACATGAACACCAGGATTTTTAGGTGGAAACCCAAATTGGGAGAAAACCATCGCTGCAGTTGCTGAGCCTTCAATATTTTATTATAGAGAAAACATCTTACAACATATGTGCTAGCGCAGACTTGACCAGCACGCTGGTGCAGACTTGGACGCAGGCACCTCCCTGCGCTCGTTTACCGGCCCTCTCTGGAGAGCTCCAACCCCACGACTCGTTTACCAGCCTCTCCTGGAAGAGCTACTACCCCACGGCTCGTTTACCGGCCTCTCCTGGAAGGGAGCTACAACCCCACAGGAAGGCTACAACCTTGACACCCCTTCGGACCACGGCTCATCAATTTCCCTGTGGATCAAACAACTTCAATAGAACAATACTTGTAGGCCACGTTTCATCATCTTTCAGTAAGACCCCTTCCATACTTTTAAACTTCCTGAAACATGCATCACCAACGAGATACTTATCAACCTGAGATCGGATAAACGAAACACGTGAGCAGATCGGATATTTCCTTATATTGATGTGACAAACCCTAGTTTGCATACGCGCTTTTACTTCACTGATGTCGCGTATATACGCGCTTCCGTCCACACGGACAAGCGTATACCTCTGTATGTATTTTATTGCGCATACGCGCTTCCATTTCATCGAAGCCGCGTATATACGCGCTTCCTCTGCGGAGAAGTAGCGTATAGATCTTCAATCATTATAGAGCAGCATACTTCTTCAGATCAGATATTCAGTTCAGATTTACCCTTTCACTTCAGACAGATGTTCGCCTAGATGTTCGCCTCATCACAGATCTAAGCCTTCCATAATCAGATCTAGCAAATACAAATGCATTTCAGATCTAGATCCCCTTCTTCATCATTGGTGCATCATACATTCAGATTTATCTTCAAGTGTAACCCTTTCCATTCAGATCTACTTCAAAGAGAAGTATTCATTCAAGCTCAGACATCTTGCACCCACACTTATCATTTTCATAATGAATTTCTTCTCCTTATATAGGTTTATCCTTTTTCAATACCACGGGTCAAAGCAATACCATGAGCCTTCAATACCACGGGCCAAAGCAATACCATGAGCCTTCAATACCACGAGCCAAATCAATACCATGAGTCTTCAATACCACGAGCCAAATCAATACCATGAGTCTTCAATACCACGGGCCCCTGTTTTTGCACTTTTTGAGCGCTTTTTCACATACGCGACTTATCACGTTCTTTCCCGCGTGCATACGCGACTTCCCCTAGACATATCCGCATATTCATAGAGACATACTTTTTCATCAAGATTGAGCACATGCTGACTTCTTTTCTTCACTGCCTTCTGTACACACTGTAGATACATCATATTTAGCTTATCAACAACATATTCTAGCAAGCACAACTTCACCAAGTAAGTTGTCATCATCTTCATTAAGAGGGTTGCCTTTCAAGGACAACACTTAGCATCATATTGTCAACAAACATCATATCAGATTTACATCATTTACCAAGTCCATCAAATCAAGAATAACTTCATCAGGTGGATTGCCATCAAGGACAACACATGTCAACAGTCACATGTCTTCATCTTCATTCAATGGGTTGCCATCAAGGACAACACTCTGCATCATATTTCCAACAAAATGACGACTAAATTTTGCATATATACGACTATTAGTAGCTAATTTATAGTATCTTATAACACGACCAAAATTTAGTCAAATTTCTTTGGTCATTAATTGGTTTCAAATGATGACTAAAATTTGCATATATATGATTGTTAGTAGCTAATTTCTAGTATCTTATAACACGACCAACATTTTGGTCATATTTCTTCCATTAATAACTATTTTTCTTGGGTGATCATATAGTAATATATATTTTGTTGTATATTTGTTCATTGATTGTGGAAATTAACGACCAAATTTATGACTAAATATAATACTAGACGATAAAATTAATACAACTAATTAATGAATAAGCTAAAAATGACTAAAAGTTGGTCGCGTTAAAAGATTCTCTAAATTAGTTACTAATCGTCACCGACTGAAAAATGGTCGTTTATATGCAAATTTTAGTCATTTTTTTAGTAATTAATTAGCCATTTTATACTAGTGTATACCCTTGGTAAATGATGATTTCAAATTAGTAGATATAATGTCTTGATATTTGGAACATGTGACTACCATATGTGAAAATTTTTAGGCCAACATGATTGGTATTAGCATTACAAGGTAACAATTAATTTGTTGATATAACTAATAGTTGGGTGATATGATGGAATCTAATTAGAGTCAATTTTACCAAGGAAAAAGGTAAAAGAGAGGAATTGGGTGATAATTACTTTGGCTATGTTTGGAAAACACAATTCCAAATGAATGTCTACTTTGCATGAATACAGGAAGTCTTCTTAACCTTGATTTTTCCTAAAATTATGTGGATATGTGTTATACTCATGAACATGTATTTGACAGGTATAAGAGTTGGTTTTCAGCTATGGTTGGATTCTTCAAGGAATTGGAGTCCCTTGAGAGATGACATATGTATGTATTCAGCTATAGGTCATCATGTTTAGTATGAAAAGGTAATGTATTTGGTATATTGTTATATTTATTAATGCACTTACATTTGTGTGTTTATTGTAGTATGATGCAGGGGATTGCATGGAAAAAGAGATATATACTAATTATGTTTTGATCCTGATTTTGTTGATGTTCATATAAATATATGTATACATGTATGTTTTTGTCCGACATGGTCACCATGGATCACTCTTGTGGAGGAATGATTGCCTATACAAGTGAATGGAATGAAGAGGTATCCCCCATAGATCTATGAGCTTAGTATGATGTGGATAATATTTGATATTATGTGCTTATACTATCATGCCTATGTTTATTCTATGGAAATTAATATTGAGGTATACATTAGAAGAATAAACATGAATAGCAGAAAGAGCCATATACCAAGGATTTGGGTTGTGGATGCATGCAGCAAGGTGTGGGAAAGACACTAAAATCAAGGTTTCCTGGTAGAGATAATGTGGTCTCTTGATGTGCAGTTTGGATGTTGTGTAGATGTTGTACATGTTGTGTTATGTACATGTGGTATTGTGTCATGAGTATTGTGTGGTTTTTGTATTGCGACATGAATATTAATTCTATTTTATTATATGTACGTATATGTGTTCTTTTGTACACCAGATGTAGGTGTAGGCATGGTGTTGTACACTGGGTGTAGGTGTATTTATTTTGTTGTATATTGTGTATGTGTATGTGATATGACATACATGTATGGGAATATCTAGGTCCTTCTTTCTGAGATAGCGGGTGGAATCGTTTTTGTCTCTGGGTGACCTTGTTGTTGATACTGAGGATAGAGGCAGTTTACTCTTTGGATGCCCTTGTGGATGATATTGAGGGTAGAGGTGGTTTAGTCTCTAAATGACCTTGATGTTGAAATTGAGGGAGGAGGTAGTATAGTCTTCGGATTCCCTTTTTTATTTGAAGAAAAGGCACTGGCTCCTTGTTGAGTTTGGAAAAATTAATTGTATTTATGAGGTTGAAGAAAAGAGAAGGAAATGGGTGCCTACTTGGTTTAGTGATTGATCCAATGCATCTAAAAGATGAAGATAAGAGAAGACATTAGGTGCTTGATAGGTTTTCCAACCGATTCAATGTCTATCAAAAGGATAAATAAAAATGGCAGAAGAAAAGAAACATTTGAAAAAGTTTAAGTATTTTATTTTAGTTTTTAACTATTCACGTGTTTGACATGTTTACCAACCATTTTAGTGTGTACCAAAAGGACAAAGAACAATGGTAGAAGAAAAGAATCATTTGAAATATAATTATAAGTATTTTATTTTAGTTTTTAATTATGTGAATTGTTTATGATTATGACTTATGATGGTTTTGTTTTGAGCTAACTAAATGTGATATGTTTATACATGATGATTTGGTCAAAGAGCTAGTTTGACTTGTTGTGACAGGAAGTAAACTGAATTGAAAGTGTACCTCATTGATAGTACACCAATGCGATATGATTTGAATTTATTTCAATTCCTTTTTCATCTAATGGAAACTATGTGCTTGGTATAGCAAAGTAGGGAAATTATCGATTTGGGTGGTTGGATTGGCTGCCAGAGAATTAGCAGCAACAGCAAAAAGGAATTGGACTAGGAAGGAGTATGTTGGTAAAGCACTTTAGGAGAAAGTACATTAAGGGGTGTTGGTACCAAATAGTTTCCACTGATTTCCATGAGTATGCTATAATCGAGATAATAGTTTTTAGGTAGGGATATGCATTGTTTTATGGACATTACGATGTGAGAAAACCTTTCCAAGGGATGGATTTTCGAAGGGGATGTCGGAAAACTTGGAAGGTGAGTGACTGCATGAAGGGGGTGATCAAATTTCCTAAGGGACTTTGTAGCAGAGAAGGGAAGGCCTCGAAATGAATTTATTTTGGTCATTGGCATTTCCATATGGAATTAGAAGCACATTGGGATTGTTCATTAGAACAATGAGCCCGTAATTTTTCACTAAGGGAGAAAGTAGAGAAAGGATCCTAGCACAATACATTGGATGCATGTTTGACTTTTGCAGCGGATTTTAAACTTTCTGGGAAGGATTTTAATCCTGTTACATCATGAGGGTGGAGGTTTGAGCCTCTAGAACCCCTTGTTAACTGATGTGGATACCATATCCTTTTATTTTCTAGCTAGACAAAATGTACATATGCATGTATGTGTATATTATTGTGAATATTGTATCAAGTTGGATTTATAAAGATACATAGATAGTATGATTATTTTTTTGTAGAAGAAAATGTGTATGAGTATATGTGGTTGTTATTGTAAGTATTATAATTAGTTATGTTATAAAGCTCCAATCAATGGTATGATTTTCATGTTTTCAGCAATAGCCATTGTAAACACTGCAACAAGTTGGGTTATAAATCTACATATGTAGTATGTTTTATTTTAGCGGTTTGTTGGTCATATGTGTCATAGAACACCGAGCAAAGTGTTCCCCAAGGGGGAGTAGGTTTGTAATAACCGAGTTAAGTTTTCCATGTAAAAAATAATAATACCAAGGTCATAAGGCATGTATTCCCAGTTGAATGGTAGGGGAAACATCATACTCCTGGTCACTTTAAGTTTATTAATGATTATGGAAATTGGAAAAGGAAAAGAGGAAATAATTGACATTTATTTATGAAAATAAATGAAATAGAAGAAAGGAATGTGAAGAGACATAGATTTTCATGCTAAGGAAATTAGAGGAAAAGCGAAGGAAAATGAAAGAATAAGGGAAAAAGGAAAGGAAGAGACTAGACATCAATGATAAAAAGGAATCTGAGAAATGATTGATAACTTTTTTCCAATTTTAGAGCAGGTGTAATAAACGAAAGAGAACAAACACTTGGATAATCAAGCAAAGGAATGAGGAATACAAGTAAAGGAAAACAAAGGAAAGTAAGGAGAAGTTTGGATCAATAGCTTCAACAGGAATAATTTGAAGGTGACGGGTTGCATGTGTTATTTCCTAGCTGAGGTGTGAATACATGGTACATGCATTCAATTATTTGGTCCATATTTTGTCATTGACATGGGTATTTCCTAGTTCAAAAGTGGTTTCATCCTTCCCTTCCCATTTCCTAGATAGTCATGGTGTGATTCGATTCTTTATTGGCTGAGCTTTTGATTGTTGGAATGTTTTGGATCCAGGTGAGGTGGTATTTGGAAAATTCCCAAGGGTTGGGGGTGGATATGGTTTTCTCTGGGAAGCCCTCGATGGGTGGGTAGAGATAGGAAAATTCCTCAAGGGACGGTGAATGAATTTTGAGGCATCCAAGTTTTTTTGGTTTTTTTGATTCCTTGACCAGTTTTGCGAGATCATAGTAGTTTGAGGGTGGAGGTGGTTTAAAATATGGATTCCCTTGGTTGATTATGTATTTATTTATCACATTCTATCCCACATTCATGCTTGGAATATAGCACAAGTGTTATTAGATGAAAGAAATATTTTTTTCAACTCAATCTATGGTCGGGTCATATGTAGAAGTCCCTGACTTGGTTTTCTTTTGCATATGTTAATAAGAGTTGTTTTCCTATTATGATTTATGAGAATTTTTACTTATTATTATTATTTTTTTATGGTGGTTTTTTCATGGTTAATATTATTTTTATATGTTTATTATAAGTGTTATTGTATGATTTGTTCTAGTTATGGCTCTTGTTATGATTTGATAAGTTAATGAATGGTTGTTGAATGCATGGGATAACAAGTGTTGTGTTAGGTCCCTCTAATACTAGTGTATCTCCTTATTCTAATTGTTAATGTAGCCCCATAATTTTTATTTTTGTGCCCATGTAGTCCCCATATTGTTATTATTGTCCCCTATACAAGCCCACTATTTTTATTGTTCTGCCCTTACATTATTATTGTTATGTTGTCTCTGATTATATTGTGATCCCTTAGACTCCCATATATAGAAAGGAGGTTTTATCATTTGAATCATCCAAGAATTTGTCATTTATGTAATTTAAAGTAGGTTCCCCCATAGAAGAGGATAATTTGTATGTAATTGACCTATCTTTTCTTATATTTTTTGAGTTGGATGAGTAACATTTGGTATCAGAGCTTTGGATTCTAGGGTTTCGTTACTCCAAATAGGACTTATTGGAATTTTCACTATAAATTCTTTTCTATGCAGCTTTAGAAGCTAAAATTGAAACCACATGGAGTCAAAATACAACTGAACCTCATGTACGAATTTCATATCTTGGTTAGTTATATTTTCAAAGATATGATCTAAGGAATTAGGGTTTTTGCAGAATCTAGATGTTCATCCTAAGTAGGTGATTGAGGGAAACCTGTCATAAATTTTTTTTCAGATATCGAATTTGAATTCTATAAAAATTGATCAAAATTGAACAGACTGTATATTTTCCTATATCAATTTCAGAGTCAGATGCTTAAACAGTGAAAACTGGTATCCCTTATAACTTCGCTCTACGAAACTAGTCCATAATTAGGCCATCATGGGAGATTCCGTATAACATTACCTTGAAGAATCAAAATTTGTTCTAACCTATGGCATTGTGAAGATGAAATAGAGGAATACCAAATAACTGAAGTTTAGATCTTGGACATTGGAAATCAGAAATATACAACAGTTTCAATATAGAGCTCCTAAAAAGCAAGAAAAATGTGTGTATTATTTTAATTTTGAATAAGTCTTGTTTGAAAAATCAGTTTGAAGTGATTAAAGGGGAATATTGAAGCATAAATATCATTTTTGGCTATAAAATTCCTCCAAAACAAAATAATTCTACACCCATTAAGCCCTCAGAAAGATCTACTATGACGCATGAAGAGGAAGAATTACAACATGATATATCGAAGCTATGTGACCAAGTGCAACAAATTTCACTCTCACAAAGAGCAACCAAAGATGACATGGATGGCTTAAAAGAAGAAACAAAATGAGACATCAGTGTTTTAAAAGGGGACATGGATGGCTTAAAACAATAGATAAAATGTGAAATTAATGTTTTAAAAGCAGACGTGGAAGGTTTGAAAAGTTACTACAAGAAAGGCTTCCTAATCGCGAAAGGGTATTCCATGAAAATAATGAGGAGAAAAAAAAGAATATGAATGATGATTTTAGAGACTCCAAAATTTGTTTCAAGACGAACTACATTCCAAATATCAATATGAGGAAGTTTGATGGCAAGGATGGTAACATGGATAGTACACATGGAGCAATATTTTGATCCTCATAATGTTCAAAACACACAAAAGGTACGCATTGAAACTTTAAATTTAAAACCCAATCAGTTTATATGGTATCGATGGGTTTTTTCTCGTAAATCACTTATCACTTGGTCAGTATTTATAGAGGAAATGATTGCAGATTATGAGGATACAAAGTGCAACACCTTCTTTAGCAAATTGATAAATCTCAAACAAAAGAGTTCAAAGGCGAAGCACATTGAGGACTTCCAAAAATTGAATATAAGGGTAAAGGATATTCCATAGGAGCATAGGATTGATTAATTCATAGGTACTTTAAAGGATAACATCCAAAATTAGGTCTAACCTTTGGGAGCTTGATTCATTGGAGAAGGAATTTAGGTTGGCAAGAAAAATTCAAAGGAAAATTATGGCAACAATGAATCCTAACTCTCACAAATATAAAGATGGAAGTGATGCTTCTCCTATGCTTCCACAACCTACAAGGTTGAAACCACAAAAATTGGAAGAAAAAAGAGAAAAAGGGCTTTGCTATATTTGTGATAGAATATTCACTAAAGGTCATAAGTGTGCCGAGAAGAAATTATTTTACATAGATTGTGAAGATGAGGAAGAAAAGGAAAAATAAACTTCAAAATCAAAGGATATACACTAGGAACCAACCCCAAAGAAAGAAGAAATGAATATGATAATATCTTGTAATGCATTGGCAAGAATTACCACTCCTCAAACTCTCAAGATAGAAGGACATATTAAGAAGAAAAATGTAATAGTTTTGATTGATTTGGGTATTAGCCATAATTCTATTCATTATAAGATAGCTAAGGAATTGAATTGCTTCCCATATCCAGTACCAGAGTGTCAAGTAATGGTTGTAAATGGAGGAACTATAAATTTCTCTAGAAAATGCCATAATATCGAGCTAACAATGGGATAATATGTATTGAATAGTCCTATGCTTTCTAGTCCAATGGGTGGTGCTGAAGTTTTACTAGGAGTCCAATCATTACAATATTTGGGTACATAGCTTTTAATTTTCAAAAACGTTTCTTGAAATTTGTTTAGGAAGGAAAGGAGTGTTAATTGAAAGGTATTGCAGGGAAACCGGGAAAGATAATCAACTCTAATGGCATTAAAAATATTCTAAATAAATAATTATAGGGTGTAAAATCACAATAATGATAAATAGATGTTCAAACATCGAAATCATCTATTTCTCCAGATCTCCAAAATATCTTGGACAATCATTCCAAGGTATTTGAGACTCCAAAAGGCCTCCCACCTATTCGTTATCATGATCATGCTATTCATTTGATTCTAAAAAGTGTTCCTCCAAACATCATGCGTTACAGATATCCTTATGCCCAAAAGAGTGAAATTTAATGTATGGTCTCCAAAATGCTAGAGGTTGGTTTAATTCAACCTAGTCAAAGTTATTTCTCTTCTCTAGTAGTATTGGTTCAAAAGAATGATGGATCATGGTGCATGTGTCTAAATTACAGGGAGCTCAACAAGCTCACTATTAAAGATAAATTTCCCATTCCTGTCATTGATGAACTATTGGATGAATTACATGGTGAAATTTAATTCACCAACTTGGATCTTTGTTCAGGATATCATAAAATGAGAATTAGGACTGAAGACATTTCGAAAAAAACATTTAGAACTCATGAGGGGCATTATGAATTTTTTTTCATGCCTTTTTGCCTTACCAATGCGCATTCTACATTTCAAGGTTTGATGAATCCATTTTCAAACCCTTACTTAGAAAACTTGTGTTAGTATTTTTTAACACTACAAGGAAAACACCCTCTATAGGAGGTTATAAAGGAGGTTTTTAGTGTTATAAAATTGACCAACATTGTCAAAAAAACATTCGCTACAACATCCATTTTTCGTAACAGATATTTTGGCGGAGCTTTTAACAGAATTTCAACATAACTAAAAAACCTGGGTGGTCAGAGGTTATTACAGATGTTTTTTTCATTAGAGCACTACTAAGGTGTGAACGCACCGATGCGTGTCATATAGACGGTCGACCCGGGGTGGTCGAAGGTGCATGCACTGGGCCATAAAGGTATACAACTGCACCGGGGGCAATGTAGGTGATACAACACATGGGGTCATTCTAATTGGCATTTGGATTTGTGCAGTGCCCATATGTCGTATCAATGCACTGGTACATATGAATTTTTTTTCATGCCTCTTGACCTTACCATTGCACATTCTACATTTCAAGGTTTGATGAATCCATTTTCAAACCCTTACTTAGAAAATTTGTGTTAGTATTTTTTAACACTACAACTAAAACACCCTCTAGTGGAGGTTGTAAAGAAGGTTTTTATTGTTATAAAATTGGCCAACATTGTCAAAAAATCATTTGCTACAACATCTGTTTTTGGTAACAAATATTTTGGTAGAGATTTTAATGAAATTTCAACACAACTAAAAATCCCGGGCAGCCGGAGGTTATTACGAATGTTTTTTTCATTGGTGCACTACTAAGGTGTGAACGCACTAGTGCGTGTCATATAGACGGTCGGCCCGGGGCGATCGAAGGTGCATGCATTGTACCGTAAAGGTATACAACCGCATTGGGCGCATTGTAGGTGATACAAAGCACAGGGTCGTTCTTATTGGTATTGGGATTTATGTGGTGCCCATATGTCGTATCCATGCACTTGTACGTATGAATTTTTGTTCATGCCTTTTGGCCTTACCAATGGATATTCTACATTTTAAGGTTTGATGAATCCATTTTCAAACCCTTACTTACAAAATTTTTGTTAGTATTTTTTAACACTACAAGGAAAACACCCTCTAGCGGAGGTTATAAAGGAGGTTTTTAGTGTTATAAAATTGGCCAACATTGTCAAAATAAAAATTTTCTACAATATCCATTTCGGGTAACATATATTTTGGCAGAGATTTTAACGGAATTTCAACACAACTAAAAAACCTGAGCAGCCGGAGGTTATTACGGATGTTTTTTTCATTGGTGCACTACTAATATGTGAATGCACCGGTGCATGTCATATAGACGGTTGGCTTGGGGCAATCGAAGGTGCATGCACTGGGCCATAAAGGTATACAAACACACCAGGTGCACTATAGGTGATATAGCGCATGGGGCCGTTCTTATTGGTATTGGGATTTGTGCGGTGCCCATATGTCATATCAATGCACCAGTACATAGTCTTATTGAAGCGCACCAACGCGCAGTATCATAAAAACACACTGATTGTTCTAATTGGTATTGATATTTGTGTGGTGCCCATAGGTTGTACAAATGCACCAGTGCATAGTGTCACATAAATGCACTGGTGCACAGTATCGCACAAGTGCACCAAGACTTGTAATTAGTATTTGTATTTGTGTAGTGCCCATAGGTCGTAGAAATGCACTGGTGCACTGTATCATACAAATGCAGCAATGTACAATAACTGACACACACTAGTGTTCATTTTGTATTTTTTAGAAACATTGACCTGTGATAGTGGAATTATTGTGATTTTTTAAAATTCATTATTCATCAAAAGTCGACACATCTTATAACAGTATTCATATTAATTATATTTTTATTAATGCATTTGAATGTGATGTTTGGATTAATTTTTTATATCATATCATAATTATTGTGATTTTTTAAAATTCATTATTCATCAAAAGATGACACATATCTTATAACAGTATTCATATCAATTAAATTTTTATTAGTGCATTTGAATGTGATGTTTGGGTTATTTTTTTATATCATATCGTCACATTTCACATCTCTTGATTATAATATTTAATCATCCATAAATTTAATATGTGGTGTTACATTTCACAACAACAATGGAGAACGCAGTAGAATAAAGTAAAACATATCTATATATATATATATATATATATATATATAAGACAGTCTTTGTCATACAAAATGGGACAATTATTGGTATCCATTTGTCTTTCAATTGGGACACTATGTCCATTACATTCAACAAAATGTATGATTTCACAGACAAATATTTCAAAAAATACAACACCTTGCTTTGATATCCAAACATAATGATCATCATTCTTTGCTTGAACTGTTGTCATTGCTCGAGCTACTTCCATGACTTGGGTTATTTTCAGGAATGTTTTGTTCATGGTGTTTATTGTTTTCTTCTTCTTCACCTTCCATCTACAAACATAAAAATAAATTG
Source organism: Pinus albicaulis (assembly GCA_034641835.2). Classification (NCBI taxonomy): domain Eukaryota; kingdom Viridiplantae; phylum Streptophyta; class Pinopsida; order Pinales; family Pinaceae; genus Pinus; species Pinus albicaulis. The sequence goes on from CM076575.1 coordinate 141,982,012, forward strand.
TAATGAGTCTATATACATTTGTGAGAATAATTAAAATTGTAGTATTAAATAATATACATCAATGTAAATCGAAAAGAAAAGGCGTACCATAGCAGCAATTGACTCATGAACTATACACATTCTTTCAAAACCATGTAGTATGCCATCTTTCAATATTTCATTTGTTGGCACAGTTCCATACTTTGTTTCCGTCATGTTTTATACCCCATAAAAAATCATATATTTAATATAAAATATTTTTTTTCTCTAGTAATTATAGACAGAGCTAAGTAGAACAAGATCGATAGATGTTTACAAATTCCACAATTTATTTCTGATATGCCAACATATACTCACCACCCATATTTAACCCAGTGTCAATCAATTCGTCTGATGGTTGTTATTTGTATGTTAGCACCTATTTGAATACATTCTATTGTTCCTTGAGAAACAATTCCTTGCTGTGTAAAGAAATCTGTGCTCAAGACATTAAAGATTATGTCACAAACAAGTATATATCTCTCTCTGTTTATTAAACCTTCAAATATTAATAATATATTCTCCAAATATCAAATCCCTACAAGTTCTGCAGTGCCATGTTCTCTTTATGCTGAAGTGAATGAATGGAAGACGAAGAAAGAAAAGGATTTTAAATTGATATGCTGCTTAAAACAGAATCTACCATTATAAAATCCTGAAGAAGTGAGCAACAATAAAGCTAAAATAGAGGAGCGCCCATTAAGGATGTTTAACTCTTAGATAGACAGATATCAAGAGGCCTGCAGCTCAAATCACTCTACTTTATTCATAGATATGGAAATGAAATGAAAATTGGGAAAACTATTCAACACAGATAGAATGATGGAAACTTGCAAAACTTTTCATTGATTCGATATTTTTCAGTACAAAATTAGCCTCCAAGGTTCAAAACCCTCGAACCTTATCTTTTCTTCCAATTGTCTTTTAATACAATATGACCAAAATGGTTTCCAGTAATGAAACCGATTCTAACTAACTCTAACTGCTTAACTACTCACTGTAGTGGAGGTACATGCCTCGGAAAAGTTCTATTACATTTACATGACTTCATTTAAAACATGATAAAATGTGATAATTCCTAATCTAAGTGAGCTGATGCTCCTGAAATAGCGGCTGTCTCAATGACTATTTGTCGTTGAACGGCTACTTGTGGCTGAGTGGCTGGAGTTCCCTTTTCTGTGTCCATAGAAAATCTCTTGCATTCTTTCCAGACCTTATCCTAAGTCATCGAAGCATTCTTATAACGATGATATTCCAGTGTAAATGCAACAACCTGACTGTGAGTAAGATTACCTATGAATAATGTCTTCACCATCCATAGCAGAAGGAAATGCCTTTGTAAGAAGTTAAATACCGTTTCTCCCTTTAAAACCTGTGTCTTTTCATGCCTGCCATTTGCTCTGCTTTTTGCAAATATCAACTGATCTTCATAGAATTTCCAGGACATAATATCCCCTTTCTCTGTCCAGCATGAGGGCAAACCTATTATCGTCAACTTGTCAAATGATATATTAAATTTTTTAATTATCTCTTTAATTCCCAGTAACCGCTTCTCTGCGGCCTTTCGAAGGTCATTTTTTATTATCATTTTATTCACTTCCTCAGCATAAAAGTACCTGTCCTGTATCCCCATATCTCATAACTCTTCATCTGTCTTGGCATTAATAAAGTTTATGAATTTTCTGGCCCAATTCGCTCTTTTAATAGTGGCCTGCTTCTCAGATAATAGCTCCTTTTCATGCTCTGAAACAATGCTTTTCTCTCTAGAAATTATATTCATGGAATCCCATTTTGACTGAATTTCTGAAATAATCTCATTCCAGATGATATCCTTAGCTTTAATAAGAGATATATTACCATTTAATCTCTCCTTGAGCTCTTTGATTTCAAAAATGACATACAACGACTGAACTCTTCGTTTGAAAGATCTTCAAAATACTGAACCAATGAATCTTCGGAGAACTGTAACGAAGACTCATCTTCTGGAAAACATAATGCTTGATGCATTAATTATGTTGATACCTGCAGGACATTTTCCCCTGAGAATTCATGACGAAGCACTTGCCAGCGTACATAGATGAGACTAACCATGAGATGAACTCGGGGAAGAAGTGAGTTTTTGGAACACAGGTGGACAACACACCAGAACTTTTCATAGCAGAGAACACAGGGGATTTGTCAGTGTTTAGGGTTACTTGGTAATGCAGTAGGGGATGATTGACAGACGACGTAGTATCATGAACATCCTTTTCACTATCCAGGAGGGGACTGAGGTTTGATGAACTAGCCAAAGATGTTCGTTTTGCCATGACTGACAGGAACTTGAAAGCAATTCGCGGGGTAACGGATAATGCAAAGGTGGCGGGACACGGTTAAAAAAAAGGGCAAAAAATCACAAATAGACAACAACGGGACGGAAAAACCTTTTAATAGGCTACGGGAATCTGTAATAAATGCTGGAATGACGTGGAAAAATAGTTGAGAGTGGATGACAGCTGCTTTCCACCTCACCTGATGACGTCATTGCGGGGGGTCTGTGAGTATGGCGGAAAACTTTAACGCATACCCCCCATAATAAATCCAAGTTGTTGATCACGGAAAAACCAAGATCTGACTAGTCAACTACGGGGGGTCGGGATTTGATAACCGTCAGGCTAATTCTCCCCCCGCAATAGCTTATCCATAAGCCCTGTTCTGTGATCACGACTTCCGCTCTGGAAGCTGCTCAGGGCTTAATCTTTAAATCATACATATTGAACTAAAGCTCATGATCACTTTATGTTAATCAAAAAATCGAAATACATTGCATTTGTTTTTTATGCTAAAGTATTAATAACTTCATACTATAGCATATTTTCGATTTTTTATTTTTTTATTTTTTTAATTTTTTTTTTAGATTTTCGAAATAAAATATAAAAAGGATATGCAGATAATGATCCACAACATTTGGCTCCACCTGAGGATAGTGTTTTTACCATGAAACACTAAGAACCTACAGATTAGTGCCTTCACCTCGGGCATGGAGTCATACATTTCTTGATGAAACTGTACAATGATCACACCGGATATATACAATGATGAACAAGCAGCTGCTTAATGCCGAAAATAATGCTTGAGATATTGCCCGCTCATAGGCATATCCAGCACTTCTCCTTCAAGATTTTCCAACATGAAAGTATTATTTCCTCTGACTTCATTAATTTTGAATGGGCCATACCACAAGGGATCAAATTTTTCGTGTTTCCCTTTGTCTTCCCTTCATGTATCCCATCTCAATACTAAGTCTCCCTTTTGAAACATGACTTCTTTTGCTTTTCTATCAAATGCTGCATTAATCTTCTGCTGATAAGTGAGCAAGTTGTCCCAAACTTGATTTCTGTTTTCACTTAGTTCCATCACATTGTTCGTGCTTCTGATCATGGCATTTGGTTCTACTTGAGCATCTTGGAGAAAATAAATCACAGGTTTTACCAACTGTGTGGGGAATAATGCTTGAGTGTCGTATATGAGCTCATAAGGAGACTTGCCAGTAGACCTCCTAGTAGTCATCCTTGTTGCCCACAGAGCAAAAACTAACTTCGTATCCCAATTCTTCTGATTTTCACTGATTGTTTTCTTCAAAATTCTTACCAATGTTTTTTTGGAAGATTTTGCCAATCCATTTCCCTGTGGATGATAAGCTATAGAATGAGACAATATCACACTATAAGTTTGGAAAAAATTAATAAACCTGAGTGAACTGAAAACTTGTGCGTTATTTGTCACAATCTTTACTGGACATCCAAACCTGCTAAAGATATTCTCCTCCAGAAACTTCATAACAACCAAATCATTTGCCTTCCTGGTGGGGATTGCTTCTACCCACTTTGTAAAATAATCTGTAGCAGTAAGGATCCACTTAAACTGCCCACTGGATGGTGGATTTATTTCTCCAATGAAATCCAACCCCCATTGTCTAAAAGGTTCTTCAATAAAAACAGGGAGAAGAGGAAACGGAGCTAGCTTTTTCTTTTCTGCAAATAATTGGAATTTTTGACAACTTTTGACTGTTTTGTAAACATCATCAAACACAGACGGCCAATAGAAACCTGATTTGAATATTTTTTAAGCAGTTACCTTCCAGCTGTAATGCCCTCCGCACAAGCATTCATGATATTCTTTGATCACTTCTGAAATTTCTTCCTCTGTCAGACATAAAAACAACACACCACCCGGATCCTTCCAATATAATTTTGCTTCAATTATTACATAAGGCTAAGCCTTAAGTTTTAGAGCTTTGTATTTAGCTCTATTTATTAAAGGGGGACAAGAAAGAAAGCATAAATAATGAACAATATCCCTATACCAATCTGAGCAGAGAAATTTATACTTAATTGCTGTCTTTGACTGATTACCACCTGTTTCTTTATCGACTTCCTCTACAGGGGCCAACAAATTGATTCCCAATGCTTGGAAATTGGACTCTGTCAATAATTTGGCCAATCCCAATCCTTTAACTAGTTTGGTTGGTTTTACATCCAAGTCATATTCCTGGATTTTAGCAATCCATTTTCCCCTTTTACCTTCCACATCGCTCTGTACTAGCACATCTTTTACAGCTGAATTGGGAACGTATGCTAAGATTTGAGAATGGAGGATATAAGTCCTGAAGGCTTTTAATGCTTTCACCAAAGCATATACTTGTTTCTCCAGTATATTATATTTTAATTCTGCATCTCGGAGAACTTTACTAAAATATGCTATAGGTTTTTCATGCTTTTCTTCATTTCTCTGCAATAACACAGCAGCAATTGTTGAGGGAGATGCAAACGAGAAAATTTGAAATGGCTTCAAATAATCTGGACTAATGAGAACAGGAACTTCCTTTAAAGCTTCTTTAATCCTTTGTAAAGACTCTCCGGCTTCTTTGTCCCACTTTACTTCGACATCTTTTTTCAACATGTCCGTTATCCTCTTGACGATTTCTGCGTAATTGGGAACGAATCTTTGGAGAAAATTAAATTTTCCAAGAAATCTCTGAATATCTTTTTTGCTTCGGGGCAGCGGGATAGACTGTATTGCTTCAACTCTTGCTAGATCAATCTTCACACCTTCCTTAGAAACAATGTGGCCAAGTAATTTACCCTCCTCCGAGGCAAACAAAGACTTTTTAGGATTCAGTGATAATCCAAACTTTCTACACTTCAGGAGGGCTTTCTGCAAATGTTGTAAATGCTCTTCATCGGAATTTGAGAAAATTGTGACATCATCTAAATAAACCACCAAAAACTGATCACCTACGAATGCAATATCCATCGCTCATTGGAACGTGGCCCCCGCATTCATCAGGCCAAACGGCATCCTGGCGTACATGAATGTTCCCCAGGGCGTAGTGAATGCAGTTTTCTTCTGATCTTCATTCTCCACAGCCACCTGGTTATATCCTGAAAATCCATCCACCATAGATAATATATAAGCTCCTATCACCTTTTGTAAGACAAAATCCATTTTTGGCAAAGGATAATTATCTTTTAATGAAGACCTACTCAAATTCCTGAAATCTACGCACAACCTTATCTCTCCATTTTTCTTTCAGACTGGCACAAGATTGGAAACCCAATCTGAATATCTGAGTGGAACGATTATCTTAGCTTGCAGCAATTTCTTTATTTCCTTTTCGATCAGATCCAATAGCAATGGATAAATCTGTCTAAGCTTCTGTTTATGTGGCTTGACTCCATCCTTCAGTGGAATTTTATGTTGTATGATACTTTTATTATATGTTTCCAGATCATCATAAGACCAAGCAAATACGTCTTTGAATTGTTTGAACAAATCCACATACCTTTATTTGTAGTGCTTTGGGACCCCTTTGAACAAATTAATCATTTTAGGCTCCTATTGAGTTCCTAAATTGCAATCTTCCACCTGTTCATCTTGATTTGCTTTCTTCTGATTCACTGCAACGTCATTGGTATCAAACAGCCTTTCAAGAGGCACCAAACCTCTTGGAAAAACATTATCTTTCAACTGAATGATCTCCTGACCACCAATATTCTTTTTCAGAGTCTTACCTGCCAATTCATCTTCATCAGATTCCAAATCAATCTGATGATCTTCAAAATCTTCAACCATCAATAGAAACTTCTTAATTTGTTCATCGTCCTCAAAGACCTGCCAGTGTTTAATATTGTCAGGAATCGAAGGTATATGTATCATCTCAATTTCATACCTTAGTTTCGGACTGATAGGAGGCTTGAATGTACTTGCTGCAACCGCCAAAGAATCAGCCATTCTATTCTCTTCCCTTGGGACAAACTGTAAGTTGAAAGCTTCAAAATAATTTTCTATCAGATCCCAGACCTCATTCCGATATGCTCTTAACCTGGGATGTTTAGTTTGACATAAATTCTTGATATGTCTTATAATTAATTATGAATCCCCAAACACAGTTATAGACTGAATTCCCATCTGCTTAGCCGTCTGCAAACTAATAATTAATGCTTCATATTCTGTGACATTGTTAGTGGATTCGAACTCCAATTTGAAAGAAAAAGGTACAAGATTACCTTCCGGAGAAAAAAAAATGAAACCAGCTCCCGTGCCTTCTTTGGAAAATGCACCATCAAAATAACACTTCCACAGCTTATCTGAATGTAGCTCCTTATGTACAATTTTTGAATCGATCTTCCCTTGAGATTCTTCAGCAAATTCTGCATCTTCATGAAGCATGAAGCAAGAAAGGTCATCCTTCTCTTGACCATAAATTGGTGAATTACTTGCATCTTTCTTGGTAGCCATTTTTTGAAATCTAGTTTCTCTATACAACCTTCTTTCTTCCCCATTAAAAATGGGAATGATAGCATACGTAAAGTCCAGCTTCAAAACTACTCCAAGTTTTTCCCCCCATGATCTAGATAATAACATACCAAACCTGGCTGGAATATCTGCCACTACAACATCCATCATAATGCTTTTGGCTGGGATTTGAGCCAATGAAACAACCATATCCTTAATAAGACCCACACACTTAACTCTCTTTGAGTCAAAATAGTAAAGGTCTCGGTAGGGCTTAGTGATTTGTAAATTTAACTCCTTCATCACACTCAATGGCATCAGATTTTGTGATGCGCCAGAATCTAGCATACAGTTATGTAGAACAAAATCATGTAAGAGAAGTGATATATAAAAAGGAGGGACAGATGAATCTACCTCTTCAACATGAGGTCCAAATGTAACCACTGGTTTCTCTTCCTGTAGATTTATTATATCACCTACTTCATCAGACTGAGATAAATTGATAAACTCAGCAATCTCTTTCTTATAACCAAGTGTTTTCATTAACTCAAGAAGAGGTACTTGAATCTTTACTTTCTCCAACTCTTTCGACAAACTGAAAGTTTGATTTGATTTTGTCAACTTTTCAGACTCTTCTTGGTCTTTCTTGGAATTTGAGTTTTGATTAGAAACAGTAACCACTTTTTCCAAAATATTAGAATCCCTAATTTTTGTTTAAGAAGTTTCAGCTTGCTATTTTCCTTTCTGTAATGGAGTCGCCATTGGAGTAGGTGTTGCTTCTGATTCTTTTTCTTCATTATCTTGAGTCCTTAACCTCTTTTTTGACCTCAAATCATACTTTTTATGCAACTCAGATTGCATAAAGTCCGTGAATTGTCTGCAGTAATCATCCATCTCTTCTTGATCGAATGAGAGATCAGCTTCTTCATCTTCCTTCACCCCTTCTTCATCTACTGCTTCTTATGTTTCATCGTCTTCCATGTACACAATAGAGATCCGAGCATCATCTTCTCTCTCATCCTCATCATCGGCTGAATGAGACGGGGTTGCCTCTATGTACAAAGGTGCTTGCACCTGATCTTGATCTTTTCTTTCTCTTTGTAGAATTTGCAGGGGATGTTTTTTAAATTGGGGATTAAAAACCCCTCTATTCTGTCTTGCAGGCTTACTATCTATTTCCAACTTTACCAAATTATTTGAAAGATTCTTTATGACCTTAATCATGTCTTCAATTCTCTGATCTTGAGTTGAGGCCTCTTCTTTAGCCTTTCCTTTATCTGAAACTTTACCAGCAGCGGACATATTAGCCTCAATCTCCAGAGCATCAGTTTGAATCTGTTCCAACGTAGGGGACCTTCTTTCCCTCAATGTGAAACTGAATTCTGGTTCAAAAGCACCAGCAAAAGCAACCCTTGCTCCAATAGGAGGGGGTTTCATTTCAACAGGCAAACTATTATACAATTTGTTAAATCTCTTAACAAAATCATTCATATTTTCATCAGATTTCTTCTTGATTGCATTAAATTCTATCAAAGAATAGCCATGGTCCCTCTTTTCGCCCCACCTTTCAATGAAACGTCTTTCTAGGGCATCCCAATCATTAATGGAACCATTAGGTAATCCTTTGAACCATTTCCTTGCCTCTCCACTTAGAGACTGAACAAAGAGTCTCATAACAACATCCAAATGTTCAACATTTAAATTCTCTGCAAAAGTGCAAAACAGGGGCAAGTGTTGTTCTGCAGTTATTTCATCTTCACCAGTAAATATAGGGAGTAACTTGAGATACTCCTGAGGCATATCATGCAGTAGTTGTGGTAGATTCAATGGTGCATATATATTCATCAAGAAAGCAGGGGCTGCAGGAACTGCCATGTTTACGCCCGGGTTAACTGCTCCTTGAGTGGGGGTAAAATGAATACCAATTGTAGGAAAAGATGAATGAGGTGAAACAACTAATATAGGAATTGGACTATGAACGATTGCAGAAGAGCTGGCAGCTATATGGAGCTGAGTTTCTATAAAAGGAAAAGACACAAACTCCAAAGATTTCTCTTCTAATGTGGGTTCTTGAAAATGAACGGATGATGGTGATGATCCTTCTTCCGAGAAAATGAGTTTCTTGGAAGCTTTCTTGGATGAGAAAATGTGCGAATTGCTGCCAGGTGCGAGCAGTGTAGTTTCAGGTGTATCTAGTATTTTTGGTTTCTAGCCCTTCTTTGAAACAAGCTTCTCAGGATCAGACAAAACGGGAACTTTTTACTGAGAGGTATCTGACCTCGTGTGAGGTTTCTTGGGAGCCAGAGCTATTTTCAAAAATCACAACGTAATATTTCCTCCTCTCTGAACAACCAGAGGAAATGTAAAACAAAAACCCAGGGAAAATCTTCGAATCTTCGTCCCCGGCAACGGCGCCAATTAATGTTGTTCCTTGAGAAACAATTCCTTGCTGTGTAAAGGAATCCGTGCTCAAGACATTAAAGATTATGTCACAAACAAGTATATATCTGTCTCTGTTTATTAAACCTTCAAATATTAATAATATATTCTCCAAATATCAAATCCCTACAAGTTCTGCAATGCCATGTTCTCTTTATGCTGAAGTGAATGAATGGAAGACGAAGAAAGAAAAGGATTTTAAATTGATATGTTGCTTAAAACAAAATCTACCATTATAAAATCCTGAAGAAGTGAGCAAAAATAAAGCTAAAATAGAGGAGCGCCCATTAAGGATGTTTAACTCTTAGATACACAGATATCAAGAGGCCTGCAGCTCAAATCACTCTACTTTATTCATAGATATGGAAATGAAATGAAAACTGGGAAAGTTATTCAACACAGATAGAATTATGGAAACTTGCAAAACTTTTCATTGATTCGATATTTTTCAGTACAAAATTAGCCTTCAAGGTTCAAAACCCCCGAACCTTCTCTTTTCTTCCAATTGTCTTTTAATACAATATGACCAAAATGGTTTCCAGTAATGAAACCGATTCTAACTAACTCTAACTGCTTAACTACTCACTGTAGTGGAGGTACATGCCTCGGAAAAGTTCTATTACATTTACATGACTTCATTTAAAACATGATAAAATGTGATAATTCCTAATCTAAGTGAGTTGATGCTCCTGAAATAGTGGTTGTCTCAATGACTATTTGTGGCTGAACGACTACTTGTGGCTGAGTGGCTGGAGTTCCCTTTTCTGTGTCCATAGAAAATCTCTTGCATTCTTTCGAGAGCTTATCCTGAGTCGTCGAAGCATTCTTATAACGATGATATTCCAGTGTAAATGCAACAACCTGACTGTGAGTAAGATTACCTGTGAATAATGTCTTCACCATCCATAGCAGAAGGAAATGCCTTTGTAAGAAGTTAAATACCGTTTCTCCCTTTAAAACCTGTGTCTTTTCATACCTGCCATCTGCTCTGGTTTTTGCAAATATCAACTGATCTTCATAAAATTTCTCGGGCATAATCTCCCCTTTCTCCATCCAGCATGAGGGAAAACCTGTTCTCATCAAGTTGTCAAATGATATATCAAATTTTTTAATTATCTCTTTAATTCCCAGTAACCGCTTCTCTGCGGCCTTTCGAAGGTCATTTTTTATTATCATTTTATTCACTTCCTCAGCATAAAAGTACCTATCCTGTATCCCCATATCTCCTAACTCTTCATCTGTCTTGGCATTAATAAAGTTTATGAATTTTCTGGCCCAATTCGCTCTTTTAATAGTGGCCTGCTTCTCAGATAATAGCTTCTTTTCATGCTCTGAAAAAATGCTTTTCTCTCTAGCAATTATATTCATGGAATCCCATTTTGACTGCATTTCTGAAATAATCTCGTTCCAGATGATATCCTTAGCTTTAATAAGAGAGATATTACCCTTTAATCTCTCCTTGAGCTCTTTGATTTCAAAAATGACATACAACGACTGAACTCTTCGTTTGAAAGATCTTCAAAATACTAAAGCAATGAATCTTTGGAGAACTGTAACGGAGACTCATCTTCTGGAAAACATAATGCTTGACGCATTAATTGTGTTGATACCTGCAGGACATTTTCCCCCTAAGAATTCATGACGAAGCACTTGCCAGGGTACATAGATGAGACTAACCATGAGATGAACTTGGGGAAGAAGTGAGTTTTCGGAACACAGGCGGACAACACACCAGAACTTTTCATAGCAGAGAACACAGGGAATTTGTCAGTGTTTAGGGTTACTTGGTAATGCAATAGGGGATGATTGACGGACGACGCAGTATCATGAATATCCTTTTCACTATCTAGGAGGGGACTGAGGTTTGTTGAACCAGCCAAAGATGTTCGTTTTGCCATGACTGACAGGAACTTGAAAGCAATTCGCGGGGTAACAGATAATGCAAAGGTGGTGGGACACGGTTAAAAAAAAGGGCAAACAATCACAAATAGACAACAACGGGACGGAAAAACCTTTTAGTAGGCTACGAGAATCAGTAATAAATGCTGGAATGACATGGAAAAACAGTTGAGAGTGGATGACAGCTGCTTTCCACCTCACCTGATGACGTCATTGCGGGGGGTCTGTGAGTAAGGCGGAAAACTTTAACGCATACCCCCCATAATAAATCCAAGCCATTGATCACGGCAGAACCAAGATCTGACTTGTCAACTACGGGGGGTCGGGATTTGATAACCGTCGAGCTAATTCTCCCCCTGCAATAACTTATCCATAAGCCCTGTTCTGTGATCACGACTTCCGCTCGGGAAGCTGCTCGGGGCTTAATCTTGAAATCATACATATTGAAATAAAGCTCAAGATCGCTTTATGTTAATCAAAAAATTGAAATACATTGCATTTGTTTTTATGCTAAAGTATTAATAACGTCATACTATAGCATATTTTCGATTTTTTATTTCTTTTTTATTTTTATTTTTAGATTTTGGAAATAAAATATAAAAAGGATATGCAGATAATGATCCACAACACATTCAATGATGATTTTTGTAAAACAACTTAAAATATACAAAAATGAAATCTAGTTAAGTTCTTATAAAGAGGTAATAATTACTCACAAACTTAAATATCAACCCCTTTCTTCATTGTTGTCTTGTTTTATGTGCTGATGGGTTCCATTTTCTTTTATTTTCTACAAGAAATACTTTAAAATTAATATTTAATGCTAATTTGTTTATTTATTGTACCTAATCATCGAAAAATTCAATGATTACATATTACATTTGAGGCACGTTATTGTTGACATGGCTCCTCCTGCGATGCAATTTTGTCCATTTTTTTAGAAAATTATATATTACAGAGAAACAAAACATATAAAATATGAAGAAAACACAAGCAAAAAAAACACATAAAACCATAGAGACACAAATATACATGGTTCACCCAATTTGGGCTACGTCCACCCCGAACAGCTAGTCCTTCCTTTCTATTATCCAACAAAATGAAGAGACACAACCTACAGTAGATCTGATGTAATATCCTTTGCTCTCTCTCACAATCTCCCTCTATGTTTCTTGCTCTAAGAATACACAAAATCCACAGCCCAATACCATACCCTCATACAAAGCGAGGGGTTTCCTTCTAGGGAAAAAAACCCTAAACTAAACATAACTTTTACCGTCAGATCAGCCGCCTAATGAACGACCCAGATTGACTAGAAATTACTATAATTTTACAATGCAATTTTACATATGTTTTTATCTTCGAGGCGTTGGCCCCGATACCCCCTACCAAAGGGGGGGGGCTCCATAAAGTCGCAGTCGCCCCCCTGGACCCCCCAAGAAGCATTTAATTACGGGCGGCGTTTTTGCCCCCATTAAGGTACAGGGGTCCAACGTTGTGATACAAAATAAATAAGATAATCAGGCTCCACACCCAACAATCTCCCAATTGGATACTGATTGTAGAAACTCCACCGCTGCTTCATTTGCTGGACAATGACTCTTCTTTGGACCTAGTTGTTTCTCATTTTCATTGTCATCCTTGAAGAATAATTGAAATTTAGCATGTTCTCAGTATCTCCCTAGTTAAAACTTTTGTAAGCATATCTGTAGGAGTTTGGCTAATGTGTATCTTTTCCAGCTTCAAATGTCAATCTTCCAATACTGACCGTATGAAATGGTACTTGAGCTCTATGTTTTTAGTCCTGGAATGAAATTATGAGTTCTTTGAAAAATGAATGGCAGTTTGGCTATCACTGTATAATGTGCCCATATCGTGCTTCTTACCCAATTCATCCATAAACCTTTGTAACAAAATCATTTCCTTACTGGCCTCTATAGCAGTAACTATTCTACTTATTTTGTTGAAAGTGAAACAAAACTTTGGATTTTTGAAACCCAACTAACAGTTGTTCCACCTACAGTAAATACATATCCTGTAGTGCTCCTCCTGTTATCTCTGTCACCTGCCATATCTGCATCAACATATCCCTGTAGACCAATGTTTGAACCACCAAAGCATAATGCTTGACTTGTGGTACCTGTCAAATATCTGAGAATCCATTTCATTACCATCCAATGTTCTTTTCCTGGATTGTTCATGTACCTGCTTACAACTCCCACTGCATGTGTAATATCAGGCCTTGTGTAGACCATTGCATACATTAAGCTTCCAACTGCTAATGCATATGGAACTTTAGACATGTAGTCCATTTCTTCTTGGGTCTTGGGGCACATCTCCTTACTAAGTTTGAAATGGCTAGCAGAAGGTGTACTAACTGGTTTTGCATTTTTCATATTAAATATTTTCAACACCTTTTGTATGTACTCATTTTGAGACAATGTTAATTTGTGATTTTTCCTGTCTCTAGTTATTCTCATACCAAGGACTTGTTTTGCAGCTCCCAAATCCTTCATTGCAAAGGAATTTGCCAATTTTCTTTTGAGAACATTTATTTCCTGCATATTAGACCCTGAAACAAGCATTTCATCTACATACAATAACAATATAATATAGCTACCATCATTTTTCTTTTTCAGATAAACACAATGATCAGAGTGACATCTAGTATAACCTTGTTCAGACATAAAATTGTCAAATTTTAGATACCACTGCCTTGGAGCCTGTTTTAATCCATATAAGCTTTGCTTTAACCTACACACTAATTTTTCTGACCTCATATCATTCTGGTTTCTCCATATAGATATCTTCCTCCAAATGTCCATGGAGAGATGTTGTCTTTACATCTAACTGTTCAAGATGTAAATCTTTTACTGCTACAAGACTTAAAATAGTTCTAATTGAATTCATCTTAACAACAGGAGAAAATATTTCATCAAAATCAATACCTTTCTTTTGTGCAAACCCCTTCACGACAAGTCTAGCTTTCTTTGATTTTGCCTCAAGCTTTGTTCTATTTTCTTTATTAATATGGAAAAAGGCCTCATAGCCAAAAGGCTTTAAAAAAGAGTAGTTTACCTTTTTACCTATCCATGCTTCCTTTGGAATACCACCATTCAAGGAACTTGAAGGCCCTCTATTTATTAGATAAACAGTAGTATCTATAGCATCTGCCCAAAACTGTAAAGGCAATCCTGCATGCAATCTCATGCATCTTGCACGCTCCATAATTGTTCTGTTCACCCTTTTTGATACACCATTTTCTTGTAGTGTTCTTGGAACTGTCTTCTCTCTGTGAATTCCATGCTCTGAATAGTACCTATTAAACTCTTTGCTACAATATTCATCTCCATTGTCTGATCTGAGACACTTCAACTTCTTTCCTGTCTCAATCTCAACCAAATATTTCCATTCCTTGAAAGTATCAAATACATCAGATTTATTCTAAATAAAATAAATCCAAGTTTTTCTAGTTGCATTATCAATAAAAGTAACATAATAACGAGAGCCACCGAGAGATGATACCTGAGAAGCTCCCCATACATATGTATGCACAAGCTCAAATTTTTCGCTCTTCTTTTCTTTCCCGACTCTGAGAAATCTGACTCTCTTCTATTTTCCATAAATGAAATTCTCACAGAAATCCAAATCAACAAAACTCGGCAAAAAATTTCCTAAGTGAAGAACCTTCATCCCCTTCTCACTCATGTGTCCGAGCCTATGATGCCATAATGTTGCGCCTACTCCTTTGGAATTTAAATCATTAACAGAGTTATAAATACCATTGCATAAATACAATGTACCAACCTTTTCACCTTTTTCTATTACAAGGGCTCCTTTGGTGACCTTCCAGGTTTTATCTGTGAAATTTTTCACACAACCTTCACCGCCTAACTGCCTTGTTGAAATTAGATTTTTCTTTAGATCTGGAACATGTCTTACCTCCTTTAATAGCCATTCATTTCAATTCTTTTGTTTTAGAATAACCTTACCCATTCCAACAATTTTACAGGGTTTATCATCACCCAAACGGACTTGTCCAAAATATCTTTGAACATAGTCATGAAAATATTTGTTATCAGGTGTGGCATGGAATGAGGCCCCTGAATATACAACCCAAGAATCAGTAACATTTTCGAAAGAAAGAATCAAAGAATATTGTAACACATCACCTATCACATTGGCCTCATGATTGTTTTCTTTCCGTGCATCTCCTTTTTTTCCCTTCTGCGATCTACAGTATTTCTTCAGGTGTCCTTTCTTTCCGCATTTCCAAAACACTATCCCCAATCTGAACTTGGATCTACCTTTCCTTGATTTACTACGATATCTTGAGCTCTTTCCTCTTTCCATTTTTCTTCCCC
Organism: Pinus albicaulis; assembly: GCA_034641835.2. Classification (NCBI taxonomy): domain Eukaryota; kingdom Viridiplantae; phylum Streptophyta; class Pinopsida; order Pinales; family Pinaceae; genus Pinus; species Pinus albicaulis. The sequence continues at coordinate 141,997,509 of CM076575.1, forward strand.
TAGACTCTACACTCAAAGCATTTCCCGATGTCTCACCAAAGCTTTTCCGTCGCATTTTCTTACTAAGGATAGCACCGACAACATCATCAAACTTTAAAATACTAGATACAGAGACAGAGTTACTAATGGCCATAACTAAACCATACAGCTTTCTGGCAATGAGCACAGAAATAAAAGAGCCCTAACTTCATCATCAAAGTTTACCCCTACAGAACTTAACTGACTGGTAACTATATTAAAATCATTTAAATGGTCTGCAACGGATCCACCTTCCGACATATTCATATTAAATAAACATTTCATAAGAAATACCTTGTTTGAGGCTGAGAGTTATTCATATAATTTCACCAATGCCTTTATCAAACATTGTATTGTTTTTTCCTTTGAAATATTGAAGGCTACCGATGCCGTGAGGCAAAAAAGTACTGTTTTGAGTGCCTTTCTATCGAGAATCTCCCATTATGCATATGTCATAGCCATCGGCTTCTTTGTTTTTCTGCTTAATGGTAGGTACAGATCTTTCTGATACATATAGTCTTCCATCTACATATTCCACAACGGGAAATTTTGGCCATTAAACTTCTCAACCCTAAACCTACCATCTTTCGCCAATGTTCCCACTCAAACCAGGAACCCTTATTTCTTGCAACTTTATCATCCAAATAGCCTTTCAGCTCTGGTACCAGTTTTTATAAAATTATATATTACAGAGCAATGCAACACATAAAATATGCAAAAAACACAAGCACACAAAACACATAAAACCAGAGAGACACATATATACGTGGTTCACCCAGTTTAGGCTATGTCCACTCAGAACAACCAATCCTTCCTTTCTATTATCCAGAAAAAGGAAGAGACACAACCTACAGTAGATCCGCTTTAATATCCTCTATTCTCTCTCACAGTCTCCCTCTATGTTTCTTGCTCTGAAAATACATACAATCCATAGCCACAATACAATACCCTCATACAAAGCGAGGGGTTTCCTTCTAGGGAAAAAACCCTTAAAATAAACATAAATTCTACCATTAGATCATCCGCCTAATGAACGACCCAGATTGACTAGAAATTACTATACTTTTACAATGCATTTTTCCATCTATTTTTAGCTTTGGGGCACTTCCCCTGAAGCCCCCCTGGTGGGGCTCCAAAAAGTCACAGCTGCCCCCCCTGGACCCCCCAGGCAGCATTTAATTATGGGTGGCATTGCCGCCCCCATTAAGGTACAGGGGTCCAACGCTATGATAGAAAATAAACAAGATAATCAGGCTCCACACCCAAAAATCTCCCAATTGGAGACTGATTGTAGCAACTCCACCGCTGCTTCATTTGCTGGACAATGAATCCTCTTTGGACCTGGTTGTTTCTCATCTTCATTGTCATCCTTGAATACTAATTGAAACTAAGCATGTTCTCAGTTTCGCCCTGGTTAGAACTTTTGTTAGCATATCTGCAGGATTCTGGCTAGTGTGTATCTTTTCCAGCTTCAACTGTCCATCCTCCAATATTGACCGTATGAAATGGTACTTGAGATATATGTGTTTATCTTGGAATGAAATGCTGAGTTATTTGCAAGATGAATGGCACTTTTTCTATCACTGTATAACGTTCCCATATCATGCTTCTTACCCAATTCATCCATAAACCTTTGTAACCAAATCGTTTCTTTACTAGCCTCTGTAGCAGCAACATATTCTGCTTCTATTGTTGAAAGTGCAACAACACTTTGGATTTTTGAAACCCAACTAACAGTTGTTCCACCTACAGTAAATACATATCCTGTAGTGCTCCCCATGTTATCTTTGTCACCTGCCATATCTTCATCAAAATATCCCTGTAGATCAATGTTTGAACCACCAAAGCATAATGCTTGATTTGTGGTACCTCTCAAATATCTGAGAATCCATTTCACTACCATCTAATGTTATTTTCCTAGATTTTTCATGTACCTGCTTACAACTCCCACTGCATGTGCAATATTAGGCCTTGTGCAGACCATTGCATACATTAAGCTTCCAACTGCTGATGCATATGGAACTTTAGACATGTAGTCCATTTCTTCTTGGGTCTTGGGGCACATCTCCTTACTAAGTTTGAAATGGCTAGCAAAAGGTGTACTAACTAGTTTTGCATTCTTCATATTAAATCTTTTCAACACCTTTTGTATGTACTCATTCTGAGACAGTGTTAATTTGCGATTTTTCCTGTCTTTAGTTATTCTCATACCAAGGGCTTGTTTTGTAGCTCCCAAATCCTTCATTGCAAAGTAATTTGCCAATTTTCTTTTGAGAACATTTATTTCCTGCATGTTAGACCCTTCAACAAGCATGTCATCTACATACAATAACAATATAATATAGCTACCATCATTTTGCTTTTTCAGATAAACAAAATAATCAGAGTGACATCTAGTATAACCTTATTCAGACATAAACTTGTCAAATTTTAGATACCACTACCTTGGAGCCTGTTTTAAGCCATACAAGCTCTTATTTAACCTACACACTAATTTTTCTTTCCCTTTGACCTCATATCCTTCTGGTTTCCCCATATAGATATCTTCCTCCAAATATCCATGGAGAAATGTTGTCTTTACATCTAACTGTTCAAGATGTAAATCTTCTGCTGCTACAAGACTTAAAATAGTTCTAATTGAATTCATCTTAACAACAGGAGAAAATATTTCATCAAAATCAATACATTTCTTTTGTGCAAACCCCTTCACCACAAGTGTAGCTTTGTACCTCTATTTTCCTCCATCTTCTTCCTTCAGCCTGTAAACCCATTTATTTTGTTATGTAGTTTTACCTGCAAGCAACTTGACTAAGTCCCAAGTCTGGTTATGCATTAAGGATTCCATCTCTTCTTCCATGGCTAGCTCCCACTTCTTCCTGGTTTCAACCTGCATTTCTTCTTCATAACATTCAGGTTCACCAGAATCAGTCAACAATAAATAATATAATGAAGGAGAGTAACATTCAGGGGGTCTACTTATCCGGGGAGATCTTCTAACACCACTTTCAGGTGTTTTAGGTGCCTGTTTTTGTTGTGGTGGTTGTTTTTGTTGTGGCTGTTGATTATTATTATTTTCAGGCACCTTTTCCTTTTCTGTGATCTCATCAAGAACTGTGTATTCTTTGTTTTATTTTTCCTATTTCTTTTCCTGCAACTAATTCTTATACAATACCTTTTCATTGAATATTACATATCTGCTCCTAATGATTTTGTGATTTTCATAATCATATAAGCGATAACCAAAATCATTAACACACTATCCAATAAAGGTACATTTCTTTGATTTTGCCTCAAGCTTTGTTCTATTTTCTTTATTAATATGGACAAAGGCCTCATAGCTAAAAGGCTTTAAAAAAGAGTAGTTTACCTTTTTACTTGTCCATGCTTCCTCTGGAATACCACCATCCAAGAAACTTGAAGGCTCTCTATTTATTAGATAAACATCATTATCTATAGCATCTGCCCAAAATTGTAAAGGCAATCCTGCATGCAATCACATACACCTTGCACGCTCCATGATTGTTTTGTTCATCCTTTCGGACACACCATTTTAATGTGGTGTGTTAGAAAATTATATATTATGGAGCAATGTAACACATAAAATATGCGGACACAGATATACGTGGTTCACCTAGTTTGGGCTACGTCCACCTCGAACAGCCAGTCCTTCTTTTCTATTATCCAGCAACAATGAAGAGACAAAACCTACAGCAGATCCGCTGTAATATCCTCTATTCTCTCTCACAGTCTCCCTCTCTGTTTCTCGCCTTCATAATACACATACAATACACGACCGCAATACAATGCCCTCATAAAAACGAGAGGTTTCCTTCTATGGAAAAAAACCCTAATCTAAACATAACTTCTATCGTCAGATCATTTGCCTAATGAACAACCCAGATTGACTAGAAATTACTATACTTTTACAAGACAATTTCACATTGCTGCTGCCCCACCATGGACCCCCCACGGCAGCGATTAATTTTGGGCGGCGTTGCCGCCCCTTTTAAGGTACAGGGGTCCAATGCTGTGATACAAAGTAAACAAGATAATCAGGCTCCACACCCAACAATCTCCCACTTGGAGACTGATTGTAGTAACTCCACCGCTGCTTCATTTGCTGGACAATGACTCCTCTTTGGACTTGGTTATTCCTCATCTTCATCGTCATCCTTGAAGACCAATTGAAACTGAGCACATTCTTAGTTTCTCCCTGGTTACAACTTTTGTTAGCATATCTGCAGGATTCTGGCTAGTGTGTATCTTTTCCAGCTTCAACTCTCCATCTTCCAATACTGACCGTATGAAATGGTACTTGAGATGTATGTGTTTAGTCCTCGAATGAAATGCTGAGTTCTTTGCAAGATGAATAGCACTTTGGCTATCACTGTATAGTGTGCCCATATCATGCTTCTTACCCAATTCATCCATAAACCTTTGTAACTAAATCATTTCTTTACTAGCCTCTGTAGCAGCAACATACTCGGCTTCTGTTGTTGAAAGTGCAACAACACTTTGGATTTTTGAAACCCAACTGACAGCTGTTCCACCTACAGTAAATACATATCCTGTAGTGCTCCTCCTATTATCTCTGTCACCTGCCATATCTGCATCAACATATCCCTGTAGAGCAATGTTTGAACCACTAAAGCATAATGCTTGATTTGTGGTACCTCTCAAATATCTGAGAATCCATTTTACTGCCATCCAATGTTCTTTTCCTGGATTGTTCATGTACCTGCTTACAACTCCCACTGCATGTGCAATATCAGGCCTTGTGCAGACCATTGCATACATTAAGCTTCCAATTTCTGATGCATATGGAACTTTAGACATATAATCCATGTCTTCTTGGGTCTTTGGGCACATCTCCTTACTAAGTTTGAAATGGCTAGCAAAAGGTGTGCTAACTAGTTTTGCATTGTGCATATTAAATCTTTTCAACACCTTCTCTATGTACTCATTCTGAGACAGTGTTAATTTGCGAATTTTCTTGTCTCTAGTTATCCTCATACCAATGATTTGTTTTGTAGCTCCCAAATTCTTCATTGCAAATGAATTTGCCAATTTTCTTTTGAGCACATTTACTTCTTACATGTTAGACCCTGCAACAAGCATGTCATCTACATACAATAACAATATAATATAGCTGCCATCATTTTTCCTTTTTAGATAAACACAATGATCAGAGTGACATCTAGTATAACCTTGTTCAGACATAAACTTGTCAAATTTTAGATACCACTGCCTTGGAGCCTGTTTTAAGCCATACAAGCTCTTCTTTAATCTACACACCAATTTTTCTTTCCCTTTTACCTCATATCCTTCTGGTTGCTGCATGTATATCTCTTCCTCCAAATCTCCATGGAGAAATGTTGTCTTTACATCTAACTGTTCAAGATGTAAATCTTCCGCTACTACAAGACTTAAAATAGTTTTGATTGAATTCATTTTAACAACAAGAGAAAATATTTCATCAAAATCAATACCTTTCTTCTGTGCAAACCCCTTCACCACAAGTCTAGATTTATACCTCTGTTTTCCTCCATCTTCTTCCTTTAGCCTGTAAACCCATTTATTCTGCAATGTTGTTTTACCTGCAGGCAACCTGACTAAGTCCCAAGTCTGGTTATGCATTAAGGAGTCCATCTCTTCTTCCATGGCTAGCTCCCACTTCTTCCTTCTTTCAACCTACATTGCTTCTTCATAACATTCAGGTTCACCAGAATCAGTCAACAATAAATAATATAATGAGGGAGAGTATCGTTCAGGGGGTCTACTTATCTTGGTAGATCTTCTAACACCACTTTCAGGTGTTTGAGGTGCCTGTTGCTGTTGTGGTGGTTGCTGCTGCTGTGACTATTGATTATTATTATTTCCAGGCACCTTTACTTTTTCAGTTATCTCATCAAGAAGCATGTATTCCGTGCTTTCTTTTTCCTGTTTCTTTTCCTGCAACTGATTCTTATACAAGACCTTTTCATTGAATATTACATCTCTGCTCCTAATGATTTTGTGATTTTCATAATCATAGAAGTGATAACCAAAATCATTAGCACCATATCCAATAAAGGTAAATTTCTTTGATTTTGCCTCAAGCTTTGTTCTATTTTCTTTATTAATATGGACAAAGGCCTCACAACCAAAAGGCTTTAAAAAAGAGTAGTTTACCTTTTTACCTGTCCATGATTCCTCTAGAATACCACCATCCAAGGAACTTGAAGGCCCTCTGTTTATTAGATAAACAAAAATATCTACAGCATCTGCCCAAAATTGTAAAGGCAATCATGCATGCAATCTCATGCACCTTGCATGCTCCATGATTGTTCTATTCATCCTTTCTGACACACCATTTTCTTGTGGCATTCTTGGAACTGTCTTCTCTCTACGAATTTCATCCTCTAAATAGTACCTATCAAACTCTTTGCTGCAATACTCACCTCCATTGTCTGATCTGAGACATTTCAACTTCTTTCCTATCTCAATCTCAATCAAAGCTTTCCATTTCTTGAAAGTATCAAATACATCAGATTTATTCTGAATACAATAAATCCATGTTTTTCTAGTTGCATCATCAATAAAAGTAACATAATAACGAGAGCCACTAAAAGATGATACCTGAGCAGGTCCCCATACATATGTATGCACAAGCTCCAATTTTTCGCTCTTATTTTCTTTCCCAAATTTGAGAAATCTGACTCTCTTTTGTTTTCCATAAATGCAATTTTCACAAAAATCCAAATCAACATTCTTCAAACCTGGCAACAAATTTCTTGATTGAAGAATATTCATTCTCTTCTCACTCATGTGTCCAAGCCTATGATGCCATAATGTTGCATCTGCTCCTTTGGAAGTTAAAGCATTAACAGAGTTATAAATACCATTGCATAAATACAATGTACCAAACTTTTCGCCTTTTGCTATTACCAGGGCTCCTTTGGTGACCTTCCAAGATTTATCTGTGAAAGTTGTCACACAACCTTCACCGCCTAACTTCCCTGTTGAAATCATATTTTTCTTCAGATTTGGAACATGCCTTACCTCCTTTAGTAGCCATTGGTTTCCATTCTATTGTTTTACAAGAAATTTACCCATTCCAACAATTTTACAGGGTTTATCATCACCCAAACGAACTTGTCCAAAATATCCTTGAACATAGTCATGAAAATATTTCTTATCAAGAGTGGCATGGAATGAAGCCCCTGAATCTACAACCCAAGAATCAGTAACATTTTCGAAATAAAGAATCAAAGAATCTTGTAACACATCACCTGTCACATTTTCTTCATGATTGTTTTCTTGTTGTGTATCTCCTTCTTTTCCCTTCCGAGATCTACAATATTTCTTTAGGTGTCCTTTCTTTCCGCAATTCCAGCACACTATCCCTGATCTGGACTTGGATCTTCTTCCCCTAGACTCTGCACTCAAAGCATTACCCGATGTCTCACCAAAAATTTTCCTTCGCATTTCCTCGCTAAGGATAGCACCAACGACATCATCAAACTTTAAAGTACTAGATCCAGAGATAGAGTTACTAATGGCCATTACTAAACCATTCCAACTCTCTGGCAATGAGCACAAGAATAACAGAGCTCTAACTTCATCATCAAAGTTTACCCCTACAAAACTTAACTGATTGGTAACTGTATTAAATTCATTTAAATGGTCTGCAACAGATCCACCTTCCGACATCTTCATATTAAATAGTCGTTTCATAAGAAATACCTTGTTTGAGGCCGAGGGTTTTTCATATAGTTTCGCCAACACCTGCATCAAACCCTCTATTGTTGTTTCCTTCGAAATATTGAAGGCGACTGAAGCTGCAAGACACAGCCGTACTGTTCCGAGTGCCTTTCTGTCGAGAATGTTCCATTCCGCGTCTATCATGGCTGTCGGATTCTTTGTTTTTCCGCTCAATGGTAGGTATAGATCTTTCTGATACAGATAATCTTCCATCTGCATCTTCTACAGCGAGAAGTTTTTTCCGTTAAATTTATCGACCCTAAACTTACCATCATTCACCATTGCTCCCACTCGAACCAGGAACCCTTCTTTCCTGCGAGTTTATCAGCCAAATATACCTTCGGCTCTGATACCAGTTGTTAGAAAATTATATATTATGGAGCAATGCAACATATAAAATATGCGGAAAATACAAGCACACAAAACACATAAAACCAGAGAGACACAGATATACGTGGTTCACCCAGTTTGGGCTACGTCCACCCCGAACAGCCAGTCCTTCCTTTATATTATCCAATAAAATGAAGAGACAAAACCTACAGCAGATCCGCTGTAATATCCTCTGTTCTCTCTCACAGTCTCCCTCTCTGTTTCTCGCTCCGAGAATACACATACAATACACAGCCACAATACAATGCCCTCATAAAAATGAGGGGTTGCCTTCTAGGGCAAAAAACCCTAATCTAAACATAACTTCTACCGTCAGATCATTTGCCTAATGAATGGCCCAGATTGACTAGAAATTACTATACTTTTACAACGCAATTTTACATCTGTTTTTAACTTCGAGGGCACTGCCCCTGAAAACCCGCGGCAGGGGAGGGCTCCAAAAAGCGCTTCCGCCCCCCCTGGACCCCCCACAACAGTTATTAATTTCGGGCGGCGTTGCCGCCCTTTTAAGGTACAGGGGTCCAATGCTATGATACAAATTAAACAAGATAATCAGGCTCCACACCCAACATGTTGTTCTTGGAATCGCCTTCTCTCTGTGAATTCCATGCTCTGAACAGTACCTATCAAACTCTTTGCTGCAATATTCATCTCCATTTTCTGATCTAAGACACTTCAACTTCTTTCCTGTCTCAATCTCAACCAAAGCTTTCCATTTCTTGAAAGTATCAAATACATCGAATTTATTCTGAATACAATAAATCCAAGTTTTTCTAGTTGCATTATCAATAAAAGTAACATAATAACGAGAGCCACAAAGAGATGATACCTGAGAAGGTCCCCATACATCTGTATGCATAAGCTCTAATTTTTCACTCTTCTTTTTTTTCCCAACTCTGAGAAATCTTACTCTCTTCTGTTTTCCATAAATGCAATTCTCACAGAAATCCAAATCAACATTATTCAAACCTAGCAACAAATTTCTTGAGTGAATAACCTTCATCCCCTTCTCACTCATGTGTCTGAGCCTATGATGCCATAATGCTGCATCTACTCCTTTGGAAGTTAAAGCATTAACAGAGTTAGAAATACCATTACATAAATACAATGTACCAACATTTTCGCCTTTTACTATTACCAGGGCTCCTTTGGTGACCTTCCAGGTTTTATCTGTGAAAGTTGTCACACAACCTTCACCGCCTAACTGCCATGTTGAAATCAAATTTTTCTTTAGATATGGAACATGCCTTAACTCCTTTAATAGCCATTGGTTTCCATTCTTCTGTTTTACAATAACCTTACCCATTCCAACAATTTAATAGGGTTTATCATCACCCAAACGGACTTGTCCAAAATCTCCTTGAACATAGTCATGAAAATATTTCTTATCAGGTGTGGCATGGAATGAGGCCCCTGAATCTACAACACAAGAATCAGTAACATTTTTGAAAGAAAGAAAAAAAGCATATTGTAATGCATCACCTGTCACATTTTCTTCATGATTGTTTTCTTTCTGTGCATCTCCTTTTCCCTTCCAAGATCTACAGTCTTTCTTCAGGTGTCCTTTCTTTCCACATTTCCAACACACTATTCCCAATCTAGACTTGGATATGCCTTTCCTTGATTTACTATGATATCTTGAGCTCTTTCCTCTTTCCATTTTTCTTCCCCTAGACTTTGCACTCAAAGCATTTCCCAATGTCTCACCAGAGCTTTTCCGTCTCATTTCCTCGCTAAGGATAGCACCGACAACATCATTAAAATTTAAATTTCTAGATCTAGAGATAGAGTTACTAATGGCCATAACAAAACCATTCCAACTTTCTAGAAATGAGCACAGAAATAAAAGAGCCCTAACTTCATCATCAAAGTTTCCCCTACAAAACTTAACTAACTGGTAACTGCATTAAAATCATTTAAATGGTCTGCAACAAGTCCACCTTCCGACATCTTCATATTAAATAAATGTTTCATAAGAAATATCTTGTTTGAGGCCGAGATTTTTTCATATAATTTTGCCAACGCCTTAATCAAACCTTATATTGTTTTTTCCTTTGAAATATTGAAGTCTATCGATGTCTTGAGGCACAACTGTACTATTCGGAGTGCCTTTCTATCAAGAATCTCCCATTCTGCATCTGTCATAGCCGTCAGCTTCTTTGTTTTTCCGCTCAATGGTAGGTACAGATATTTCTGATACAGATAATCTTCCATCTGCATCTTCCACAGCGGGAAGTTTTTTTCGCTAAACTTCTCAACCTTAAACTTACCATCTTCCTCCATTACTCCCACTCGAACCAGGAACCCTTCTTTCCTGCAAGTCTATCAGCGAAATAGACCTTTATCTCTGATACCAGTTGTTAGAAAATTATATATTACAGAGAAATGCAATACTTAAAATATGTAGAAAACACAAGCACAAAAAACACATAAAACCAGAGAGACACAGATATATGTGGTTCACCCAGTTTGGGCTACATCCACCCTGAACAGCCAGTCCTTCCTTTCTATTATCCAGCAAAATGAAGAGACACAACCTACAACAAATCTGTTGTAATATCCTCTATTCTCTCTCACAGTCTCCCTCTATGTTTCTCGCTCTGAGAATACATACAATCCACAGCCGCAATAAAATACCCTCATACAAAGTGAGGAGTTTCCTTCTAGGGAAAAAAACCCTAAACTAAACATAACTTCTACTGTCAGATCATCTGTCTAATGAACGGCCCATATTGACTAGAAATTACTATACTTTTACAAGGGCCCCCCCTAGACCCCCTAGGCAATGTTTAATTACGGGCAGTGTTGCCTTCCCCATTAAGGTAGAGGGGTCCAACGCTGTGATACAAAATAAACAAGGTAATTAGGCTCCACACCCAACACATTTCTTTGACCATCTCCCTGTACACCCTTTTGGACATTCCTCCTGGAATATTTCTGATATCAGCTCGTTCATCTTTTTATATTTTCATAATCTTCTTGGAAATGTAGCATCACAATAAACTATTTAATTTTTATATTGATATATTAAAAGTAAATATAACAAAAGTGATATTTATAAATAATTCTAGAAAAATATCTAATGGAATATTACTTTTTCATTCCTTCTTTTTTGTTGTTGTATGTTTTTTCTATTAAAAGTCTGACATGTCTCATTGACCAATTCTCTGGAAACTCTTCTTGTAGTTTAGATAAAATTTGGTTCTTGGAATCATTGGATTGATTTTTGTATTGTAAGTGGAAAGAACGTCTATACATTCGTTCCACTAGATCCTTCAAACTTTTGTGAAAGTTTTTACCCCTTTTGTTAACCTCCATCACCACTCCAGATGAGCTAAGGAGCAATTCATTTTCGTTTGCATGTTCTATTTTTTTTCTTTTTTTAGAACAACATTCCTTTTGTGAGGTGTTGGTCCCTACAGAACATTAAACAGATGTGAATTAATAGATTGTTTGAAACATGTTATCTAATAATTTTAAGTATATCATTAATGAAAATCAAAAAAAGAAACTCATATTGGATCAATAGTATTTTTTTATTCACCTGATTCATCATTTTGCAAATTTCCCATCAAGATTTTACGCTTTTCTGGTCTTAGATCAAAAATAATCTTATCGAGCTTCATCATTTTGTGGCTTTGCATGATACACAGTAAACAATACATATTAGTTAAACTTACATATAGTTCAAAAATAATATGTTTTGTAAAGAATTTACAAAGAACTTTCCATTTTTTCTTTTATTGATGTGTTATCAGTATTTTTGTTACTTGATCTCTTGTGAGCCATTTCTTTATCAATATTAAACCTGTACCATATCATTCATTAATATATTTTATAAATAAATTGTCAACTTTTCTGGTAAAAAAAAAAATCAAGAAACCGATGCGCTTTTCATGGTGTATGCACCGACGTTACTGCATGGTGGTATTCTAAACACATTGCCCAAACAGTATAAAACACTGTACGGTGATGTATGTCAACAAGGATAACTTTTGCATTACATGTTAACCACTGCATTGATTAACACAAACACAATAATAAAAATCGTCTAGTGTTAGTTTTTGTAGCATATGGTGTCATGGAGGGGGCAGTGCAGCCTGTTCTTGTAAATGCCCCACCCAAGCAAGGGACCACCGTATGGTGCTTTCTATAAACTAGGAGACCCGGTGCATTATATGTTACATGGTACACTGATTAACACAAAATAAAAAAATGTTTTTGCCAAACATTACGTGAGCAATGCACTATAATGAAATAGCGCATCGGTGCCCTATTTTACATATGGACAACGGATTAAAAAAAAATTGTTTTTAATTTTTTTACCAAATAGTACATGCACGGTGCGTTGGGATAAGCCAGTGCACCAGTGCGCTAGGTTACGCATGGCACACCAATTAAAAAAATTATGTTTTTTAAAAATTCACGCAAGGGCTGACATGGATTGGGATCTGAATACGCAAGTCATCCTATGGGTTGGATGTCATAGGCCTATATATATAGAAATACAAACCCTATCAATCTAAAATTAAATCCCTAATTGTGAAATCACAAAAACAGGAAGAAGCAAGGGCAAAAAAAAAAAGAATAAAGGGTTTAGGGTAAAAATAGATATATTTTTTTGTTTCTGAAAATGAACAACAAATTGAAGTTTTTTACTTACCGCGTAAAAAATACTGTAGAAAATGTAAAAAAATAATAAAATTTAATCACGATATAATTTGAAATTATATGCTACAGGATTTGAATCACCATAGGTTTGGAATTTTGATTTTCTGAATACTTCTGTTTGAAAGTATTTTGCTGGTCCATAGTGCTCTTGTGCTCTCTTTCTCCAGGTACGTCTCCTGCAAATCTAGGGCTGGAAATTTTTCCAAAAATAGTGAAATAATGAAAAGTGTTTAGTATTTAAAGAATTTTTTTTATGAAATTAGATTTTTGAAAATATTTTGCCGCCCAGTTTTTAGTTTACTGCTTTTTGTTTTCACTTTAAAATAATAAAGTTGTGTTTTTTTTTATTTGCGGATTTTCATCAGTGGTGCGTCAATTAATAACACCACACTGGTGCGTCCATTAATAACATGGCACTAGTGCATAGTAACTAAAACAGCGCCAGTGTGGTTTTCAGTACATAAGCACCGATAACAATAAGTCCATTTTTAAGGCACCGAAATTACTTCTAGGTGTGTGCGCTAAAATTTATTGTTGATTTTGCTCAAATGGAGGGAGAAAATGTCATAATTATATCGAATGGACAATTCTTCAAAATCCAGCTCATTCCATAATATTTCTCAAATTCTATTGCTGAGTTCTCCCTATCCATCTCCAGACATAATATTTACTTCATATTTTATTTATATTTTCATTATATAATTGAATTTATGCTTTTTATCCATGTCAATCAGCTTAATAAAATTTATAATGTATACAAATTTGCAGGTTAATATAGATTCAGAATCAAGTTCAAATGCACAAAATAATCAAATAGCTCCAAAACGTTGGAAGCTCTTATCAGGAGCAGCATACCACAAGGCGCATTTGCTAGATGAAAATGAATAGTCACTTCACCCTGCCAATTGTAACAATATTGCATCTTCTAGCCACAATCTTGGGACAATGATGGTAAAAATAATTGTTTGGTATATTAATTCAATTATTAATTTCAACGTCAAACAAATTAATCATGCATTTTCAACGTTCTTACTAATTGATATCATAGATTTTGTACTAATCATGATCAAATATATTTTTTTAAATTATTAGGATTCTAGTGATGATGAGCGACCTACCTACCATCTTCTGTTGCACCCCACGACAAAGTTAAATTGAGAGAATGTTGAATTAAGAGAAAAAATTGGAGAGGAATGATACCAAGAATGATTGAATCAACCACCGATTCAATTTCTGCTACGTCCATATTCACCAATTAGGAATGACTACAGCAATAGTAGTTCTTCACAAGCTGGAAATGGAGGCAATCAAATAGAGGTTGGTATGGATGATTACTTGAGGGATACGATTGCCATGGAGAGAATGTTATTAGATGCATTCCAAAATGATCATCAACTAGGGGTGCTGCTTATATCGCTGACACCTTTTTCGAAAGCCTTAAATTTTCTTCCACCACCCCTCACTTTGGACCTAGAAACCAGTCAAAGTATACCCAGTTGGGGACAACGATGTTACTGTAAAAATTGAAAGCAAATTTTGGCTTGTCGAATCCATGTTTCTCATAAATTTTGAGGTAAGTTACCATAAATTCCTCCCTTATATAAATTTGAGAAATATAATCACACAATGACCATTACAAATGTTCTATTTTATGAACGTTAATAATTATATCGGCATTAATGTACATTTAATATTTTACATGATGATTACCAACTACATGTTATTCAAAGATAAGGTTCTTCCGAGTGATAATGTTCTTCCTGGTAGCTGGGAAGAGACAAATAAATTGTTGAAAATGTTGGGTGTTGAGTACATATCATATCATGCATGTCCAAATGATTGTATTCTATATAGAGGAGAGTATGCAGACAAAGAGATATGTCTAAAATGTGGGCATGACAGTTGTTGTAGCTCCTAGAGACAGCCTAGAGTTGTGATAGACCAGTGCCTAGGACATCTTAGCATAGCAAGGAGCCTATAATATAATGTTGGAAATTGTCAGCTTCAGCTCACATGCTATCTCCTGTAAACAGGGAAATAAAATAGAATGGGACCAAACTCTCATAAATTGACATAGGAAAAGAAATACTGCAGAGGCAAGATGCATAACTTCTAATACAAAAGCAACAGACAATTCAGAGACAGTTTACTGCAAAGCGGGCCGGTTCAGAAATACTTCACAGACATAAATTATCAGAAGGTGTACGTAGTGAAAGAAATATTGAGAATATATTAGTTAACATTGAGCTGATACCCAGATATACAATACCACCATGTATGGGCTTACCCATCTAAGAATCCATACATGATAATAGCATTTTAAAATAACCCTCTCCACGCAACTAATATAACAGAAAGATGGATAGCTGAATAATGGAACAAAATACCATGCATGAGTCACATTTAAAGCGCTTGACCGATCCGAGTATGGGCATCAACTAGGATGAATCCTTGCCAGAAATTAGTGAGCCACTCGCATTCCAAAACATGATACAGGAAAGATGGATGAGATGAAATGATATATTAAATAACATATAAAAGAGAGTTACAGACTGTGAAATACCAAAGACCAGAATCCTCTTTGACAGACAAAACTCCTCCTCACTGAGACCCTATGGGCTCCGAGCCTTCATACAAGAGTTTTACAAACAGTATACAAAAATTCTTTCACTACATAATTTTCTGATAAAAATCTGGAACCATTACAATGCGTTTCTTCATGGTCTTTATAGGAGAAACCAAAAATTAGTAAAAGAGGTAGGTGACGAACATTCAATTTGCATAATTAATACAAAATGGTGGAGATGTACACGCCCATACTGCTTGATGACTTTGTAGTGATGCACGTACTCTGTCGCCTGTCTTCAGGAATAAATGTTTTGAGTGAAAAATTCTTCAGGAACACGATATAGGGATAATCATATTAACATTATTTCCTTTTCTGAAGATAAATTTTGTTGCAAGAAGACCTTGAGGGTATTTTTTTTTTGCATCATACCCTTTTCCGCAACATTAATGTCTTCATCTGCAAAAATCTGCGCTTTGAATAACTCTGGAGGGTTTGATATATTTTAACCCTACTTCTTTTAATGAGAGCTGTGTCGTAACAACTTCCCAAATCCTTTTTCCATAAATTTTGCCTCTGAAAATTTGTCCTTTGACACAACCTCGGCTTCTGTAATGGAGGCTATGAGTAATGGCAGATTACCTCCATTCGCACCTTGTAAAATCCGCAAACATGTTAGGAAAACCAATGCACGGGAATGCAGGAACAGTAGGGGTAATGAAATGACAGTGTGGAGTGGTCGTGGAGAAAAATGCGAACATAATCGTGAAAATACGTAATAAACGAAGAAATGTACCAAATATAGATCTGGGGTGGCGGAATGCACGTGGGGAAAAACTGGGAGATAGATGGCATGATATCGGGACAGCGGGAAATGGATGACGTGGAGTGTTGATTGTGGGAACCGGTCAAAGATGAAGATAATCAAATCCTGACCGTCCAATCTCAGGAGGAGATCGATGGTTGGAAGAGCGTCGGAGGCAATAGACAGTGGGCCAGGGTTTCTATTGTCTTGGGTTAATGTTTGTGCAGCTTTGGGGTATGACGATCATCGGATGGAGACCTTCAGATCGGATGGCTGATAGCGATATCGCTGCACATCCTGGGTTGAACAATAATGTGTGATGGAGAGTGGTTTCGAGGCCGTACGCTAGGACGTGTGGCGAGCACTGAGTGGAATCGCTGGCCTAACAGGAATTACTAACTAACACCGAAAGGCGGTGCGATGAATACCGGGCAGTTTTTGAATAGTGGATGCGGGGCGGGGACCACAAGGCATGAGAGATGTGGTACGTTGATCTATGGTTTGATCGGATGGCCTCGAACGCGCCCGATATGCATTCAGTAAGCACCTTTCGGCCTGATGCATGGTTACAGCCTTTCGTCACGCGGAGTAAGAAAACAGAGGGGCCGAGGCCGATAGGGCTAAACCTTAAATATTTTTAAATACTAATTCCCGGCCTTTGATAATGTATTTTGGGGGCAGGAAATGGTAATGATATGTTTGAGAATGGTTTCCCAAGGCTGCGAGGGGGGCATTTGAGAGCTCTGAACCAGATTTCCTGTGAAATTTTGCAGGAAGCGAATTATGATCAACATTGGCTCCACCTGGGGATGACACGTTCATCCCTGGACGTGTTGAGAACTCGCAGACCCTCTGATAATCATGTATGTAGACTCTGCTCTCCAGCACCTCCATTTTTCACTTTATAATTTATCACAACACCGACATTATTCAAACAAAACAACAAGGAAACTATCATACAATATAATACATCAGGCTTTCTCGGCCTGAATCAGAACTGAAAGTAGGGTTTAAGAAATTGACCATTTACAGGGGCATCCAGCAAGTCGCCCTGTGAATTTTCCAACCTGAAAGTATTATTGCCCCCTTGTTCCACAATTTTGAAAGGACCAAACCAGAGGGGGTCAAATTTACCATGTTTTCCCTTCTCAGCTCTCCGGATATCCAATCTAAGCACCAAATCACCAATCTACAGCTTCCTGTCTTTTGCGTTCTGATCAAAAATGTGTTTCATTTTCTCTTGATATTCTATTAATCTCTGATTCACCTGGCCCCATGTTTCTTCTAATTCCACCAATTGATTGATTCTCTTGATCATATCATTAGGTTCCTCCTAGCTTTCTTGCATGAAGCGGCCCACTGGTAAAGCCAACTGTATAGGAAAAACTGTTGCTCGTCCATATACCAACTCCTAAGGGGATTTCCCAGCTGCTCTCTTGCTGGTTATTCTATTAGCCCATAGAGAAAATTTCAATTGGGAATCCCAATTCTTTTGATTTTCATTGATAGTCTTCTTCAAGGCCCTCATCAGAGTTTTGTTTGAAGACTCTGCCAAGCCATTCTCTTGTGGATAGTAAGTTGTAGAGTGATTCATTATGATACTGTATTGCTGGTGGAAATTCACAAATTTTGCAGACTTGAAGGCCTGTGCATTATCAGTCACTATCCTAGAAGGACACCCAAACCTGGATATGATGTTTTCCTCCATGAAGTCTATGATCACAGTATCGGTAGCATTCCTTACAAGTATGGCTTCCACCCATTTGGTGAAATAATCTGTGGCTATTAAGATCCACTTATGTTTTCCACTCGATGGAGGATGTATTTCACATATAAAATCAATATCCCATTGTTTGAATGGTTCACCCACATGCACTGGAATCAAGGGAAATGGCGCTGATTTATGTCTCTCAGTGAATTTCTGACATTTATCACATGATCTTACCCTAGCAAAAACATCTCCAAAAAGCTTTGGCCAATAGAAGCCAGCTTGCATAATTTTATGATTTGTGGCCCTCCAGCTGTAATGGCCTCCACAGATCCCTTCATGGAATTCTGCTACAATACTGTCGACTTCATTCTCTGTGAGACACAGGAGTAAGATACCTGAGGGATCTCACCAGTATAGTCGGCCATTGGCGACTATATACTTCTGTGATTTCAATCTCAGCGCTCTGTATTTAGTTTTGTCACAACTTGGAGGGCAGCTGAGTGTAAGGAGATATTCTACTATCTCTTTGTACCACAGACTGGTGAGGTAATTTAGATGTGTCTCTGGAGTAGCCACTCCAATTCCATGTCATTCTTCTTTCTCCTCAGATTCTTCTCCTGCTATAGTGGACAAATTTATGGCCAGGGCTTGATAGTTTGATTCAGATAACATCTTGGCAAGTCGTTGTCCTTTAATTAGCTTAGTAGGGTGGATGTCTAGGTCATATTCCTGTATTTTAAAAATCCACCTACCCTTTTTTCCTTCACTATCCCCTTGAATAAGGATATCTTTTACAACAGCTGCGGGTACAAATGCAGTGATGTGGGACTGTAAGATATATACATGGAATGCTTTGAGGGATTTCACTAGAGCGTATGCTTGCTTTTCCAATATGTTATACTTTAATTCTACATCACGGAGCACCTGACTGAAAAAGGCAACAGGTTTCTCATACCCTTCCTCATTTTTCTGCAATAAAACTCCTGCTATTGTATGACGTGATGCAAAAGAGAAAATCATGAAAGGTTTATCATAATCTGGTCCAGCTAGCACAGGGGCTTCTGCAAAAGCACTTTTTATCCTGGTAAATGCCTCCCGTGATTCTTGTGACCACTTTACCTCATTATTCTTTTTGAGCATGTCTGTTATATGCCTAACTATCTCCGCATAGTTAGGGATAAACCTTCTCAATAAATTTATGCGCCCTACGAATACTTGTACTTATTTTTTATTTATGGGGAAAGAGATACCATTTATAACCTCTACCCTCTTAGGATCTATCTTCACCCCATATTTAGTCACGATGTGTCCCAAAAGCTTTCCCTCTTCTATTTCAAATAAATAATTTTGAGGATTCAGAGAGAGACCATACCTTCTGCATTTCTCAAAAGTTTTCTGTAGATGTTCAATGTGCTCAGCATCATTCTTGGAAAACACAGTGATATCATCCAGGTAGACCACCAATAATTTATCTTGCTCTCCAACAAAAGCAATGTCCATGGCCCTCTGAAAAGTGGCCCCTACATTAATAAATCCAAAAGGCATCCTGGCATACATAAATGTACCCCATGGTGTGGTGAAAGTAGTCTTCTTTTGATCTTCTGGAATTACAGCCACATGATTGTAACCAGAAAATCCATCCATCATTGACATTATGGAAGCTCCAACCACCTTCTGCAAAATGTGATCCATTTTAGGCAGTGGGTAATTATCCTTTAAGGATGCTCTGTTTAAATTTCTGAAATCCACACACAGCCTTATTTCTCCATTCTTATTTCGTACATGGACAAGGTTTGCCACCCATTTAGAGTACCTCAGTGGTACAATTATTTTTTCTTTTAACAGCTTCCCAATTTCCTTTTCAATAGAAGGCAGCAGTAAGGGATTTATTTGGCTGAGTTTCTGCTTATGGGGCTTTGCATCTGTTTTCAATGGAATTTTGTGCTGCATAATATTGATATCAAAATTTTTCAAGTCCTGATAGGACCATGCAAACACATCTTTGTAAGACTGAAATAATTTCTAATATAGCTTTTTATATTCTCCAAGGATTTTCCTGGACAGTTTTACAATTTTGGGGTCTGCCTCAGTACCCAAATTCAGGTCTTCTACCTAATTCTCTTCTACCACTTTGCTTGGCTGCAGTGGGACATCATTCTTATAAAATAATCTTTCTAGAGGCACTAGCCCTCTAGGTATCATGTTTCCCTTCAACTGTAACACTTTATTTCCTGCCATTTTCTCCTCCCAATTTCTTTCTGAAGTGTTTTTTCAGACTCAACATCTTCTTCATCATCAATCTCCATATTGGAGAATTCTCCCACTGTTTCCAAGAATCTCTTCATCTTTTCTTCATCTTCAAATACCTGCCAGTGCTTGATGTTATCTGGGATCGAAGGCCGATAACGCACCTCTACCTCATATCTTAAAAGAGGGTTCTGAGGTGGTCGAAATGTGCTGGCAGCTACAGCAAGGGAATCATCCATCATATTATGTTCTCGAGGGATGAACTGGATATTGAATGCCAAGAAGAAATTCTCTACCATGTCCCAAACTTCATTCCTATGAGCCCTTAGCCTAGGATGCTTGGTCTGACACTGATTCCTGACTTGTCTAACTACTAGTTCTGAGTCTCCCAGAACCTTTAAACTTTGTATACCCATGCTCTTGGTTGTTTGTAATCCTAACAGGAGTGCTTCATATTCAGCCACATTGTTGGTGGCTTCATATTCTAATTTTAAAGACAGTGGGATCCATTTTCTTGCAGGAGAAATCAATAGCACTCCAGCTCCATTTCCTTCTCTTGAATTTTCTCCATCAAAATGTAGTGTCCATATTCCTGCTTCCATGTTTGCTGAGGGCTGCTCAGTCTTGATCTGACAGAGGGATGGTTCATGGGCATAATCTTGATCTTCTTCCAGCATCAAGCATGAAAAATCTCCTTCCCTAGTATAGAATGGTGAATTTACAGAATTGTCAGCCTTAGTCACCATTTTGACAAATCTAGTCTCTCTGTACAATCTCCTCTCTTGGCCACCAAAAACTGGGATTGTGGCATATGTTAGTGTTGGAAATGTTGTCATTGATGGCAAAGGAGGCAGCGCTCAGGCAAAGGAGGCAGCGCTGAAGCAAAGACGCAGCAAAGAAGCAAATGAAGGCAGAGGAAACGAATATAATAGAGGCAGAACTGTTATCTCAGCAATAGAGGCAGAGGCAGAGCGACAGGAGTAGCAGAGGCAGAGGTAGAGCGACAGGAGCAGTAGAGGCAGAGGCAAAAGAAGAGCTGTTATAAAATTCCGAGAATCGCCCAAGCCGGGAGATATAGTCGTATGTATAATTCCGAGAATCATACCCCAAGCCGGGCGTTACGCATATAATGCAAAACCAAATTCCGGGAATCGCACACTCCAACTGGCGTTATAGATTTAACATAATTCATAAACATTATTCCGAGAATCGCCTAACCCGATGGGCGTTACATATAATATATAAACGATATTCCGGGAATCGCTTAACCCTTTGGCAATGTATACATATATGTCTGTTATATTATGGAGCACACAAAACAAAAGTTTTAGATGGTGGGACCTCTCCCCAATCGCAATCGGAGATCGCAAGGGCAGCGGAACATCACAACAGAAAGTTGTGATTCCGATCGAAGGCCGGACCCGATCAAGTTATATGACACAGTTTATGAGCTAATCGCATCCGAGATTGATCGCAAGTCTTTTGTTATATGCTCCGATCGAAGGCTGGACCCGATCGAGTTATATGCCACAGTTTATGAGCTAATCGCATCCGAGTTCCCAATCGCAATCGGAACTCTCCGATTGATCGCACGACTTTGTAATATGTTGCGATTGAAATGGCGGACCCGATCGTGTTATAAACGGGAGTTGATATATGCAAATCCCATCCGGAATCTCAATCGCAATAGAAACTCTCCGATTGATCGCACGACTTTGTACAACGCTGCGATTGAAACCCGGACCCAATGGGCTTATTAACTATGATTAACAAGTGTTTGAGTTCCAGTTCTAATCGCAAACGGAAATTTGTGAAGGCGATGTTATATATAAATATATATATATATATATAAAGTTTTTGCGATTGTATTGAAAAGTGTCGCGTGGTATGTGGACCCACGGGCCTCGGCTTAAGGTGGAGGGTGATTGTTTATATAAAATAATTGATGTGAGATATATAAAACATGGTTGCGGTTGTATTAAAACATGCCGCATGGTCGGTAGACCCACGGGCCTCAGCTTAACGGGAGGGCGATTATTAATGTAATAAAATTGTAATATATGTATGTTCCGGCCTGCAGAACTCGCCACATCAACAAGACACTTGCTACGTGAAAAGGATTGAATTACAGTCAGCAGATTCATTTATATATAAAGCGCTGGTATAAAAATAAAATAAATATGCAGTTCATAAATTCAGGAGTTACGCAGCAGCCATAAATAGAAAGGCATACAGAGAAGAGAAAGGGACAAAGAGACAGTTAGAGAAAAGACAAATGCGCAGCAAGCCAAGAGACAAAATGAGTGAGCTGGAGTTCACATTGTAATTCGAATGTAAATGTTCTAATTGTTTTTATTTTTTGTGATGCATTGGCAAGTCTCCGAGAGAAAACAAATTCCCACTGTAATGTTAAAATTGACACCTACAGTTATAATTTCTGAGTAAGCTGATAAAAGGAGTGAGAATGCAGAAGGCAAAGAGACATGACTTTCCATTTCGAATTCCAAGCAGAATACAAACAGTCATGTGAGGAAATCTATAAATAATATCATCTTGATATGCAGAGAGAGTTTTTGAGAGCAAGGGAGAGAGCATATATAGAGAGAATGCAGAATATAGAAGGCAAAGAAGATTAAGAGAAGCTACAGAACAGAGCTAATATCTGAGGTAAATTAGCAAACATTCAGTTTTAGAAAATGAGGAAGTTGGAGCTTCCCTATCAAGTTGCAGCCTGATAGCTGTCAGTTGTAGCTGACTAAGGTTGGAGCCTCTTGTAGGTTTGTGCCTGCAGAAAATTGAAGGGAGTTGGTGCTTCCTTCCAAGTTGTAGCTTGCAGAATTGAGGTAGGAGCCTCCTGTAGGTTGTTGCCTGCAGAAAACAGTGGTGAGAGGGAGTTGGAGCTTGCCTTTGCATCACAACAATAATAAGATGTGGTTTTCTCCCTTTATGGGTTTCCACTTATATCTGGTGTCTCTGTGCATGATATTTACTCTCATATTAAGTCTACTGCTCTATTAAACTAATACTTTCTGATTACATTCTAAAATTACTCTCACATCAAATAGAGTTTGAAATGAAGGTGTAAATAAGTTTAATGAAAAGTTTAAAAGATCAGGAATGTATTAAACTGATTCACCCCCCCCCCTCTCAGTTTAATTAGAGATTCAACAATTGGTATCGGAGCCAAGTTCCTTTGTACAAGTCTAACAACTGAAAGGAGATCCTAGGTTCCCAAGATGGCTAGTAAAGAAGGATGCTCAACCAATAAAGCCCCTTTCTTCACCGGTGAAAATTATGCTTTCTGGAAAATCAGAATGAAGACATACATAATGTCTCTAGGAATAGAAGTCTGGGCTGCTGTGGAATTAGGATATGCCCCGAAGTCAACTGATACAGAAAAAGAAGCTAAAGAAAGCTTTGTAGCTAATGCTAAAGCCATGAATGCCATCCTGAATGGATTATGTGAAGCAGAGTTTATTAAATTAATGCACAAAGACACTGCCAAGAAAATATGGGATACTCTTGAAGGCATACATGAGGGAGACCAGAAAGTAAAAACTGCCAAACTTCAAGTATATAGAGCCCAGTTTGAAAACATAAAAATGAATGATGATGAAGATGTTGGCAGCTTCTTCTTAAAAGTTGCAGAAATTGTTAACAATGTGAAAGCTCTTGGAGAAACCATACCAGAAAGTATAGTTGTGCAAAAGATTCTAAGATCACTCCCATCCAGATTTAATCCCAAGGTATCTGCAATAGAAGAGACAGCGAATTGGGAGACATTGACCATGAATCAGCTACTAGGAAATCTTACAGCATATGAGATGAGGCTCCCACATAAGAAGTCAAGCACAAGGGAGGCAGCATTCAAAACAAAAAAGAAGAAAGAAGAAAAGGAAGACATATGCTCCTGCTCTGATGAAGAAGAGGCTAAATTTGTCAAGAAATTGGATAGAGGCTCAGGTAGATACAAAGGTAAAATTCCCTTCAAATGCTTTAACTGTGGAAGAGTTGGACATTATGCTGCTAAATTTCCTCACAAGAAAGTAAGAAATCAAGCTCAAGAATCAGAGAAAGACACATCAAAGAACTGGCAGAAAGGAAAGAAATTCAACAGAAAATCCTATTATGCTCACTAAGACAGCATTGCATCTGAAGACTCAGATGAACCCTCAAGTGAAGAAGGAACCTCAGAATTTATATTGTTGGCCATAGAAGATCTTGAGGGACTCCTACTATAAGATGAAGAAGAAGAAGGGGAAGTAGACCTTGAGGGGGAGCTAAGAAGTGCTCTGGAGGAGATTGACAGACTCAAACTAAAATGCAGAAAACAAAAAGAGATTCTCCTCAAATGTGTGAAAGAAGAACAAAATTCAGAAGTCCTCATGCTACTGAAGGTAAAGCTTGAAGAAGCCAAGAAGATAGAAGATATGTTACTTCAGCAAATCAAGGATAAAACCCAAGAACAAGAGAAGTTGGAGGAAGAAGTGGTAGGTCTCAGGAAGAAACTAGAAAATGCTCAAAGGACAGTGGTTATAAACTCTTCTCTAACAACAAGCTCTAGAAAGTTGAATGATATCCTGATTGCTCAAAGATCCCCAATGATAAAAACAGGAATAGGCTATGAAGGAGAATCGAGTAAAGGCAAAGAAAAGGAAGACAAAAATATAATTTTTGTAAAAGCAATGAAGACTGATGAAGAAGCCCAGACCATTCCTATAAAAGAAGAAACATGTAATAAGAATGACAGATATCAGAAGAAATCTCTAGTAACAAGGAATATAATGAATACTAAGATGGCAGAAAAAGAATCATATGCCCCTAAGCATATCAAATTTGGAAGTCATCAGAGGAAATTCTTCCCTCCTATGAAGAATGCCACCTATTTTTTCTGCCACAAGCCAGGACACATTGCTGCATATTGTTATGCAAGGAAGAGTAATTCAAACCTGCAAAAGATGCAAACAGTGAAGAGGCTATCTCAAACAAATAAATGGAGAAAACAATCTTACATCAGGTATGCAAATAATTTCTATGGTTATTGTTTTTATTGTAAGGAGTTTGGCCATAAAATTATTGAATGTAGAAAGTATGGACAAAGACTGATGTTCAATACCTCAAGGAGGTTTATGAGTCAAAGCAATTTTGTTCATGCTCACAATTCTGCAAAAACTATAATCAAATGTTGTATATGCAACCACATTGGGCATATATCTTCCAAGTGTTCTCTAAAGGGATATAATTCATCACCTCACAAAAGATACCAAACAAAAGGGGGCCTCCACTGGATAAAGAAGGTGAATAAATGTGACTTGGCTTTAACTGCTCAAGATTTGAAGAGTCAATGGTATTTGGACAGTGGTTGCTCTAAACACATGACAGGAGATAGAAGCAAGTTTATAACTCTTGATGAAAAGAAATCTGGCAATGTTATTTTTGGTAATGATAAATCAGGAAAGATCAAGGGAAAAGGCTCAGTCAGCATAGACAATGGCAGAGGAAAAGCCCAAGAGGTACTATTTGTGGATGGACTGAAAGCAAATTTACTGAGTGTCAGTCAGATGTGTGACAAAGGCTGTGAAGTTCTTTTTGGAGCACAAGATTGTGTGGTCAGGTCAAGCACAACAGGAAAGACTCTGCTCAAAGGTGTTCGAACAAAGAACAATGTATACATAGTGAAAGAGGAAGATGAAGCCTACCATCTTAGCAAACTTGAGGAGTCATGGTTGTGGCATAGGAGATTGGGACATCTCAGCTTTGACCATATCATCAAATTGAGCAAGAATAAAGCTGTCAAAGACATGCCAGAAATAAAAAGGCCTTCAAGTACTATATGTAAATCTTGTCAATTGGGGAAACAGACTCGCACATCCTTTAAATCTAAAGAAGAGTTATCAACAAGAAGACCACTGCAGCTTGTGCACATGGACCTGTGTGGACCTGCTAGAGCTAGAACACCAAGTGGAGAATCATATTTCATGTTGATAATAGATGACTTTTCCAGAATGACATGGGTTGCCTTTCTCAAAAATAAATCAGAAGCATTGGAAAAATTTAAGATATTCAGAGCATTAGCAGAAAATCAAACTGGATGCAAGCTAAAATGTATCAGATCAGATCGAGGAGGAGAATTCACAGATTATGAATTTGCAGACCTATGTAATGAACATGGAATAAAGCAACAATTTACTATTGCAGGGACACCTCAGCAGAATGGAGTAGCAGAGAGACAAAACAGGTCTGTACAACAAATAGCCAGAGCTATGATGAAAGAGAATAATATTGCTCAAACCTTCTGGGCAGAAGCAGTACACACAACAGTACATATCCTTAATAAAGCTCACTTAAGGCCAAGTAGTGACAAGACTCCATATGAACTATGGCATGGAAAGCCAGCTTCAATAAAACATTTCAGAGTCTTTGGTAGCAAGTGTTACATAAAGAATAATGATGAAAACCTTGGGAAATTTGATGCAAGAGCAGATGAAGGAATATTCTTAGGATATGCATCCAAAAGTAAAGGGTACAGGTGCTACAACAAGACTCTTCGGAAAATTGTTGAATGTATTGATGTGAGATTTGATGAAGAACTTCCAAACAATACAAGAAATACAGACTGCTGCAGTCCATCAGACAACCATGAAGAGGAATACAAGAATGATGATGAACAAGCAAGACAACAGATGATGCAGAGCTGAGCTCGAAAACCCCCTCAAGATACACTCAGAAGAATCATCCTGAAGATCAGATCATAGGAGACAAGAAAGCAGGAGTCCAGACAAGAAGGCAGCTAACAGAACAAACAGAAGAAGTATACATAGCCATGTTATCACAAATAGAGCCAAAGAAATTTGAAGAAGCAAGCAAGGACAAGTATTGGATAAAAGCAATGAATGAAGAATTGGACCAAATTGAGAAGAACAATACCTGGGAACTAGTTCCTAGACCTATTGAGAAAAATATCATTGGTTCAAAATGGGTATTCAAAACAAAATGAATGAGCAAGGACAAGTAATCAGGAATAAAGCCAGGCTGGTCTGCAAAGGATACTCACAAATTGAAGGACTTGACTATGATGAAACATTTTCACCTGTAGCCAGAATGGAGGCTATCAGAATGTTCCTGGCATTTGCATGCTATCAAGACTTCAAGGTATATCAAATGGATGTAAAGTCTGCTTTTCTTAATGGAGATCTAGAAGAAGAAGTGTACATGGAACAACCAGAAGGCTTCTCATTGACATACAAAGAAGACTATGTGTGCAGACTGAAGAAGGCCCTATATGGACTGAAACAGGCTCCTCGTGCTTGGTACTCAAGACTGGACAAATATTTGCAAAAATAGGGTTTTAAGAGAGGTGGAGTAGACAACAATCTATACATAAAAGCGCATGAAAATGAACTCCTAATTGTTGTTGTATATGTTGATGACATTATGTTTGGAAGCAACAAAGATGAACTAGCAAAAGGTTTTGCTGATGAGATGAAAACAGAGTTTGAAATGTCTATGATTGGAGAACTCAGTTTCTACTTGGGACCGCAAATTCAGCAAAAGAACACAGGCACATTCATTTCTCAAGAAAAATACTTAAAAGAAATGCTGAAAAAATTCAAAATGGAGGACTGCAAACCAATGACAACCCCCATGATCACGGAATGCAAGCTGTGTGCTGATGATAGGTCTGCAGATGTAGATCAAAAACTCTACAGATCCATGATAGGAAGCCTGCTGTACTTGACAGCTTCAAGACCAGACATCATGCTAGCAGTGGGACTAGTGGCAAGATATCAAGCAGCACCTAAACAAAACCATCTTCTGGCAGTAAAAAGAATACTCAGATATCTACAAGGAACCGCACAATATGGGCTTTGGTATCCTAAAGGCAAAAGCTTCACCTTAACAACATACACAGATGCAGATTGGGCCAGCTGTGTGGATGACAGGAAGAGTACAAGTGGAGGTGCATTCTATCTAGGAGAAAGTCTGGTGGCATGGCTAAGCAAGAAACAAACATCCATATCTCTGTCTACAGCTGAAGCAGAATATATAGCAGCAGCAGCATGTTGTACACAAGTCATGTGGATGAAGAAAACTCTTCAAGACATGAAGGTAAGCATTAATGAACCTATCTCAATCAAATGTGATAATACAAGTGCTATAAGTATATCTAAAAATCCTGTGCTTCGTTCAAAAACTAAACATATACCAATCAAGTATCATTTTCTCCGAGAACAAGTGGCTCAAAAGATAGTTAAACTGGACTCTGTATCATCGAAAGAACAGATAGCAGATATATTTACCAAACCACTTGCCAGAGAACCATTCGAATACTTGAGAGACAAACTAGGGGTAGTATCTGAAGATACCATTCTCTAATATGAAGAGAAAGTACAGTCTCAGGGGGAGAACAAAACGAAGATATCATTCCAGGGGGAGAATAGCCATCAAGATAAGCATAAAACAAGTCCACAGGATCACATTATCAATATTATCAGCATTCAGAAGAAACAAGAACCTATCTGCAATCTAGCACATAATACAGGCACTACAAATGAATCACAGCTATAAAACATATATCAGCTCACTACACCAAATTTTTCTCTCAACAAGTCTCATACATCACTCTAGAGCAGCATAGTACAATTTCAGCTGAAGAGGACCTAAACGTAACTCAAAGAAAGTAAATACAACGAAAGAGCCCATACGGAGAGATGAGGCGTCGTCCTTTGCCATTGATGTCAAAGGGGGAGGAAGAACAAACAACAGGAGGAAGAGCAGGCAAACAGAAAGAGCAAGCAACAAGATAAAGAGAAAGCAAATAGAGAAAGTGGATTGCCATCAATGCCAAAGGGGGAGATTGTTGGAAATGTTGTCATTGATGGCAAAGGAGGCAGCGCTCAGGAAAAGGAGGCAGCGCTGAAGCAAAGAGGCAGCAAAGAAGCAAATGAAGGCAGAGGAAACGAATATAATAGAGGCAGAACCGTTATCTCAGCAATAGAGGCAGAGGCAGAGCGACAGGAGCAGCAGAGGCAGAGGCAGAGGCAGAGCGATAGGAGCAGCAGAGGCAGAGGCAAAAGCAGAGCCGTTATAAAATTCGAGAATCGCCCAAGCCGGCAAATACAGTCGTATGTATAATTCCGAGAATCATACCCCAAGCCGGGCATTACGCATATAATGCAAAACCAAATTCTGGGAATCGCACACTCCAACGGGCGTTATAGATTTAACATAATTCATAAACATTATTCCAGGAATCGCCTAACCCGATGGGCGTTACATATAATATATAAACCATATTCCGGGAATCGCTTAACCCTTTGGCAAAGTATACATATATTTCTGTTATATTATGGAGCGCACAAAACAAAAGTTTTAGATGGTGGGACCTCTCCCCAATCGCAATCGGAGATCGCAAGGGCAGCGGAACATCGCAACAGAAAGTTGCGATTGCGATCGAAGGCCGGACCCGATCGAGTTATATGACACAGTTTATGAGCTAATCGCGTCCGAGATTGATCGCAAGTCTTTTGTTATATGCTCCGATCGAAGGCCGGACCCGATCGAGTTATATGCCACAGTTTATGAGCTAATCGCATCCGAGTTCCCAATCACAATCGGAACTCTCCGATTGATCGCACGACTTTGTAATATGTTGCGATTGAAATGGCGGACCCGATCGTGTTATAAGCGGGAGTTTATATATGCAAATCGCATCCGGAATCTCAATCGCAATCGGAACTCTCCGATTGATCGCACGACTTTATAAAACGCTGCGATTGAAGCCCGGACCCGATGGGCTTATTAACTATGATTAACAAGTGTTTGAGTTCTAGTTCTAATCGCAAACGGAAATTTGTGAAGGCGTTGTTATATATAAATATATATATATATATATAAAGTTTTTGCGATTGTATTGAAAAGTGCCGCGTGGTCTGTGGACCCACGGGCCTCGGCTTAAGGTGGAGGGCGATTGTTTATATAAAATAATTGCTGTGAGATATATAAAACATGGTTACGGTTGTATTAAAACATGCCGCGTGGTCTGTAGACCCACGGGCCTCAGCTTAACGGGAGGGCGATTATTAATGTAATAAAATTGTAATATATGTATGTTCCAGCCTGCGGAACTCGCCACATCAACAAGACACTTGCTACGTGAAAAGGATTGAATTACAGTCAGCAGATTCATTTATATATAAAGCGCTGGTATAAAAATAAAATAAATATGCAGTTCATAAATTCAGGAGTTACGCAGCAGCCATAAACAGAAAGGCATACAGAGAAGAGAAAGGGACAAAGAGACAGTTAGAGAAAAGACAAATGCGCAGCAAGCCAAGAGACAAAATGAGTGAGCTAGAGTTCACATTGTAATTCGAATGTAAATGTTCTAATTGTTTTTATTGTTTGTGATGCATTGGCAAGTCTCCGAGAGAAAACAAATTCCCACTGTAATGTTAAAATTGACACCTACAGTTATAATTTCTGAGTAAGCTAATAAAAGGAGTGAGAATGCAGAAGGCAAAGAGACATGACTTTCCATTTCGAATTCCAAGCAGAATACAAACAGTCATGTGAGGAAATCTATAAATAATATCATCTTGATATGCAGAGAGAGTTTTTTTGAGAGCAAGGGAGAGAGCATATATAGAGAGAATGCAGAATATAGAAGGCAAAGAAGATTAAGAGAAGCTACAGAACAAAGCTGATATCTGAGGTAAATCAGCAAACATTCAGTTTTAGAAAATGAGGAAGTTGGAGCTTCCCTATCAAGTTGCAGCTTGATAGCTGTCAGTTGTAGCTGACTGAGGTTGGAGCCTCCTGTAGGTTGGTCCCTGCAGAAAACTGAAGGGAGTTGGTGCTTCCTTGCAAGTTGTAGCTTGCAGAATTGAGGTAGGAGCCTCCTGTAGGTTGGTGCCTGCAGAAAACAGTGGTGAGAGGGAGTCGGAGCTTGCCTTTGCATCACAACAATAATAATATGTGGTTTTCTCCCTTTATGGGTTTCCACTTATATCTGGTGTCTCTGTGCATGATATTTATGTATTGATCTTATATGTATTATTTGCTTAATACTTGCTGCTCTCATATTAAGTCTACTTCTCTATTAAACTAATACTTTCTGATTACATTCTAAAATTACTCTCACATCAAATAGAGTTTGAAATGAAGGTGTAAATAAGTTTAATGAAAAGTTTAAAAATCAGGAATGTATTAAACTGATTCACCCCCCCCCCCCCCTCTCAGTTTAATTAGAGATTCAACAGTTAGATCCATCTTGAGTGATCCACCGATTTTTGTTACCCAGGACCTTGAGAGCAACATACCAAAACGAGTTGGGATGTCAGCCACCACGATGTCCATTACCACACTCTTTGCTGGGATTTGGGCCAAATTGATCACCAAATCCTTGATAATCCCCAAGAATTTAACTCTTTTGGAGTCAAATGAATAGAGGTCTTTATATGGACGTTTGATTTGTAAACCTAGTTTTTTCATGACTGACAAAGGCATAAGATTATGGGAAGCTCCAGAATCTAACATGTAGTTATGTAATAGCAGGTCATGGATTACTAGAGACACATAGAAGGGAGGAGTAGAGGGATCTATCTCCTCAACATGTGGGCCAAAAAATACCATAGGTCTTTCTTCTTGAAGGTTGAGACTATCTGGGATGATTGGTGCTTCAGGAGGGAGCATGAAAGATGTGACTTGAGATTGATATGATGGCTATTTCAACAGTTCAGTCAAGGGGACTGGGATTTTGAATTTTTCGAGTTCTTTTTGCCGACTGAAAGCAGGAGGGGATTTTTCTATCACAACCTCTTTGGGTTCTTTATTTTCAAATGGGGGCTTGGCCTCTTTAGGCTTAGATTTGGCATTAGGAGAAGTGGCCACTTTTGAAGAAGAAGGAACTTTATCATTAGACTACAAAGTTTTGTTTAGAGGTTGCTTACCTTTATCTGCAGCTATCTGCATTGTAGAATCCTTCTGAGCAGGTGCTTCCTTCTGGGGTAACTCCTCTTCTTGCTCTTGGGTGCGAGTCCTCTTCCTAGAAGATGTGAGATCATATCTTCTATTGAAATTTGCTTGCATGAAATCATCAAATTGTTTACAATAATGGTCAAATTCTACTTCTTCGGCGTCTCTAACCATTTCTTCTTTTTGCAATGAGCACCTAGCCTCATCATTCCCTTATAAAGGGCATTCTTCTCCATCACTATTTGAAAAGGCAAGATTTTCATCCTCCAGTCCATAGGCAGCATCTTCAGTGGAGTCATCTACTGGACCTTCCAGGTACAATGGGTGTGGTACCTGATCTTGTTGCTCCTTTGCTTCTCTTGGTAATATTTGCAAGGGTGGCTTCCTATACTAAGGATTGTAAGCTCTATTTGGAGCATTCTGGAAATTTCTGAAGGCTGAATTCTTGGCTTCCAATTCAAGCTTGACCATTTTCTTGATCAATTTGCTCATTTCATCCATTTTTTCATTGGCTGAGTCTCTATCTTGGTTAGAGGTAGATACCTCTTCCTTGCCCCTTCTTCTGGTATCCTACTCAGCTCTTCCATTTTATTTGCCAGTGGAGGCAAAGTTTGCTTCCAACTCTAGTGCATCTGCCTGAGCATCATCCAGAGTAGCAGACTTTCTTTCTCTGAGAGAGAAACCAAATTTTGAATCAAAGGCTGCCATGAAAACAACTTTAGCAGCAGTTTGATGGGGCTTCATATCAGCAGGGAGACTCAGATACAACTTATGAAATCTCTTGATAATTTTTGATACTCCTTCATTATGTATTTTCTTTAATGTATTGAACTCAATGAGACAATTTCCATGATATTTCTTCTCTCTCCATTTCCTGAGGAAAGTGTCTTCCATGTTATCCCAAGTGGTAATAGAACGGCCAGCCAATGTCTTGAACCATTTTAGAGCTTCACCATCAAGAGACTGCACAAACAGTCTTAAGACCACATCCAAATGTTCGACATTAAAGTTCTCTGCAAAGGAGGAGAAAGTCTCAAGATGTTTTTGAGCACCAATTTCATTTTCTCCATTGAATCTGGGCAAGACCTTCAGATAATCCTGGGGCATAGCATTTAACACTTGGGGTAGTGCCATGGGAGCATATTTATTCATCAAAAAGGCTGGAACATTAGCCATTGGGGGAGGTGGAGGTAGTGAAATAGTTTGATGAGTCAGAGGAGGAGGAGGAGGAGGTGGAAGTGGAGTGTGAATAATAATAGTAATATACTCAACTGTAGCTTGAGGGGTTGAGAGGAACAAAGGTCTATTAACAGAAGATAATTTGGTTACTTCCCTGACCTCTTCAACCTCAGGAGTAGGATGAAGACTTTTTTTATTTCTGATACCCTCTCGGGGTGGAATATCTGAGTAATAATAATCAGTGTCTCCAATAGTGGAGTCGGGATCTAGCACCTGAGCTTCTTGAGAATAAGAAGAGGGAAAATCTTCTGTAAACACTTCAGGAATTTCGGAGCGGGCTGATTTCCTTTCCTTCCAATTTCTTCTATGTATAATCTGGTCAGGGTCAAACACTGAAGGTGTCTTTGGCTTAGACAAATCTAACCTTAGGAGTGGCTTGCAAGGAGCCAGGACTGCAAATAGATTTATCAAATAAAAAATGTGGAGTTGCCAAGGTGAGGGATATACAACTCTAAACTCTCTGTGCTCACCTATTTAGAGAGTGAATATGATTTTTTCGAGGCCCAGGGATTCTGATTTTCTTAAATTCGTCCCCAGAAATGGTGCCAGAAAGATGTTGTAGCTCCTAGAGACAACCTAGAGTTGTGATAGACCAGTGCCTAGGACATATTAGCATAGAAAGGATCCTATAATATAATGTGTGAAGTTGTCAGCTTCAGCTCACATGCTATCTCCTGTAAACAGGGAAATAAAATAGAATGGGACCAAACTCTCAGAAACTGACACAAGAAAAGAAATACTACAGAGGAAAGATGCAGAAATTCTAATACAAAAGCAACAGACAATTCAGAGACAGTTTACTGCAAAGCGGGCCGGTTCAGAAATACTTCACAGAAATAAATTATCAGAAGGTGTACGTAGTGAAATAAATATTGAGAAGATATTAGTTAACATTGAGCTGATACCCAGATATACAATACCACCATGTCTGCGCTTACCCATATAAGAGTCCATACATGATAATAGCATTTTAAAAGCACCCTCTCAAAGCAACTTCTATAGCAGAAATATGGATAGCTGAATAATGGAACAAAATACCATGCATGAGCCATATTTAAAGTGCTTGACTGATTCGAGTATGGGCATCAACTAGGATGAATCCTTGCCAGAAATCAGTGAGCCACTCGAATTCCAAAACATGATACAGGAAAGATGGATGAGATGAAATGATACATTAAATAACATATAAAAGAGAGTTACAGACTGTGAAATACCAAAGACCAGAATCCTCTTTGACAGATAGAACTCCTCCTCACTGAGACCTTATGGGCTCTGAGCCTTCATAAAAGAGTTTTATAAACTGTATACAAAAAGTCTTTCACTGCATAATTTTCTGATAAAAATCTAGAACCATTACAATGCGTTTCTTCATGGTCTTTATAGGAGAAACCAAAACTTAGTAAAAGAGGTAGGTGACGAACATTCAATTTGCATAATTAATACAAAATGTTGGAGACGT
Organism: Pinus albicaulis; assembly: GCA_034641835.2. Lineage (NCBI taxonomy): Eukaryota > Viridiplantae > Streptophyta > Pinopsida > Pinales > Pinaceae > Pinus > Pinus albicaulis. The sequence continues at coordinate 142,032,334 of CM076575.1, forward strand.
ACACGCCCATACTTCTTGATGACTTTGTAGTGATGCACGTACTCTATAGCATGTCTTCAGGAATAAATGTTTTGAGTGAAAACTTCTTCAGGAACACGATATAGGGATAATCATATTAACATTCTTTCTTTTTCTGAAGATAAATTCTGCTGCAAGAAGACCTGGAGGGTATTGTTTTTTGTGCATCGTACCCTTTGCCGCAACATTAATGTCTTCATCTGCAAAAATCAGCGCTTTGAATAACTCCGGAGGGTTTGATAGATTTTAACCCTGCTTATTTTAATGAAAGCCATGTCGTAACAGCTTCCCAAATCCTTTTTCCATAAATTTTGCCTCTGAAAAATTTTCCTTTGACACGGCCTTGGTTTCTGTAATGGAGGCTATAAGTAATGGCAGATTACCTCCATTCGCACCCTTTAAAATCCGCAAACATGTTAGGAAAACCAATGCACGGGAATGTAGGCACAGTAGGGGTAATGGTGTGACAGTGTGGAGTGGTCGTGGAGAAAAATGCGAACATAATCATGAAAATACGTAATAAATGAAGAAATGGACCAAATATAGATCTGGGGTGGTAGAATGCATGTGGAGAAAAACTGGGAGACAGATGGCACGATATCGGGACAACGGGAAATGGATGGCGTGGAGTGCTGACTCTGGGAACCGGTCAAAGATGGAGATAATCAAATCCTGACCATCCGATCTCAGGAGGAGATCGACGGTTGAAAGAGCGCTGGAGGAAATAGACAGTAGGCCAAGGGCGCTATTGGCTTGGGTTAATGTTCGTGCAGCTTTGGGGTATTACGATCGTCGGATGGAGACCTTCAGATTGGACGGCTGACAGCGATATCGCTGCGCGTCCTGGGTCGAACAATAATGCGCGATGGAGAGTGGTTTCGAGGCCATACGCTGGGACATGTGGTGAGCGCTGAGTGGAATCACTGGCCGAACGGGAATTACTGCCTACCGCCGAAATGCAATGCGATGAATACCGGGTAGTTTTTAAACAGTGGACGTGGGGCGGGGACCACAAGGCAGGAGAGATGCGGTACGTTGATCTATGGTTTGATCAGACAGCCTAGAACGCACCCGATATGCATTCGGTAAGCGCCTTTCGGTCTGATGCCTGGTTACAACCTTTGGTCGCACGGAGTAAGAAAACAGAGGGGCCAGGGACGATAGGGCTAAACCTTAAATATTTTTAAATATGAATTCCCAGCCTTTGATAATGTATTTTGGGGGTGGGAAGTGGTAAAAATAGTTTTGAGAATGGTTTTCCAAGGCTGCGAGGGGGAATTTGAGAGCTCTGAACCAGATTTCCTGTGAAATTTTGCAGGAAGCGAATTATGATCAACAGCAGCTATGATAAATTAAAAAATAAGGGTAAATCATGTGGTCCTCCTCTTAATATATTGAGGCACATGCCTATAATCCCAAGGTTGCAAAGGCTCTTTCGTTGCAAAGAATTGGCTATGTTGCAGGGATGGCATGCCTTAGACAGAAGTGAGTTGGGAGTTATGTGAATCCCAATTGATTCAATAGCCTTGAAGCATATAGAGGATATTTGGCCCAAAAATTTCAAGGATGAAGTACAAGGTCTATGACTCAGCATAGCCATGGATGGCATCAACCCATATTCCCTCCAAAACACCAACTATTCTTTTTGGCTTGTAGTAGTGATCAATAACAATATCCCCCATGGTTGTTGTTGGCCCTCGTTTTTTATCTCTTTTGTTTATGAAATACATCTTATTTTGCCATATTATTCATTCATTCACCATATTATTCACCTTATACTAACCCAAAGATGCATATACATGTATTTAAATTATGTTTTACAATTATTAGATGTTTTTTAAAAAATTGGAATTTAAGTGCATTTTTAGATAGCATCTGAAATTCACGTAATGGCCTTATGGTTTGCATATGTGTAGGAAACTTGGGATCGAGATGGATATGTTTCTAGAAATCTCGGGAACTAAGAAAAGGAGTACACCTGTTGGCACAGACAGACTGAGCTTTAATAGGCTGGGTCAAAGGCGGTCAAACAGGACTAGTCTTTATGGAGGATCCCTGGAAACTAGGTCAAAACTCTTATTTTGTGGGATTTTCTAGATTATTATGGATTTGACGGATGATTCAACTTGATATGATAGGATAATGATATTTATGACTACTTGAGCTATTTTAGATGAGTTTGTTAGATACTTTATCTATTTAAGCCTCAAACTTTGAAGGCTTTAGTATGTAGAACTTGTAGGACTTATTATTATTATTTCTGAGACTTGGAGACATAATTGAAGATTTTTTCTATCATATTTTGATGTTTTTACATGTGGGTTGATTGATTTAAGTCTAAAGTAGCTGAATTTACCTTCAGTGTGTGAGGCAAGGGTGGAGGGCCCCCACACCAAGCTAAGTACACTTCTTAGTTTATTTCATAGCTGCAATTTATGAAATAGCTTTCTTATGTTTAATTAGTTTATGTTGATTATTTCCAAGTATTGATGAATCTAATGATCATTCTTAACCTGCATATGAAAGGACAAACAAATGTTTAAAGTTAAACATTCTTTCTATCTAATCAATATCTCCAGTTAGAACTCATCTTTACATGCCTTTAGATGCTTTGATTGATGATGGATTTTAATCTTGTTTCTATTTTTCATACGAAGAGATAAACCAATATTTCAAGTTAAATACTTCCTCTATCTGATCAAGAGACTAAAAAGTAAGATTCATCTTTCCTACGTTTTCTAAATTCTTGTTTTAACATTTGAATTGTTGATAAATGAATATATGATGAAGGAAAATCAGGACCTCTTCAATGAAGAACCTCTCACATTATTAATTCATGTATCTTAATCTATTTTTTAGTTTAGTTTTTTTATTTCTAATTCACATTGTAATATCGTTAAGAGAAGGACAAACAAATCTCTTAAGTTAGGAGATTCTTCTGCTTCTAATTACACATTTGAATTTAGAATCTACTGTTTAGTTAAGTAGTTTGATTTCTAATTCACATGGTAATCATGTTAAGAGAAGGACAAACAAATATCTTAAGTTAGGAGATTCTTCTACTTCTAATTACACATCTGAATTTAGAAATTGTTTAAGTTAGATTTATATTTGTAATATTCATTTCCCTAATCATTAATAAACCATCTTCTGAATTGATCGCAACTGAAACCCATATACTTTGGGGATGCTTCTAAGTTCCACTAACCTAGATTGATAATACATACTTGCGTTAGTTTACAATAGAAAATCGACCCAACATTTTGGCGTCGTTGCTGGGGAAGCATATTTCAAAACGGTCAAAATAGGAAGACAAAAAGATTAAAAGACAAAAAAAATATAAAATCACCAAAAACAACAAAAACATTATTTTTATTTCAAGTAATGTTTTCTTATGCCTAGAGATAAAGACCAAAAAGGTAGATTTGTGAAAAAAAAACCCCCAACATCTCATTCATCCATAATACTAACGACATTGGTTGCTGGAAGACCTGCTATAGAAGAGTTAGAGGAAAAAAAGAGATCAAGAAAGAGATTAATTTTAGTTGAAAGACAAACATTGTTAGCCTTTGAGGTAAAGAAAAAGAAATCACCTAAAAAACCTCCTTCCGTTTGGAAACAAAAAGACACAAGAAAATCAGTTGTTGAAAAACTAGAGCAACTTGTCCTTGAGGAAATCAAAGTAGTTGAAGAAATACAAAGCCAACCTCCTATTGAAACACTACAAATATTTGAACAAGAAATGGCTGAAGAAGGAGAAGGATCAACTAGATTAAATATGACTCCTCAACAAAGATTAGAATGTGAAAGATAGCAAAGAGAATGGCAAAGACAAAAAGAATAAAAAAGAAGAATTGAGGCAGAAAGAAAGGAAGAAGAAGACAGAAGAGCATAAGCACTTCGAACAGTAGAGGAAGAAGCAAGAAGAGAAAACCAAAATCGAAGAACACAAGAAAATGAACAATAAGTTAACAGTCATCAGGAAACTACTTTTGGCTTTCCTATTTTAGATGCAACAGAAATACTAGGAGAATAAATAAAAATAAAAAATATTCCACCTTCTGTATTGCCTAATTTATATGGAATGTCAACAAAAGATCTTGATGCATTCATGTTCAAGTTTGGCATCTTGTGTATAACATATGGATATAATGATGATACACATAAGATTAGATGCTTTCCTGCTACTCTAAAATCAGCAGCCTTGAAATGGTTCATGGGATTAGGAGAACACACGATAGCTTCATGGGAAGATATGAAGAAAATATTTCTTAAAAATTATCAAGCTTACTGTAGGGCTAGAGACTCAAAAGAAGACATTTTTAGAATGTCGCAACAAGAAGACAAAACTTTGGAAGAATATTTGGAAATATTTCGTTATAATTTACAGAAAATCAAACATCATTGTCTTATTTCTAATACCATCCGCACTATTTTTATAAAAGGTATTAGAGATGAGTATTTAGACATTCTTAATGTAATGGGAAAATGAGATATTTCTAATTTACCATTTGAAGAAAATGTTGAATAATGTTAAAAATACTCTAGGGGAAAATCTAAGATTGGGAAGAGAGATATTTCATCAAAAGCTTCCAAATCTGTAGCAAGTGCAGTAACAAGAGCGAAGATAGGAAGCCTGTTAGAAAATTTTAAGACAGGTCTCTTAAGCACTTTGGGAATTCAAGTAGATGTTTTGAAAGCTAATAAAAATAAAGAAGAGAAAAATGAAATTTTAGCAATATTTTGTCCGAAGTGTAGGCAAAAACATCCACTCAGGGAATTTCCTTTACAAGGAATACAAGTATGTGGACTATGCACAGAAAATCATGCAACATAAAAATGTCCAAAGTTAAAAGAATTTCAACGAGAATAAGTGTAAGGTGTTAGCCACCTATAAATTTTGTTATACCAAGAGGTGGCTAGACTTTGTCTTCAAGCCTTCAAGAGATAGTTTCCTTTGAAAACCTATCATCGTTTTGAAGTCTTATTATGTTCTTTATCCTTTGAATTAATATTCACTGTTGTTTCACTATAAGCCCTCAAGAACCTACTCATTACCAAGAGAAAACTACTTATAATGCTCCATTTCCCTCATTTCACCTCTCCATTTCACTCTCTAATTTCATCCATAAAAAAACCTTCATTTGACTTCTAAATCATTTCAAAAACCACTTTAAGCCTTATACCTCTCTTTTATCCGACCTAAAAATTTTTCTCTCATCTATCGGAACCCTGTTTTGGCTTTAAAATCTCTTTGTTTTGGCATAAAAAAATTCTTTTGCACTCCTAAGGCATTAAGCCCCCGAGAGCTTATATTATTCAGCCCTCTTCCTCATATGTCCTTAGCCCCACAATGAGGTGCTTAGAACATAAACCCCCATGAAAAAAACCCCTTTTCCCTTCTATTTTCCATTCCCAACATATTATTTTAAAACAAATCCAGACCGTTGATCTCTATAAATCAACGGCCATCGAACATCCATTCTTCCGCCCATCCATCTTGCCTTGCCTTTTCCTCCATCCATATATCCGCTCCATCTTTCAATCCTAACCGTCCATTCAGGTGATCCTACGATCGGGATTTAACCCGATAAACCCTGCTTTCTATTGCACTCATCCGCTACGCAACAAAATCTACATCACTGTAGACCCCACTACCATCTTTGCCCGTGCATCTTTCGGTCGATCGCGCGCAATCCACACCATCGGATTTGCAGCCCATCATCCGATGGCTAGCGATCAATATCGCGTAATTTTTGGCCTCGTTTCACAGTGTGCTACTTCTGCACGACATAAGCGATTTTCATTTTCCACGTGTCGAGAGATGAATGGAATCATGTTCCAAAAGTTAATACCGCCTCCCCCCCCAAATGTTGCTTGAAAACCATTAATGGTCTTCTCGAAACCACTTCTTCTCAATTCATGCCCTAATTCAAATTTAAAACCCCTGTTTCATTTTTCGCCTCAGTTTTTCTCCTTACACTGTTGCATTCATTCATCCTCATAGCTCTGATCGCTTCCATAAAGCTCCTAAGAAATCAAACCAATAATTTGCAGGATTTTAATAACATTTGTTTGTTTTTATGCAGGTTTAATGAAGTTCAAGTTAAAAACCCTACAGTAGATAATTACAGTGTTATTGGCCGAGGATGATGATCCTCACGGCCTTTGACACAGATTAAAGGGTTTTATAGTGATAATTACATGATTTTAGAAGACCAATAAGTCATGATTATCGGTTTCCTGAACAAAGATTCCAACAAACCCTCTACGAACATGCAAACAACAAAACATAGTCAGCATCAATTAATGAAAGAGTATCAGTGTCAAAGATTAAGATAAGAGCATAATCAAAGGTTTAAAGATGGTAATAAAAGCTTGAAAGGATCAAGGCACAAATTGAATATCAAAGGCCTAATCCACATCATGAAGAAATCAGATCCAGAAGACCTCGAATGTCACATCACAGGGGCTAATTGAATCCCCAACTACCAAAATTTCCACCTGCAGCCTCTCTGCCTCAAAGGAATACCCAAGTTAATTTTTAGTCAGTAACATTAAGACTAAAGACATTTGAACAGTTATTACAAACAAAGGAAGATATTTCAAACTGTCAGTAAAGTTATTGAAAGGATAAGAAAATGCCTGAAAGTAAATCTTTTCAACCACTAAGCCTAAAAGGAGAAAACAGAGTTAATAAAACAGAGTTAGAATTAAAAGAATTCCTGCCTTTTGCCTTGCATGGTTTTCAAGGCTATGAGTTGCATTTAACATAGCATTAATGATATTCAAGCCCTAAAACTCTTACACCTCCTCATTTCTTCTATAAATACTTCTGAAGAAAATTAGAAATTGTTGGTTGGTTGGTCACTAGTTGTAACATTGGAACTCTCTAAAATAATACATAGTCTGTTGAAGTTGAAGAAGAAATTGAAGTCTTGGAAGCTGGATTATGTTTTGACATGCGTGTTCTTGAGAAGGCTCTATCATTGGATCCCTGAGTTTGGTTGTTGGTGATGTATTCTGAATTGTCTTTTGTTTTTCCTTTATTCATTATGTTTCATAAATTCTTACTACAGTAGGATGAAAATTTTAGGCTAAGAAATGACTCCTCGAAGCACCTTAGACCAATTTATCCTTCACTGTTTTATGTTTTCTTCTGCTGAGGTATTTTAGAGTCTTTAATATTTCTCTTTAGTCCTCATGCTTGTTTATTTCTCTAATAGTTCAAATAGTTGGTTCCAGAATGATTTATGGTTTTCCCTGCTTGTCTGCTGCCACTTGAAAACTATTTTTGAAGTCTCCCTTTGAAGTACCATTGTTTATAGTTAGCCAAGGAGGTCTCTTTCAATCATACCCTTTGTCCCTACTTGAATAATTATTTTAAAGCTCTTTATAGTTGTGATCATAGATGTGTTAGGTGTTCCCTCTTCTATGACTACAATTATCAATGAATCTTTTATGTTTTCTAATTCCTTTGAAATAAATTCTTTGAGGAAATAGGGTGTTCCCCGAATCTTAGATTTCATTTTAAAAGTTGTCTTGAAATCATTACTTTCTTAAAGTGTGGTTTGTAGAATTCATGGTTAGCCCTATCTATCAAATTCCTGTCTATGTTCAAGCTACGATTTTAAGTTCCCTTTATTGAGTATTCAAGGTCTCTTTCAAATCATTGATGTCCATCTCATTCACAAAACTAAAGGATCCTGTGGCCAAGTTAGATTTTCCCTTTGATATCCCATATCCATTGATGAGTCTGTCATAAACCTCTTCTTGACTCTATTGCCCAATCAATCTTATTCTTCTTCTTTCCATCTATACTACCTAGACCTTTCATGTTCTTTTATGCCAATTCAACCAAACAAACACCTGCACTTAATAACTAGTCTAAAATCAATACTTAAAAGAAAACAAGACATATATTTGCAAACAAATTTGAGAGATCCCTCTATGAGAACAGAAGAACTAGATCCTGTAACTCTAAAGATTGGTTCTGATGTTACCTTGTCTTTTGGTTAGCCAATCTATCAAAATATAGGACCCCAACATAATGGTGATCACGATGGGACTTGCTGAGTGAATTTCATCTTATACATCCTTAAGAGCTCGGAAGACCCACAAACCTCCTTAGATTGGTATTCAATTACTGATGGTGGATAACAACTCATCTCAAAAATTTTGAAACCCTCCACCTAGCGACTCCACAACTCCCAAACTACCAAATGAATCCACTGGTAGAATACTCTGAACTGGTTGACAAGATTCAGTGACCTCTTTTCTGATTTACCAACATGGATTCAGATACAGACCTAGAAGCAAAATTGTTGACCAAGATGGAAATAATGTTGTACATGTTTGGAAAAATAATGGAGAGGTATGAGGTTAATTTAAATATCGATGATCTAGAGTAGCCCGTGCTTTTTCCAGATCAAGAACAAACTCAACCTCTACAAGACCTAGACAATGAGCAAGACATGTATGATTATCAAGACTTTATAGAAGATGGTGAGGAAGGTTGTCAAGAAATTATTGATTGCCTACCTATATCTTGTACTATGCTATTAAGAGAAATTCATGACCAAATTGCAAAAACTTATAGTGAGAAGTGATTTGAGGAAACAAGTAGCCAGTTATAAAATGCATAATCTGATGTGGAAGGAGAACCAACACATATAGGAACTCCCCCTCTAGGTTATAACCCATTTCAGATTACACAAGAAGAGTGGCATCCTGATTATGTAGAAAAAACAACTCATGAGCCTTGTATCCAAACTAAGTGTCATAGTAATCATGAGGAATTGTTTGAGACAGAAGAAGATCATGAAACATTAGAATATCCACAAGGTCTCCCTGCAAGCACAAATGAAGATCCCTTAGAAGAGGCTCAAGAAGACGTCCAGCCTCAAATTCAGTCTTCACAAGAACAGAGAGTTGTTGCACTTCTGCTCAAAGAAACACAAGAACATCTTCCCCTTTGACAGAAGAAGAAATAGATTAGATCATCAATAGACAACCAGCCTCTGAAATTTTCTGCAGAACAAGCACTCTTGCCCATTCATCTATTGAGCCTTGTTGTATATATTTAGAAAGCTTCCTTGTAAATCAGAATGAAGAAAGATCTGCTGATAATCCAGTATGTTTGATTTGTAGCTTTACTTACTTTAATGATTTTCCTAACTTTGATCTATCCAATGATGATGTTCTCCAAATAGAAATTGATCTTGCAGGGCCATCGTTAGTATATTTGTGGAAGGAAGATCAGTTCCATCAACTTCAAGAAAGTAATGAGCCAATGCAGGATATTTATGATATTGATGAGGAAAGTCATGAAATTCTAGTAGCAGGTGAAGATCCATTAAATCTTCACTCTGCTTTATCTCAGATCATCAGTAATAGTTTCCATGCATTTGGAAATCAACAGCCTTTTATCTCAAAGGGTGAAGAGGAAAACAATGAAGAAATTTTTGAGCAGGTTGAAACCAAGGAGCCTTCTCTTGAAAAAGAGGAAGCAATGGAATAGACCCTTGCTCAAGAATACATTGATCTTTTCATAGAGCTCAGCCCACCAAATCAAAATATCTCAGAGCTACAAGAGGACAACACTGTAGTATATGATGATTCCTCCAGTTCATAAAATAATGAAGATGAGGAAGAGTTTCTTTCTCAAAATAATCTTTTCCTTCATCCAGTGGAAGAGGAAGTAATCCTGGTTGAAACCTACTTGTCAAATACTCACAACCAGGTATTATTTCAAGATCCTTATGCTCATTTCCTGCATACATTTATAGAAGGATCAAAGGCCATCAAGAGTAGCTTGTTGTAGACAACAAGAAACATTTTAGAAGCTGCTGCTAAAAAAAAAGAGAGTGGGAATGGCCCTGTTTATCCTACCTGCTCAAAGAGATGATCAAAGACCAGTCATGGAACCATATGATTTACTGGATGTATTGGAAAAGAGATTTTGTCAGCTAGACATGTAAATATTTCAAGTTAGAATATGGTAGGTAGGAATCTCAATAAAGCTCAGCGTGTGAGCATTTAGTTAGTTGCTGGTTTTACTTTGAAAGAAAAATTCAAAAAATACAAAAACATTAGAAAAGAAAGGTTCAAACATGCTGAAAATATAAACCTATGAAGTTCTAAAAGAATGGCTCAAAATTATATCAAAACTTGAGCCAAAGAGAAGAAGAGAACTGGTTCTAAAATGCTCAAAACTTCAACCAGCCAAGAAGGAGAAAACATCTCTAACAATATCAAAACTAGAGCTGAAATGAAGAAAGAAAGGTGACTCTAAAAAGCTCAAAATCTGAGTCACAACAAGAGGGAAGGATGCTTATTATTTTTATATCTCAAGCCTTCCAAATTTTGTGCTAAAAAATTTTCAAATAATGGTTTTGTGCTGCTTGTTTCTATGCCACAGACCACAGCAAGTCAGACTACTTAATCTTGACTTGGCAGCTTTTAAATTTCTGTTTTAGAATAGAGAGAATAAAAATCTGTCAGAGAGTTTAGTCCTGACAGATAGTAGTTAGGTAGAGAAACTTATGAGTTCAACTACTTAATCTGAACTCATGGGGAAATAAGGGTAGCATTAGATAGTTTTATTTTTTTGTTTGCAAAATAAAATGTTGGAAAGACAGTTTGCTAGTCCAAATGCACTCTGAAAGAAGAAAGAATGTTAGGATCATTAAAAATGGGTAGGTAGAGATGTTGTTTTGGTAGAATTCCATTGTTTCATATTGCTGCAGAGATTATCAAATCAAAAAAATGTTAGCTAAAGGAAAAGAAAGTTTTTTCCCAATGGATTAAGGCACTGGTTTACTGAAAATCCAGATATCAATAGCTGAGGTTCCGGACACCTAAAAAGAACCAGTTGTCCTCCCCAAGTGGAGCCACTGTTAGCCACCTATAAATTGTGTTATACTAAGAGTTGGCTAGACTTTTCCTTCAAGCCTTCAAGAGATAGTTTCCTTTGAAAACCTATTATCTTTTTGAAGTCTTATGATGTTCTTTATCCTTTGAATTAATATTCACTGTTGTTTAACTATAAGCCCTCAAGAATCTTCTCATTACCAAGAGAAAATTTCTTATAATACTCCATTTCCCTCATTTCACCTCTCCATTTCACTCTCTAATTTCCAACATAAAAATACCTTCATTTGACTTCTAAATCATTTCAAAAACCCCTTTAAGCCTTATACCTCTCTTTTATCAGGCCTAAAAATCTTTCTCTCATCTATCAAAACCCTATTTTGGCTTTAAAATCTCTTTGTTTTGGCCTAAAAACAGTCTTTTGCACTCCTAAGGGATTAAGCCCCCGAGAACTTATATTCTTCAGCCCTCTTCCTCATATGGCCTTAGCCCCGCAATCAAGTGCTTAGAACATAAACCCCTTTTCCCTTCTATTTTCCATTCCTGACATATGATTTTAAAACAAATCCGGAGCGTTGATCTCTGTAGATCAACGGCCATCGGACATCCATTCTTCTGCCCATCCATCCTTCCTTGCCTTTTCCTCCATCCATATATCTACTCCTTCTTTCAATCCTAACAGTCCATTCAGGTGATCCTATGATCGAGATTTAACCAGATAAACCGCACATTTCATTGCACCCGTATGCTACGCGATAAAATCTACATCATCATAGACCCCACTACCATCTCTGCATGTGCATCATTCGGCCCATCGCATGCAATCTGCACCATCAGATCAGCAGCCCATCATCCAACGGCCAGCAATCAATATCGCGTAATTTTTGGCCTCGTTTCACAGTGCGCTACTTCTGCGCGATATAAGCGGTTTTCATTTTCCACGTGTCGAGTGATTAATGGAATCACGTTCCAAAATTTAATACTGCCTCCCCCCCAAAATGCTACACGAAAACCATTAATGGTTTTCCCGAAACCGCTTCTTCTCAATTCGCGCCCTAATTCAAATTTAAAACCCCTGTTTCATTTTTCGCCTCAGTTTTTCTCCTTACACTGTTGCATCCATTCATCCTCATAGCTCCAATCGCTTCCATAAAACCTCCTAAGCAGTCAAAACAATAATTCACAAGATTTTAATAACGTTTGTTTGTTTTTATGCAGATTTAATGAAGTTCATGTTAAAAACCCTCCAGCAGATAATTACAATGTTATTGGCCAAGGATGATGATCCTCACAGCCTTTGACACAAATTAAAGTGTTTAAAAGTGATAATTACATGTTTTTAGAAGATCGATAAGTCATGATTATCGCTTTCGTGAATAAAAATTCCAACAAACACTCAGTGCACCTACAAACAGCAAAACACAGTTAGCATCAATTAATGAAAGAGTATCAGTGTCAAAGATTAACATCAGAGCATAATCAACGGTTTAAATATGGTAATCAAAGCTTGAAAGGATCAAGGCACAAATTGAATATCAAATGCCTAATCCACATAATGAAGAAATCAGATCCAGAAGACCTCGACTGCCACATCACAGGGGCTAATTGAATCCCCAGCTACCAAAATTGCCACCTGCAACCTCTCTGCCTCAAAGGAATACCCAGATCAATTTTGAGTCAGTAACATTAAGACTAAAGACAGTTTAACAGTTATTACAAACAAAGGAAGATATTTCAAACTATTAGTAAAGTTATTGAAAGGATAAGAAAATGCCTGAAAGTCAATATTTTCACCCACTAATCCTAAAAAGAAAAATACAAAGTTAATAAAACAGAGTTAGAATTAAATGAATGCTTGCCTTATGCCTTGCATGGTTTTCAAGGCTAGGAGTTGCATTGAACATAGCATTAATGATATTCAAGCCCTAAAACTCTTCCACCTCCTAATTTCTTCTATAAATACTTCTAAAGAAAATGAGAAGTTGTTGGTTGGTTGGTCACTAGTTGTAACATTGGAATTCTCTGAAATAATACATAGTTTTTTGAAGTTGAAGAATAAATTGAAGTCTTGGAAGCTGGATTATGTTTTGACATTCTTGTTCTTGAGAAGGATCTATCATTGGATCCTTGAGCTTGGCTGTTGGTGATGTATTCTAAACTGTCTGTTGTTTTTCCTATTTTCATTATGTTTCATAAATTCTTACTACAGTAGGATGAAAAGTTTAGGCTAAGAAATTACTCCTGGAAGCACCTTAGACCTGTTTATCGTTCACTATTTTATGTTTTCTTCTGCTGAGGTATTTTAGATTCTTTAATATTTCTCTTTAGTCCTCATGCTTGTTTATTTCTCTAATAGTTCAAATAGTTGGTTCCAGCGTGATTTATGATTTTCTCTGCTTGTCTGCTGCCACTTGAAAATTGTTTTTGAAGTCTCCCTTTGAAGTACCATTGTTTATAGTTAGCCAAGGAGGTCTGTTTCGATCATACCCTTTGTCCCTGCTTGAATAATTGTTTTAAAGCTCTTTATAGTTGTGATCATAGATGTGTTAGGTGTTCCCTCTTCTATAACTGCAATTATCAGTGAATCTTTTATGTTTTCTATGTCCTTTGAAATAAAGTATTTGAGGAAATAAGTTTTTCTCTGAATCTTAGATTTCATTTTAAAATTTGTCTTGAAATCATTATTTTCTTAAAGTGTGGTTTGTAGAATTCATGGTTAGCCATGTCTATCAAATGCCTCTTTATGTTCAAGTTATCTTTTTAAGTTCCCTTTGTTGAGAATTCATGGTCTCTTTCAAATCATTGATGTCCATCTCATTCACAAAACTAAAGGATCCTGTGGCCAAGTTATACTTTCCCTTTGATATCCCATATCCATTGATGAGTCTTTAATAAACCTCTTCTTGAATCCATTGCCCAATGAATCTGATACTTCTTCTTTCCATCTATACTACCTAGAACTTTCATGTTCTATTTTGCCAATTCAACCAAACAAACACCTTCACTTAATAACTAGTCTAAAATCAATACTTAAAAGCAAACAAGACATATCTTTGCAAACAAATTTGAGAGATCCCTCTCTGAGAAGAGGAGGACTAGATCCTCGAACTCTAAATATTGGTTCTGATGTTGCCTTGTGTTTTGGTTAGCTAATCTATCAAAACATAGGACCCCAACATAAGGAGTATGTTCTCTCTACTATATGGCACCAAGGAGACCTTGGTAGCCAAGGATGCCTCAACAGTTTTGTCAACAAAATCCCCAAAATTTTCAATATCCTCAAAACACATGGAATACACTAATGCCATGGCAAGCTTGGCCACCACAACAATATCAAAACCAACCTCCACAAGGTTGGAGGGGATATGGTTTTTGTGGTGGATTTGACACGTGGGTGTATGAAATCGCACACATTTAGAGAATGTGGTATTTTCTCTAAACCATAAGTAACAGGCAGTATCTGGGGGGAGCTCATAATTATAGAACTTAAATGAAGTAATACACTAAAGTATGCTCTGTTAAAAAAATAAAACTAAAAACACAAAAAGAAGCTAAATAGAGAGTTCCAAACAATAACAAGGTAAATAACGACTCGATGGCCTTCTTCTTATTGAATGCATGGAATGAAAACAAAAATCTTACCCACTTTCCAAAGGGCCTAGGCAGAGGCTCTAGGACCTGATGCAAGGATGTTTGTCCTTCAAGTTCTACCTTTTGACGCAGTCTAACTCTCTCTCTTTGCTCTAATGGGCTAAGATTGTTGGGTGGCCAACAATCGAGTCCTCTTCTTCAGCTCTTGCTCCTTGGTTTACAGAAGACACTGGTGTTGCTTGGGAAACTTTGGCCACCATAACCTTCTGGTCATCCATTGTTCATCCCTTTGAGGGTTCAAACTTCCTTCCCTCCCTTGGTACATGGTTGATAGTGACCCAAGGGAGGGGAAATATTCCATTGCGGGCTGAAATATGTTTTTGTGTTCTCACACAAGGCCTAAGCAGGCGCTCGTGCTATCCTTAGGTGGCTTTCACATAAGGAGAAATTGTTCTTTGCTTGCTTTTGGTCCTGGAAAGTGACCTTTTGCTACTTCTATGAATGTGCGCTTATTGGGCTCCAGTGCGTGCAGAAGGTGCTCTTCTCGAAGGAAAAAGCACGCATCCAAGCATTTATTACTAGTTTAATCTTGAATTGCTCAAAAACCTTAGAGATTCTTGATTCCATAATGTATTCCTATCCTGTATATCCTTGGGCTCGACATTAATTGATGTCGTTTTCTGTTGTACGATTTTCTAGTGTTAACAGTTTCCCCCTAATGTGTGAGGTCTAGGAAGAACTCTATATCCGAAATACATTATAGTTTCTTTTCTATATCGTACGCAAAGAGAGAGAGAGAGAGAGAGAGAGAGAGAGAGAGAGAGAGAGAGAGAGAGCAAGGCTTGCATGTAGAAGAGTCAACACCTTGCACCGGTTCCAAGATAACCATGGCCTAGGGGACCCCCTGTAAGTAGACAAAGTATACAAAATATTTGCAAAATTTCAATGAGGTGGGCATGTCCCATACTCGTGATGCTATATCTAGTTAAATAAAATTGACAGATACATGTGTTGTCTGTGTCACTATTGTGGTAGTGATGTTGGTGGTTGTTGACGACAACTGCTGACGACCTCAAGGGCATGTTTTCTTTGACGATAGGTGGAATGTGGTACCCATATGCGTAATCTTGGTATGGCATATCACTGCGCAATTTACGCATATGTACTGGTTGGGACCTTCCCGTGTAAGCATTGTTGTCAGAGACGCTTATAAAGGCATGGGTCTTCAACAGATCTTGATCAAAGTGCAATGGTTGTAAGGTACGATACCATCATGACATAAAAGATTTTTCTATAGTCGAATGTCAAGAGGATTGATGACATTTATGGACAATGATGTCTCCCATAGTGCCACCCGAGGTTACCCCTTTGCATGGGGAGGGGTCATCCAAGTTACCACTTCCTTTTTGGAAAAGAGGTGTTGATGTCGACAAAAAGGAAGCCTTAACCGAACCATAATGGGTTTAACATTGGCATGTTGGTGAGCGGTAGCTGAAAACGGATGATGGGGATTTAGTGGCCCGAGGGTGAAGTATATTTTAGCAGCTTGGCGGTAATCATAGGTATTTCTGAGGGGAAAAATCCCTAGAGTCGGCAGGACTTCTAGGGCAGGTATGAACCAGCTATGATTGTCTTAATGGTGTGTGCATGGGGGGTATGAAATACTTCGACCAAGGGATATGGGGGAGTGCTGCCATGGGAGGAAACGTGCAATATGAGGGAGAAGAGGTGAAGGGTGTTGTTTGTGATCTTTGTACACTTACCAAAAGAGTAAAATAATATGGTTTGGTTTGTACAAAATACAGAGACGGGTACCCTAAAACATGAAAGAGGGTTGCTCACTTGATGGTGTGAGGACAGTGTTTTGCTGGGGGTAGGGGTCCCATCGATTGGTCTCATGTACAGGGTTGATGAAGTGGAAGATGTCGCAGATGGATTAATGCTGATGGAGGTATGGTGGGCCAAATGCGGTGCGCAAAGGTGTGCTTTCATTCTTCTTGTACAACCCGGTCGTCTAGGAAGGGGGTTGAGTTGGAATGGTGAACTTGACCTTATGCATGATATATGGATGGGCATGAGGTGCTTCTCGGACTAAAATGGTATGGCCATGGAGTTACTTGTGGAGTGATGTGTGGTCTACTTGAGATGATGATCGCCATGGAGGGGAGGCTCTACCAACCATCGCGGACGTTTATCATATGCAGGGTGAGGTGATGATAAATGTGGTTGGGTATGAGGATCCTAGGGTTTATTTTTGATGGAGAAATGATGTCAGAATATGCAAAGTTTTCTGGGACTCTATCATGCTGAGGGTAGAATGATACCTGCTCTGGAACTTTCAGTGGTTGGTGTTGTGAATGGTTTGTGGGTTCTTCCTACAAAAACAACTACCTCAAGTGAAAGAATCTTCTTTTCATTCAATATTATTGAAAAACATGAATCTTGGAAAGGAAGATGGGAGGGTGCATACCTGCCAGTGCTTGAAAAAATATTTCCTCAGAAAGCGAATGTGGGGCATCGCTTTCGTTCGTCATGGTATACTGATGATGGTGCAACTTACAGTTTGCAAAATGGACCTTCTGAGCTCCTATTATGGGCCTCTGAAGTCCTAGAAAAGGGTGATAAATAAGGGATTATGGCCCTAATCTTATTCATTTGTACTTTTTGAGTTTGGGAGATCAGAGGTGATAGCAGAGCCTTTATTGTCGTTACAGTCAGCCTATGTACCAGGGATTAGCAATACTATGCCGAGGTAACTCTCATGACATCCTGCATTTTGATTTTTCTAGTTTAGTGACACCGGGGGTCGTACAAATTAGGTTTGTACGGCCTCAAACAGGCTTTTTTCCCTAGATTGCATGGGAAATCTAAGGAAATAGGTGCCCTCCTTGCATGTATTTCTTAGGTAAAGCCACACGAAGGCACGATATCCCTACATTTTTGCGTTCAAGGGCGCACCTGTAAATGAAACAGGCATGCAAGGGCAGTGTTTTTTGAAAAAACTTGGGTTTTTTGTTGTCGTTAATGATTTTTTTCCTTTGTACTGATGGGTGCCTGTTGCTTGGTAGGTTAGTGTGGAGAGAGAAAGATTGGCCCGAGATGTGGACTGCTCTGGCTGCTGATGCTGCGGCGCACTGTCAATTGGCCGCATGGGGCCTCCTGAAATTTTCTGAGAACGAGTTCCTTCGGTCACAGGACCGATTGCTACGTTACATCATTCAGCACTGGCACAGGAGGCGAAACATGTTTGTCCTAAGGCGGACAAACCTGATTATCCATCTAGAGATGGATATTTACTTTGTGACCAGATTACTGCCTCAAGGAGAGGCGCTGAGGTATTTGCTTCCTGCTGGGTGGGTGAACATGTACAGGTTTCGGCGGCGGCATTGTGGTGGTGCGCCTCTTACTGAGGGGTGTATCAATATTGCCTCAGTGATAGATGTGGCCAAGAGGTGTGCTCTGGCCATTATTGTGTGACTGGCGGGGTTGTTTGCACCTCATCGGGCATCGAGCCCACAGCTAGCGATTTTACGCTACTTGAGGAACATGAATTTCTTTGATTTTTCCGGCTTCTGCTTTGATGGTATGGTGTCACAATTGAACAGGGTCTAGCTTGGATCCAAATCATTTGTGTACGCTAGCATTTTGTGTAGCATAATGTACAAGAGGGTTGTGCTGATGAGGCTTGTAGTGCCTATGCCTATCGGGGGGCCGAGGGAGCCACGTATGAGGAGGTGGGCTCTGGTGATGCCACGCAGTGGTGATGGCAGAGTGAGTCATTATTGGAATGACATGACGGAGGCCCGGTTTGAGGCCAATCCACAAATTTTCTTTCCATATGCTTACGTGGGGATGGACTTTCAGGGTGATCCAGATATTGGTCTCCCTTTTGGTTATGTTTGGGGTCCCGCAAGTATGTGTTATATTTCTACATTTACTCGAGTGTTTAGTGTTCTTGAGTGTTTTTCATTGACACTGACATTATTTTGGTTACTTGTGTAGATGTTGGTGAGGTGGGACGCCTAGTGGCCTGGCTGGTGGGTCACAACCCTCTACCACGACTGCTTGGTGGTTGGGGAGGTGGTGCCTTAAGTGGACTGGGCGTGGGTTCCAGTGGACCGGCTGGGGATGGTGCTGGTCCTTTTGGTGAGGGAAGCAGCAAAGGTGCCGCTGAGGTAGTAGCAAAGAGATCTCATGCAGATGTGGCTGAGGCATGTATCATAGCGCTTACAGCTCACGTAGAGGTTCTAAAGGACTTTCGGGGTCGAGTGGAACATTTAACCCACGAGATGCCTACTCGAGGTCGTATGGATGACTTCGAGGAGATATGGCTAGAGATGGTGACAACCCGTGAGAGGGATTACTGACCTACTCTATGACAAGTAGCTATCGCAGTGGCGACAGCAGCTCCAGTGGTTGTACCAGGAGCAGTGGTGGGCCCAGGTGCTCCTCCTGAGGGGGCACCCCCATATGGTAGATTTGTACACAGGGAAGGCACCCATTATGAGGATGCTTCCCTTATTTTTGATGACCTCTATATTTTTGGGTTGGCCAATGGGCCAACAATACTATTTTTTGTACTCTGATACACACACACACACACACACACACACACAGATATATATATATATATATATATATATATATATATATATATATATATATATATATATATATATATATATATATATATATAATATATTTTTTTATATCTACATGGTGTGATGTCTATTTCGGTTTATTTATTTGTGTTATGTTGATGGATATACATGTTTTTGGTCTTTTACGTATGGTGGTTTGCTCGCGATGCATTCCAGTCTAGGATATTGTTAGCTATGCGATCAACTATTTGGTTTTGATTCCTCGATACATGTGAGAATGTAATATAATCAAATTGTCTACTTAATCTTTTGGCATACAACTATTTTCTAAATAGGTTTGCATCCCTCGTGTCAAGTGTTTGGTTTAACTGCAAGACTACTAGCCGGGAATATAGGTAGACATGCATATGGTGAATGCCCTAGTGGAGGGCCTCTCACATAAGTCCGATAACGGCATCATATTCTGCCTGATTGTTGGTTGTTGATCCGATGCACATGCCTTTTGAACACAATGGTGATCGGTTAGGGTATTAGATTACCTAGGCAGCTGCAGCTAATTTTCAAGACCATCGCGATGCTCCATCAACAAATCTGAAATAAGGTTCAAATTGGTGATCCATGGTGATATTTTGAGCGCGTTTTAGGTTTTTTGGGTCAAAAATATTTTGGTATTGGCATTTTTCTGTGCCCTAAATCTAGGGGATAAGGGCTACTGGGGCCCTTATGGATAGAATTTATTGAGGGAAAGGCCATTGACGGGGTTAGCTAGGTAGGTCCCGTATGGCTCCATCAAGATGTATGCCCCCTGACAGAGGTAATGTTTGATGATATAGGGCCCTTTCCACAGGGTCTCGAACTTTCCTAGCCCTAAGGCTTCTTTTGCGACATCATAATGAAGGACTAGCTCTCCTTTAGTAAATGAGGGAGGGGTGATGTGGCAGTCAAATGATGCTTTTACCCTTTTCTTATGGGCCTCATTATGTTGCAGTGATTAGCGCTTGTTTTCATCAACAAACTCTAGTTGTACTGGGCATTGTTCTAGAGGCTAGGTGTCATCAAGGAGTTCGATGGCTACATGCAAGTTTGGAATTCCGTGGAAATCGATGCAAGGGTGTATGTTGCCTTGGTTTTGTGATAGGAATAAGACCGAATCCCTATGACGGGGAGTTTTTCGACATCCTGTTTTGGGTGTGAAATGACACAAGTCGTATGTGACGAGTTGTGTCGTTGACATGCTGCGGGGGAAGGATCTCCGTAATGGAGTCCTGAGTTAGCCAATAGTTGGCCTTCCCGCTAGAATAGTTGATTCCCGGTAGATGGAAGTTGATTTTATCACAGAGATTTCTAAACGTTTGTAGCAACGAACATCCCTTTGGTGCATGATTATGACTAGGGAAAATGGTGCAGGGTATCACAGTACTGATAGAGTAGATAGTGTAGGAATCTACACTACTCGATGTTCCAGATGTGGATGCTTGGAAAGGGTCAGTTGCGGACCAAGTTGCCTTCTGTTTCCATTTTTGCATCGTGGGTTGGAACCTGCCTCCCTTTTTGGTGGGTGGCTGAATTAATTCTGCTCTAGCTGCTCTCAGCTTGGGGAGATGCGTGCACTTGAATGTATGATGAAAGTGTGAGAAAATTTGGCAGTAAGTACACGTGATATTCTCTTGCTTAGAGAGAAGCTTTTGAGGGAGGGGCGCTCTTAAGCAGAGACTATTTGCAAGAGGTTTGAGTTCTTTGAATTGGTTGATTAGGTGATCATTTAGATCACATAGGTTGCATTTTATCCGGGGCTTGACCTGGGATTTACGTGACTGGTGTGTGACCTTAGCAGGCATGAAAAACAGCCCTGGTGGCGGGGTCGTTGGGTCGATGATGTATCTTTTATGCCATTCTTGGAGGTCGCTCATCCTCTTTTCTATGGCATTAATCATGTCGATAGTGGGATGGAGTCGTGAGACATTAGTACAATGTCGATCGTAATGATTACCCTGACATATCTGGAAAAATATCCATGATATGGGTCTCCCATCATGCATGGTCTGAGGCCGGGCAGGGTACCATCGTCGGTATGCTACTAAGTCGGGGCAATGGATTACAATATGGTCTATCTGTTTGCATAATGTGGATGTGGACATCTTCTGTGAAGTGCCTATGGTGGTAACTATGGGTTGCCTACTAGGTCGTTCTTCAGTTTACAAGAACATGATAGACCCACACATCTCTTCTGCTTGGTTCATGGAGCTGCCGATAGATTTGGCATCCATATCGTCTTCTTGGGAGAGACGAACTATGGCTGAGCAGAGACTAGAAAGGGATAATCGGAAGTGAGGTATGTAGTGATAATCTTCCAATAAGTGATTGTCGACACATAACAGGCATGTGAATTGTGCTGCCCATAGCCCCATGTAGTAGACCCTTTCGATTGGATACCATCTGTGGATGAGTTCCAATGTGGCACACTCTTCAAGGTAGTGGCCATGTTCATCTCATAGCGTGCAACGTATAATGGGCATTAGGGGGGGTGCTCTACGTATCGGTGCTCCTCTTGTAAGTACAAGATGGTGCGTGGCTCATCATTGATAGACTGGATGGAGGGATCCTCTTGATAGGATCACTCGATTGCATTTAAGACATCCCTATACCATGGTATTTCTGGAAAATTGTGGGTATAGTGCCCATAGGTGTCACAGAGGGTGCATGTGTGATTGGTACATAGCGGTTTGCTTGTACTTTTGCAGCAAGTTCCTTTTTATGGAAATGTCGTTTTGAGGTGCCTGCCTCCCAGCCGAGGAGTGGTTTTAATTCGTCCAACTCCAGGCATATGTGAGTAGGGTGTCCTATGACATCACATATAACGCAGGATGATGACTTCCGTTGTATGGTGGGGGCCACCACTTTCTTTCCTTTCATGGAAAATTTCTTTATCGTGGTCGTCGGTTTCGCAGCAGGGATTTCCCTTGCAGGGGTGGTTTTGACTGCTACTTGGGTAGGTTGGGGATCCTCGGGTCTGGGGGCGTACCCAAATGCAGTAACATTGGTATCTGGAATTCCTGGAGGGGGAACGAGATACCACACGAGGAAAGCCAATGATATGTTGGGTAGTACCAGTGTTTCCAAGACTTGCTGGGAGGTGAAGCCAGGAGGTGGGTATAGGAAAGGATTTTGGGAGGTGGCATAGAATATGGAGGCTTCAGTATCTGATGCCTTGGTGTCATTACTGCTTTATTCCATTTCCTAACTAATTTCGGTGCTTGATGTGGACATCATGCATACCGGGGTCGTTGTGGCATCGGGTGATACCTCAGGGATAATGGGACGATATCCTAGGAATGAGACTAGGACGGACGAAATTTTGAATTTCCCAGGGCCATATTCTTGATACCGTAAAATACCATCTGTGGTTGTGTCTACATAGGGTAGAACCATATCCGTATTGGTCAAGGGACGCTTTTCAATGTGCATCAGCTAGTCTACTGTAATGATTCGATCCTCGTGGGGGAACATCATGATGCGTAAAATAGAAGATGCTATGGAAGACATGGCGTACATGTAACTCTGCCCAAGGAGCATATTTTAATCCAAGTGAGCGTCCAAGACTTCGATGTCTATGTGGACCATTTTTTCGGCTAAGCAGAGTGGTACATTTTGGAAGAGACCAACAGGGGTAGAGGGCCAACCATCATATGCCCTGAGTGTGATGACAGAAGGTTTGAATTTTGGGGCTCCTAACTTCTGCCATACATTCTTTGACATGATGCATGTGGATGCACCCTCATCAATGACACATCGGTGAATAGTGATATTCTATACTGATACTGGTATCTATAAGGCGACCATGGAGGGAAGCCTAGGGGTGGCTTTGTCTAATTAAAAAGCCATCATGTGCGTGTCGGCAGGGTCGACGGCACCTAAGGCGAAAAGTAGGGCTTTCCGCTGCTTCAGGCATGACTGTAGTACCTCCAAAGCGGACATGGTAGTAGGTGACTGAGCTAAATCGTCTACGATGCTATAATTGTGGGCTGCTTTGGAGTAGTTTCCTGCTCGCCTATTAGGCCCTTTAACCAATTTTGGAAATGGTTCCAAAGGAATATTTGGAATGTTCAAAGGTACAGTTGGCACAGACGTACTATCCCCTGACGTATCGACATCTGGTTGGGTGTCGTAGTTATGATTTCGGGTAAGGAAAAACATTTCTTCCCCAACCATGTAAATTTCATGGTTATTTTTCTCAGAATCGTTGGGGTTTTGCTACTAAGTGTTGTTGTTCCTTGATGGGGGAAGGGTTCTTGCATAACTATAGTTTTCTGGGAAGATCCTCCTTGTCCTCGGTTACTCTGAGCTTTTTCAGCTCAAGGAGTTTGAGATAGTGGTGAGTATAGTGCCCGTACTCACCACATATTGAACAAGAATGGTTTGTTCATAGAAGTGGCCTTTTGACTTACTTTTGAGCATTTCTTAGCTCCTGGTTCTGGTTCTGGTTGGATTTATCTTCAGGCCGGGGTCGCGGTGGGCGCTGGTGGTTTCTACCCCCCTGTCTAGGGTTCCTTTTAGGTTTTTTTTTACCTTTATTTTGACCACGTTAGGAGGGTAATTCTCCTGATCATACTGGTGTGGTTGATTCTGGGACAACTGCGCAAAGTTCACCTGCGCATTATTTTGCATTGGTGGGTTATGTGTTTGGGACTAAGCATACTATTGTCCCATGTTTGCACCTGGCCATTGGGGGGGGATTTCTTCTGTCAGTTCTTCTTCCTGCGTACTGGGTCCCCCCGACTGGAGGGTAAGATTCTCCTTGGTGATACGCTGGCACCCTACTAGTCAAATTTTGTTGCTGCATATGATGACTCTGAAATCCGGGTTGGGACATGTCCTGGGTAGACCCATGTGTGTAACTGGGATTTTGACTGCTGCTACCTAGGTACCCTTGGGTCATTGACCCAATAAGTCCATCTGCAGGGTTCGACGTGCTTGGAAATTCTTGATAAGATTGCAGGCACTGGGCGTTAGGTAGGATATTTTATATGTCTCTTGATTTCATATAAATTAGTTCAAGCTGCTGGGCTTTACTGATTGTGTCCTCTTCAGATGTGGGGTTTCATTGCGCCACATCCTTTGAAATCTCCGTCATCAGAGTTTTCAAGAATAAATCTAAAAGGACTCGGTCGTCGAGTTGAGCTTTACATAAGCTAAGATGCCGTCTCCACTCATGGAGATGTTCAGAAATGTGGGTAGAGGGAGATTGTATGAAATGAGTCAGTAATTCCATTCCCAAATCGTGGTGAATGGGTAACTAAAAGTATGTGAGGAATGCAGTAGCAAGGGCACTAAAGGTTCTGTGTGAAGCAGTGGGTTTCTTGACGTATCATTTCACGGCCACTCCTGTGAGAGTGCCTTGAAATAGCCTCAATCGTATAGTATCATCAATGATGCTATTCGATGAGCACCATAGGTGAAAGGTCATTATACGATTCCCTGGGTCTTCTGCTTGCTTACCCTCAAACTTTGGTATGTCTGAAGGAAACTTCATGGGCATGGGAGGCCAATTGGGGTTGTGTGCAACGTGGTTATTGGTAAGCTTGGTTAAATCCGGTAGATTCAACACTGCTAAAAAGGGTGACTAAGAGGTAGACGCCATGGCAACATGTGAAGACATGAAGTTCTGGTTAGAACTAGGGTTAGTCTGTGACGTACTCGGTTGTGAATTCAGCTGGCTTCCCGTATGGGATGCACTCTTCTACCCCCTAGGGGACAAGGGGAGAGTTGTGTGGGGTGTGGTGTTGGGAGACCGGCTAGGGTTCCCAACAAAGGTTGCTCCAAGAAAGGAGGAACCAACCACTGTGGCAATGTTCCGTCTTTGACACCTAAATGATGAAAGACCTAGAACCCCTCCCATTAATGGGGGGAGGTCCAAAAGATGCCTGGACCTACGAGGTTCCATTGGAACCATTTGAGGGTCATCCAAGTTAGGTTTTGGAAAAAAAAAATTTAGGGGATTGAGTTTACGATCACGTCAAATTTATGGCCACATACATAAAACAAAGCAAAAATGAAATGATTTTTCCTTTAATTTAATCTATGTGATCAATCAAGCAAAAAAATGGTTTTGTTTGTTTGCGCGTGATACTCAAAAATCCTAGAAGACCTAATAACATCCTCACACTCTTAAAAGTAATTGGGCCTTGAGAGGATTTCTTGCGAGTGTTGGCACAACATCCTGAAAGAACTGGCGACGCCCCCAGTCAGCTAAAATGAATCAACCAAGGTAAGGGTAGAGGGTCTGGCACTTTCCTGCACCGTCACCTATAGGGTAAAGGATGCCCTATTTTTTGCCACTAA
Organism: Pinus albicaulis; assembly: GCA_034641835.2. Taxonomy (NCBI): domain Eukaryota; kingdom Viridiplantae; phylum Streptophyta; class Pinopsida; order Pinales; family Pinaceae; genus Pinus; species Pinus albicaulis. The sequence continues at coordinate 142,057,755 of CM076575.1, forward strand.
GAACCACCGTCCCACGTGAGCGTTCGAGTCTTGGGCTTCTTGGTAGTCAATTAACAGTACCGAGTATCATATGGGTCAGGTATCCCCAACTGATACCGCACGCACTGCGCCTAAGCCTAACCCCCTCTGAATCCGGTCTTTGCCATGCTCTGGTTTTCTTTTCCGTGGGATGATAGGTGGATTTTGAAGCTCCCTAAAAATGCAACTTCTATGTTTCAAATGTGAAGCGTGATCAAGGTGGCTTATTGGATGCCTACCCCCTTGATCCTAACTTAAGATATAATTTCTCTTGTGGCCCCTGTGGGGAGAATTTAGTGCATTGGTTTAAGTTATTTTTATATGGCTTTCTTTTCTTAGTGGGTGAATGTGTGTGAGAGTATGGTGAACAATCTCATAGTTTGAACATATGGATATCGGTGATCCTTTACAAATGTCCCCTAGTTAAACTATGTGACGTTGTTCCTTGCTCAAATAAAAATCATGTGCGGATAATGGACCACTTCCAAAACCTCCTAATTAGTCTATGTGAGTGACTAAAGGGAGATGGCGAATCAAAAATATAGAGTGTTCATATGCTTGTCTAGGGTCACCCAATGGCGCAAAGACAACAGAGATTACTTGCTCTAACTTTCGATTCAATCCTAGTCCCACAATTTCATAAATGCAAAAACTGAAATTTAAACTAAACAATTTCTACACTAGCTTATGCATGTGTGGTCATGAGCCACTTACTTGGACTAGTTAGACTAAGTGTGCATAACAGAATTTGCAAAAACATAAATTGTTCGGAAAGCAATGGTTAATTCACCCCCTACTTAAACTATGTGAGCACTTTTTTCAAAAACCAACTTAAATGAAAACTAACTAAATGCCTACAAAAAGCAGCAAAAATTAGTCTTCAGAAGCTGTGGGGTATCAACACAAGTGTTGGCAGATACATTGGGGACTACCAAACACACTTACAAGCAGGAAATAATGCAAAAGGTAGGGAGAAAAAATCTCTCTGCAAATTGTGCGCAAAAGCCTCTGATAGGTGCGCTTTCCTACGTGCAGGTCACTCCTAAATGCACGCACTATGCGTCTATGTGAAAAAACAGTGAGAAAATTTCCTGAAAGTAAAAAAAATTAGGAGCTGCCTTCTTCGGTATGTCACCTTAGTGAGTCTAGGGACTGCAAGATGGGTCAGAGGACTGTCAGCTCCCCTCCAACATAGACTAAGGGTCTCCTGCAAATAATGGCACAACCACATAAACTTGAAACATGCCAGTGGAGTCGCCAATCCTATTGTGGTGGATTTGACACGCGGGTGTATGAAATCGCACGTATTTAGGGAATGTGGTATTTTTTCTAAACCTTAAGTAACAGGCAATATCTGGGGGGAGCTCATAAGTATAGAACTTAAATGAAGTAATACACTAAAGTATGCTATGTTAAAAAAGTAAAACTAAAAACACAAAAAGAAGCTAAATAGAGAGTTCCAAACAATAACAAGGTAAACAACGACTTGATGGCCTTCTTCTTATTGAATGCTTGGAATGAAAACAAAAATCTTACCCACTTGCCAAAGGGCCTAGGCAGAGGCTCTAGGACCCGATGCAAGAATGTTTTTCCTTCAAGTTCTGCCTTTTGACACAGTCTAACTCTCTCTCTTTGCTGCAATGGGCTAAGATTTTTGGGTGGCCAAGAATCGAGTGCTCTTCTTCAGCTCTTGCTCCTTGGTTCACACAAGACACTAGTGTTGCTTGGGTAACTTTGGCCAACATAACCTTGTGGTCACCCATTTTTCATATCTTTGAGAGCTTATATAGGTGAGCTTTCAAACCTCCTTATCTCCCTTGGTACATGGTGGATAGTGACCCAAGGGAGGGGAAATATTCCATTGTGGGCTGAAATATGCTTTTGTGTGCTCACACAAGGCCTAAGGAGGTGTTGGTGCTATCCTTAGGCAGCTTTCATATAAGGAGAAACTGTCATTTTCTTGCTTGTGGTCCCGGAAAGTGAATTTTTGCTACTTCCAGGAATATGCGCTTATTGGGCTCCAGTGTGCGCAGAAGGTGCTCTTCTCGAAGGAAAAAGCACGCATCCGAGAATTTATGACTAGTTTAATCTTGAATTTCTCAATACCTTAGAGATTCTTGATTCCATAATGTATTCATGTATTGTAAATCCTTGGGCTCGACATTAATTGATGTCATTTTCTGTTGTACGATTTTCCAGTGTTAACAATGGTTATGGAAACCAACCACCATAGAAAATGTATCCCCAACAGTATCAATATCAACAACCATACCCTACACAACCATTTCCTCAATATCAACAATTCTAGCAACAACAACCAATGCCATATCCATCTCAAAACCCACCAATTCTAACTCAACCACGGCAACCTCAGCTACCTACTAACCAACCACCTCTTATACCAACACAATTTCCAGCTCAACCAGTAGCTAATCCAAGTAATAAGTTTGAAGGACCAGCATATCATGTGGAAGAGGAAACATATTATTTTAATTATTCAATTCGTCCTGTACACGATGTCCACCAAAGGTTTGGGAAGGTGTTACAAAAATATTCTCCTCCGATAATTGAAGAAGAAGTTGAGAAAGGAGAACAAAGTCAAGAATCTCAACTAGAAAAACAAATTCAGAAGGGTAAATCTATTATGACACAAGCTCCACCATATCCAGAGAGATTGATACAACAGAATATTCCAATTTCTCTCCCTGAATTTAGTATTCTGGATGAATTGAAAATCACATATGTTAAAATTCCTTTATTGCAGGCAATTAAGGACATTCCGATATATGCAAAAACAATAAAGGAATTATGCATTAATAAATCTCGCAGATGAAAGAAGGACCCACCAACAATCCAGGTAATTGGAATTCTTTCAAGTCTCATGTCTACAAATGAAGTCATTGAAAAATATGTTGATCCAGGAATTCCTATAGTTACCGTTTTGATTAACAAATTTTCAGTGCCAAATAATTTAATATACTTGGGAGAAGCTATCAATGTTATGACTACTGAGACTATGAAACAATTGAATCTGAACAACATTATACCTGCTACTACAGTTTTAGAACTTGCAGACAGATCTAAAGTTGTCCCAGAAGGTGTATTAGAAGATATCATTGTCTCACTGGATTCATGGGAGTATCCTGTAGAATTCTTGATTTTGCAACCAGAAACAAGCCTGGGAGGGAATCCCCTAATTTTAGGCATACCATGGTTAGCCACTGAATATTCTTAGATTGGATGCACGACAGGAAGAATGATTATTACACATGGAGATGAAAGAAAGCATGTTACATTATATCCTCCTGCTCAATCTCCTTCTTTATTATCATGGCTTGATGGAAAAGAACCACAATAACTTCAATCTGTTCTTAGTATTAATAAAGTTTACAATTTTAGAGAGGAGGAAGAAATTGAGGAATTATTAGATCTATTCATCTCAGAACCAAATATTTTAGAGCAGCTTAGACTAACTCAATATGAAGCTACTAGTTATCTTTTGAATGAATGTTTTCAGGAAAATTGCACTATACAGTCATTGCAAAATACATTTGAAATCATTTTTCCTTTAAATTTGATTACCAATTCAAATAGAAAAATAATTGAAATAAATTCTGAGAAACATTTGAATATTGGTAACAACTTACAATCATCACAAAAGGAAACTCTAATAACATTATTGCAAAAATATTCAAAATATTTTTCCTGGGATTATGAAGAAATGCTAGGAATTCATCCAAAAACATGCATCCATCACATTTATACTCATAATGAAACAAAACCTGTAAGGAAACCACAAATATGGATGAACCCCATGATGAAAGAAATAGTGAAAGAAGAAATACAGAAACTATTACAAGTCTGATTTATCTATCCTATTTTAGATAGTCAATGGGTTTCACCCTTAGTTCTAGTACCTAAGAAAAATGGTAAATGGAGAATTTGTGTGGATTATAGAGAACTCAACAAGGCTACATTAAAAGACCACTTTCCTTTACCATTTATTGATCAAGTGTTAGATTCATTAACTGGAAAGAAGTTTTTTTCATTTATGGATGGATTTAGTGGATATAATCAGAAGAATATAGCATTAGAAGATCAAGACAAGACAACATTCACATGTCCATGGCGAACATATGCATACAATGTATTACCCTTTAGTTTGTGTAATGCACCTGCTACCTTTCAGAGAGCAGTTATTGCAATCTTCATTGATTTGATTCATGAGTGTGTGGATGCTTACATGGATGATTTCACTGTATATGGTACTACATATGATGTTTTTTTACAAAATCTTGAAAAAGTGTTAAAATATGCATCGAGACAAATCTATCACTCAATAAAGAAAAATGTTTTATGATGTTAACTGAGGGGATAGTGTTGGGACACCATATCTCTTCTTTGGGGATTAAGGTGGACCCAGCAAAAATTTAGGTCATTTTGAATTTAACACCACCCATAACATAGAAATAAGTTAGAATTTTGTTGGGTTATGCAGACTACTATAGAAAATTTATTTAAAATTTAAGTAAAATAGCTTTGCTATTATTCAAGTTACTTGCGAAAGATGTGAAATTCCAATGGAAGGATAACTGTCAAAATGCATTTGAAAAATTAAAACAAAATTTATCAATTCCACCCATTCTTCGATGACCTAATTGGTATTTTCCATTTCACATTTAAACTGATGCATCCGATACAGCTATTGGAGCATCACTTGGACAAAAAGAGAATCAATTCAATTATGCTATATATTTCATCAGTAAAAACTTAACACCAGCATAATTGAATTACACTGTTATAGAAAAAGAGATGTTAGTTGTAGTACATGCAGTAAATAAATTTCGACATTATATAACATGTTATCAAGTTTATATTCACACGGATCATTCTTCCATAAAATATTTAATGAACAAATCAATCACAAATGGCAGAATAACTATATGGTTGTTATTAATGCAAGAGATTAATATTACTTTACAATATCAGCCAGGAAAAGATAACCAAGTTGCAGACTTTCTGTCAAGACTACATTCACCTGGTGATCTAGATCGAGTATCAGAAAATTTTCCAGATGAACATCTATTTGCTATAAATTGCAAAACTCCTTGGTTTCAAATATAGCTAATTATTTATCATCTAGAACCCTACCATATCATTACACAAACAAGCAGAAATGAAGAATAATTATAGAAAGTGCTAGCTATAACTGGGTCAATGGAGATCTATTTTATACTGGTGTTGACTTAATGATTAGAAAATGTGTAAGAGAAGATGAACTTATTGAAATTTTGAAAGCTTTCATGATGAACCATGTGGTGGTAATTTTGAAAATAAGAGGATAGCATACAAAGTGTTGAAACTTGGCTACTATTGGCCATCCATATTCAAAGACTCTAGAGCTTATGTGAAAATATGTGGCAACTGCCAAATAATTGGTAGACGAGTGCCATCAGATGAAATGTCATTAAAGCCACAAGTACTAATTGAACCATTTGACCAGTGGACTTTAGATTTCATGGGACCAATCAACCCTCCATCCAATGGAAAGAAGTACATCCTTGTATGTACAGATAAATTAAATCAATGGGTGAAAGCAAAGGCAGTAGCACGAGAAACAGAAGATACTATTGCCTCTTTTCTGTTTGAAGAAATATTTGTAAGATATGGAGTTTTGAGATGGATAGTAACTGACCAAGGCACACAATTCATGTCAAAAATTATTCGAAATCTTATAGAGAAATACAATATTAAACATATAAAATCAATTTAGTATCATGCTCAATCCAACGGACAAGTGGAATCAACAAAAAAATTCCTAGAGAACATCATGATGAAGAATGTCAAAATGAACAGAAAGGACTGGTCAGAAAATTTGAGAGATGCATTATGGGCGTATAGAATAACTTGGAAAAACACTACTGGGTTCAGTCCATATTAGTTAGGGTATGGAAAAGAAGTCCTATTACCCATTGAATTTCAAATACATACATACAACCTAGCATTAGAATCGAGGATGGAATTGTCTGAGGCACAACAACAGAGAATTATGGAGTTAAACAACCTGGATGAGATACGACAGCAAGCAGTTGAACATACCTCTATTGTCCAAGAACAAAGGATCAAATGGCATGATCGATTCATAAAGAATAAAGGGTTTCAGAAAGGAGATTGGGCACTCTTGTTCAACTGCAAGTTCAAATATTTTAAAGAAAAAATTACGACTCATTGGCTTGGGCCATATGAGATTGAAGAAATCTTCGACAATGGAGGTTTCAAGATAAAAAAAATTGATGAAGCCTATGTTTCGTTTGTCATCAAGGGACATAGGCTTAAATTTTACAACAAGCCTATAAATAAACACGATTTTCTGAGAAAAATTTCAATGGAATTATATCTGGAACTAATGGAGCAGCATAACAATATGCCTTCGATAATTCTAGAGGAATAAAAATGATAAAAAAATAACAAATAATAAATAATAAAATATTTTGGTTGTGAAAATCCAGGAAACTAGCATAATACAAACTCGAATTCATGTCAGAAAACCAACTAGCTTGGCCAACATGAATTCTATTTTTCATTTCATTTTACTTTACTTAACTTTTGCATATGGACATTCCAAGACATTTCAGACTTGAGGACAAGTCAAATTATCAGCTTGAGGGGAGGAGTGAAATAAAAAAACTATGAAAATAGTTTTCAGCAGTTGAAATGAAGACGGAATATGAACTACAATCACAAAGGGACCTGGTACATCATTTGACATTTACAAAAGGGAACTGAATTATTCTTGAGAAAAATTATTCAGAAAGGGACCTGAATCATTACTGCAGAAGAAATTTTCAGATATTGAACATCATTGTACATTATGCCAGAAGGGACCTGAACATTATTACAAAATTACGCCAGAAGGGACCTGAGTTATATCAACAAAATATCATATTAGATGGGCCCTAAAAATGTCAAAGTTTAACCTACATAATGGACCTGAACAATAATCAAATCAGATGCAAGAAGAAATAGTGTCTCTACAAATTCTACAAGAGTTGTCATAACAATAAACACAATGTCGATCATCATGAACGTAAAAAGGGAATACAAGTACAGTGAGTAAAAAAAATCTCTCTTAAAATTTCAATTTTTTTTGAAATATTCTAGAATTGTAAAGACTAATTTGGTAATAGTTATGCATCTTTACCTATATTTCATTTACAACACCTACATTTCCTACATTTCATTTATATTCTATCATTTATGATTTTTTGCCCTATTCTATCCATATTCATACCGCTATCCTAACTAGCCCTATTCTATCCACATTTAATCCATACAATCATTAAATAAAACATTACATAACCTATTCATATCATACCCTACCCTATTTCTTAAACAAAGTGAATCATAAACAAAAGGTCAATATTTAACCTATGGAAGACCCTTAGAAGACCTACAAAACAACAAACAAAGGTTAGTATTATCATAAATATTTAATTTTAAAAATGTGACTTTTTCATTAGTCAATTTTTAAAAATTAAATAACAAAAGCAAAAAAAGGGTTCAAAAGGCATATGATATAGTGCAATTACAAAAGATATATGATATAGCACAACTATTTTGAATGTCAAAACAAACACTGTTACCGATGAAATAGGTAACCGCACTGTTACCTACTTTTTTTTGGTAGCATAAAAAGCACCCGAATTTGAAAAGTGGTGATGCAGAATCACCTTCTTATTTTTAGCACAGTTTTTACACTCTAATATTTTTATTTATGAAGTATGAATATTTGTTTTAAAATGTTAGTGATTTCCATGATAATTTTGAAACGTATTGATGCAGCATCACTTTTTTTTTTTTTAGAGCGGTGATTTACATGCTAATTCTGAAACGTATTGATGCATCATCAACCTTTTTTTTTTAGAGTGGTGATTTTCATGTTAATAATAAAACACAAAACTTAGATAAAAATATATATATATAAAAACAATAAAAATGTAAAAAAAAACAAAATTAACTCGTAAAAATAAAAAAATTAAACAAAACTAAATAAAAAAAACAAAAAAACAAAAAAAAAATATTCGAAAATTATATCATAAGAAATGACAAAATTTGAAAAAAAACACACATAATTTAAAGAAAAAAAACAAAAATTAAAAAAAAAAAACATCAAAAACATTTTTTTCTAAGTTATTAAAAAAATCCATATAATTAAAAAAAAAAATTAAAATAGAAAATTTAAAAATAATTTAAATTACAAAATTAAAATTTAGATAAAAAAAATAAATACAAAAAAAGAAAAAATTAAATTAAAAAATAATAATAATAATAAGAAAACAAAAATACAAATTTTAAAATTAACAAAAAAAACAAATTTTCAAAAAAAAACAAAATTTAAAATTGAAAAAGAAAATTAAAATTAAAAAAAAATTATAATAAAAAAGACTATCATGAAAAAACAAAAAAAATGAAAAAAACCACGTGCAAATAATTAAAAAACAAATATCCATAAATTTACTATTTTTTCTTAAATGAAAAAATTTATAAATTTTAAAAATGAAAAACCAAATAAACTAAAAGATTAAAAAAAAAAATTAAATTAAATTTAAATTTAATAAATTTAATGAATAAATTTTAAATTTTAAAAAATAATTAATCTAAAATATTAAATTTAAAAACAAAATTAAAAAAAAAAAAAAAAAACAAAAAAATTAAAACAAATTAAATTTAAAATAAAAAATTTGAATTAAAAAAAAAAATTAAATTTTTTGAATTTAAAAAAAAATAAAAATAAAAAAATCAAATTAAAAAAAATATATATATTAAAAATTAAAAAAATAAAAGAATTTTTTGATCGTGGTGGCGCCGCCAGTCGGCCTCCCGCCCAGGTGGTGGCGGAGGCCAGTTCCGGGAATCACCCTCCCGCAGCGAGAGGATGATTCTGGGAATCGCCCTGAGGCCGATTCTGTGAATCGCCCTCCCGCCACGGGAGGCCAATTCCGGGAATTGCCCTGAGGCCGATTCCAGAAATCGCCATCCCGCGTCGTGGGAGGGAGATTCCCAGAATCGGCTTCAGGGCGATTCGCGGAATCGGCCTCTCGCCGTGGGAGGGCAATTCCTGGAATCGACCTCAGGGCAATTCCCGGAATCGACCTTAGGCCGATTCCCAGAATCAGCCTCCCGCCACGGGAGGGCGATTGCCGGAATCGACCTCCTGCCTAGCGGCCGACCTCCGCCATCACCTAGGCAGGAGGCCGATTGGCGGCACCACCACGATCAAAAAATTCTTTTTTTTTCATTTTTTTTTAATTTTTAATAATTTTTTTTTAATTTGATTTTTTTTTTAATTCAAAATATTTATTTATTTTTTTAATTTAATTTTTATATTTGAAATTTAATTTGTTTTAATTTTTTTTTGTTTTTTATTTTTTTTTCTAAATTTTGTTAATAATTTTTATTAAATTTTGTACTTTTTTTATTTAATTAATTTTTTTTTCATTTTTTCATATTTTTATTATTATTAAATTTTATGTTTAGTTTTTTTCATTTAATATTTTAAAATATAGTAAATTTTGTATTTTATTTATTTATTTGAATCTAATACTTTTTCTTTAATTTTTTATTTTTTTATTATTATTTTTTTAATTACATAAATTTTTTTTTTTTCAATTAAAATTGTGTATTTAAAATTAGATTATTTTCTTATTAAACTTAATATTTTCAAATTAATTTGTTTTTTATTCTATTTTTTATCTAATATTTTTTTAATTTATTTTTTTCAATTTTTCAATTTTAATTGATTTTTAAAGTTTTTTAACTTTTTATTTTAACAATGTTTTATTTTTTTTTCTCTATATTTAATTTTTTTTTTTTTTAATTTATTTGTTTATTCATTTATTTATTAAATTTTTTTTTCTTTAATTTGTTATTTTAATATTAATTTTTTTTTAATTTAATAAAATCTAACATATATATTTTTAATTTAAGTTCTCACATACACACACACACACACACATATATATATATATATATATTATTTTTATAATTTAAATTTAATATATTTTTTAAAATCTATTGTTTTTTAATATATATTTTTTAAAATTTAATATTTTTATTGTATTTTATTTTTCATTTTTTATATTAAATTAATTTTTCATTTTTTTACTTTTAATTTCAATAATGTTTTTTTTTTCGAAGTTTTAAATTTATTAAAATTTAATATATTTCTTTAAATTCAATTTTTTATTTTCAAATTTATTTATTTATTTTTAATTTAAAAAACATTTTCTTTTTCTTTTTTAAATTTAATTTCTATATATATTTTTTTTAAATTTCTTTCTTTTTTTAACTTGCTTTTCTTTTTAATTTAATATTTTATTTTGTTTTTATTTTTATTTTTTTATTTCTATATATTTTGAAATTTTAATCTTTAAATTTTTTTTATTTTTTATTTTTTATTTTTTTCTTAAATTTTAGGTTTTTTTAATGTTTGAATTAAAATTTTTGTTTTGTTTTTATTTTTATTTTTTTTATTCCTATATATTTTTAAATTTTAAGCTTTAAAATTTTTTTATTTTTTAAATTTATTTTTTTTCTTAAATTTTAAGTTTTTTTAAATGTTTGAATTTTAAAAATTAAAAAATGTTATTTCTATTTTTAAAAATGTCAAAAATATGACAAAAAAAAAAAATTTGTTATTCCAGTGTCAACTGGTTTTGTTTTGAGGGTGTTTTTTCATTCATTTTTCCAAGAAACAATTTTGTTTTTAGCATAATTTTATAAAATGTTGAAATTTGACCTTAAAAAAAAACCAAGTGCGTTCTAGAATACACTTTTTTTGTTTTTGGGGTGTTTTTTCATGTTTTTTGAGTCTTTTTGGGCTAGATTTCCCGTTTTGAGGTCAGGTTACCAATTTCATCGGTAAAAGTGTTAACAATACAAAACAAGCACAATCATATGAGAGGATGAACTAAGGTAATGGAGCAAATGTAATGCAAACAAATGAATGCAATTAATAACCTAAGGAATTATGCGGAGATAAACTAAGTTCATGAAAATGATGGTATACGGTATTTTATGATGAGATTGTAGTGCATGCAGTGGAGAAATGAAAGGATATAATATTCGATGATGAAGAATGATGGCACATATATGCATGGAGATAATGTGAATTATGGAGGCAGACAACATGATGATGCACGAAGATAATGGAAATAAATATGGTCATTAAAACAAAATGTGATGAAGCTGCATAATGAAGGACAAATGTACACCATAGACCAACACGATAGTCAAAGAAAAGACATGCATGAACCGGTCAAGTGGGTTGACGAAGGGTTAGAATGTTTTCAAACACATTTACATAACACTGTGTAAAACATATGAAACTGTTTCCGCCACTGCCAAGACCATTTCCACCATTGCAAAGACCAGAAACAACCATTTCCAAAGTATTAACGCTGTCTTTTCACCATCATTTCCATCCAAGAGGCTCAGTGAGAAAAGAGAGCATCCATTTAAAGCTCGTCCTCATTTTTACAACCCTATGAAAACAAAATAAAATGCAGAGAGAAGATAGTGAGGAATCCGAGAGGAAAACAAGAGATAAAACGCAAAAGAAGGAAGCAGAGAATATAGCAAAGAGAATAAACTGAGTGATAAGGAGTAAACTGGAGTTTTCAAAGCCACGAATCCAGAGAACTTTTCGATCAGTCGAGTTATCAAAAAGCGGAATCTCATGGAAGTGAAGGTAAGAATTAAATGAGGATTTGATTGCTAATTCGATTTGCAACCCTGTCATTACGTTATGTTTTGTATTGACATCAGTCAAGAAACGAAATATTCTGTTAAGTGAGTTAATAAATTAAGATTTTAATGAGATTTCCACTGGTTGAAAATTCAGTTAAACTAGAAGAATATCACGAAGATCAGAGAATAATATCACAAGGGCTATTGCATAAGATAGGTAAGCTCAACACGTCCTCACATACAGTCTTTCATTTCGAAATAAATGAAAAATAGAGAGTGAATAATTTCAATTCGAATTGCATAGTAAGTTTGTTTGTAACTAAGTTGTGTAATAGAGTTGTTTTTAGCACACTAAGTTTAAAGATTCGAAACAAAGTTTGTGAAGAAAAATGGAAGACAATTAGACATAGTTTTATATTTCTATGGGAGAGGACAGAGTATGAAGAATGATTGAAGAGAAGCAATGAATCTATCATGAAATTTTTGATGAGATAGTTGAGTTTTTATTTTTTATACACATTGAGTCTGAATGCAATGTTTTGGAAAGAATTTTTATATGAAATTGATGAGTGAAAAACACTATTCTAGAAAAAAATTCAATTTTTTTTACACAGTCAAATTTCTTTAGAAAAAAGAGACAAAGATTGTTTTTTTTTTAAAGGAGAACAGAGAATTAAATAGAGGGTAGAATATTAGAACCATAAATTTATGTTTTCTTAAAACATCCCTATCAATTATTTTATTTATTTACAGTAAGATCACATTCTTCAAAAAAGAAAAAACAAAGGATTGATTATCAAAGGTAGTAAAGTAAAAGGTAAGACTACTACCATGATTACATCTAGTGCTTAAATTTTTGTTTACAAAGATGAAGTTAATGGTGGTAGATGGTTATATAAAATGGTTTTGAGACAAAATGGCTTCAAGAACAAAACCTAAAGACTTCCAAATTGAACATTGAAGTAGGGAAACAGTGGAAAAACTCTATCAATCAAGGTTAATAGGTTTTCTCCAAAAGTTTAAAGGTCACAATGAGGCTATCACAACACAATTTGTAAACAATTACATAGAGAATGAAACCATGGTGGGTAGCCTACATATCCATTTGACTCCAGAGTATATTTATGAATCTTTAGACTTGTCATCTTCAGGTGAATTATACCACAAGGGATTACATTTTAAAGACAAGGGCTGGAAATTATTCTTGGATATAAATAGGAAGGGTTCTTTTGATAGATCAAAAGGGATCCCAAGGGAGTGGCTCAATGAACCATGGGCAGAACTATTATTGATAATTTAGAAGTTCTTCACCGGTGGCAATAGATCTAGTGTAGTACACCTTTATCATGTGAGGTTACTACAACATATCAAAGGAGATATAAGGATCAATCTACCCTATTTATTTTACAAAAAATTGTTGAAAATGGTTGAAAGTACAAAATGAGAATAAACCCAAAGAGGCTCAATTTATTCATTAGGGGCTCATCAAAATCCTTGTCGATTACTAGTTGAAAGTCAAGGGGATGGTTTGGGAAGATTTATTGGTTGAAAATAAGCTTCTAGAATCACTGAAAACAAACTTAAATATATAGAGGTAAAAAAGAAATACTGTGGATTCATCTCTTTATCTTAAAACAAGTTCAAAGAAAATTCAGGAGACAATTATGTTAGAGAAAGAAACATCATTTTTTACTATTTCCAAGAGACAAAAAAAGAAGCATTCAGCAGAACCAGAAATACAAGTCATTATTAGAAACATATCCTATAACAAAACATGAAAATGAAATCCATGAAAGGATTCAACAAGAAGTGTATGAAAATCCTATAGATAGATATTCCTGTTTTGAAAATAATGAGATTGAAAATACTTCGACTTCCAAAAATACAAAGGAGGAAGATCAAAACCTTTCCAGAGTTACAGAATTAACTGATAGCTTGGAGATAAGAAAAATCATGCAGAGGCACCTAAAGGAGGAAAATGAAACTTATAAAATAACTAATGAGAAATTGGTTAAGGAGAATGAGAAGATAAGTGAGGAAATGGAAAAGTTAAAAACCAAAAACAATCTTCTCTATACACAGGCATTCAGGTGGCTTCAGGAGAAAAACTCCTAGAAGAACAAATCTGAGAAACAAAAGGTTAAAACCTCCATCTACAGGGAAGAACAAGGAAAAGACATGGATTCTCTTCTATACACAGCACAACATGAAGTTTCAAGATCAGGGATGGGATCAGCATCTGAACTCGGAAGGTCAAAGAGGAAGAAGCAAGCATAAGGACATGCTTAATCATCAGTTTGGGGGAAATGTTGGCCCTCGTGTTTTATCTCTATTGTTTATGAAATACATCTTATTTTTCCATATTATTCATCCATTCACCATATTATTCACCTGATATTGACCCAAATGTGCATATACAGGTATTTAAATAATTTTTTTCAATTATTAGATGTTTTTGTAAAAATTGGAATTTAAGTGCATTTTTGGACAGCATCCAAAATTCCCGTAATGGCCTTATCGTTTTCATATGTGAAGGAAACTTGGGCTCCAGCTGGATATGTTTCTAGAAAGCTCAAGAACTAAGAATATGAGTACACCTATTGGCACAATCAGACTGAAATTCAATAGACCCAGTCAAAGGTGGTCAAACAGGACCAGTCTTTATGGAGGATCCCTAGAAACTAGGTCAAAACTCTTATTTTGTGGGATTTTCTAGGTCATGATGGATTGATGGATGAATTTGACTTGATATGATAGGATAAGGATAGTTATGACTACTTGCGCTATTTTAGATGAGTTTATTAGATACTTTATCTATTTCAGTGTCAAACTTTGAAGGGTTCGGTATGTAGAACTTGTATGACCTATTATTATTATTTCTGAGACTTGGAGACATAATTGAAGATCAGTTCTATCATATTTTGATGTTTTTACATGCTGGTTGATTGATTTAAGTCTTAAGTAGCTGAATTTACCTTCTATGTGCGAGGCAAGGGTGGAGGGCCCCCACACCGAGCTAAGTACACTTCTTAGTTTATTTCGTAGCTGCAATTTCTGAATTAGCTTGCTTATGTTTAATTTTTTATGCTGATTATTTCCAATTATTGATGAATATAATGATCATTCTTAACCTACATATAAAAGGACAAAAAAATGTTTAAAGTTAAACATTCTTTCTATCTAATCAATATCTTCTGTTAGAATTCATCTTCACATGCCTTTACATGCTTTGATTGCTGATGGATCTTAATCTTGTTTCTATTCTGCATACGAAGATACAAACCAATATTTAAAGTTAAATACTTCTTCTATCTGATCAAGAGACTAAAATTAAAATTCATCTTTCCCGCCTTTTCTAAATTCTTGTTTTAACAATAGAATTGTTGATAAATGAATATATGATGAAGGACAATAATGACCTCTTCAGTGAAGAACCTATTCAATTATTACTTCAGGTATCTTAATCTTTTGTTTAGTTAAGCAGTTTTTTATTTCTAATTCACATGGTAATATTGTTAAGAGAAGTACAAACAAATCTCTTAAGTTACAAGATTCTTCTGCTTCTAATTACACATCTGAATTTAGAATCTATTGTTTAGTCAAGTAGTTTTATTTCTAATTCACATGGTAATCATGTTAAGAGAAGGACAAACAAATATCTTAAGTTAGGAGATTCTTCTGCTTCTAATTACACTTATGAATTTAGAAATTGTTTAAGTTATATTTATATTTGTAATATGCATTTCCCTAATCATCAATAAACCAACTTCTGAATTGATCGCAATTGAAACCCATATAATTTGGGATGATTGTAAGTTCCACTAACCCGGACTGATAATAATACTTGTGTTAGTTTACAACAGTAAATTGACCCAAAAATTGTCCGTGAAGAATGAACATCTTATATTGGCTCTCATAGTCCCTGGTAGAAGACAACTGAAGAATATGGATGTCTACTTACAACCACTGGTAGATGAATTGAAGGCATTATGGGATGGGATAAATGTATACGATGTATCAAGATTCATCACAGCAAAGAGGAGTTTTACATTGTATGGCATATATTCTTACAAGACACATGCTTATCCAGGCTTAGGATTTTTCTCTAGTAAATTACATGTTTATTGATTTGTTTATATACGTAAAATATTCTTTTGCATATTTGTTATTTAATTCATTGTAATTATTCTGATCTTCATTATATTCGTTAACGTGCCATGGATATAAATTGTATACAATAATCTCGCAGGTCTTGTAACAAAAGCGTATTTTGGATGTAAATGTTGTGGACCTTCTCTGAAAGAAATATGGTCCAAGGACCTATGAAATCTAGTGTATGATTTCTCCAGGGTATTCCTCCCAGAAGAACACCCGTATAGAAGAGTAGCATCCCCTTTCAATGGTAAACGAGAGAGAACCCAAAGGCCTCCAAAAATGACCCTAGCTGAATGGCTTAGAGCATATGAGAGAGAGAAGGAGAAGGATTTAATATAAATTTTCTATTCAAATGGGGAGCCTATGTTCGATGATCCAGGATTCTTCGACACCTATATTGAGAAATTTCTCATTAGGATGAAAAGGAAATCTATCTTTTATAACCTCCCATATTGGGAGCATCTTAAGATTACATATCGTATGAATATTTCTATTATGTCAGTGAGTACATCAAGCAAATCGACAGTAGACTAGGTGTGGTGATTTGGGACACTGAAAGGGATGAAGACAAAAGAGAAGGGGAGTTGCTCCAAACGAATGGAAAAAAGCACTTGATAAAGAGTAAGCGACTTATAATTTTTCAAATTTACACAAAGTAAATATTCATGTTGAACTTTGATATAATTTATATTTTAATATTTATGTACTATATAATATCGGTTTGATTTCATCAATGAATACAAAAATTGAATCAATCAATAATTTTTTTCTTTACAATTCCGAAGCGATACAACCGTGGGTCGCATTGTACGAACAAAAGAGGGTGAAATGGGATAGTGAAAGGAAATAATTCAGACGGTTTAATGGTATAAGTGTGCCTTATCCCTATCATGTGAAAGAAAATATGCCAAAAATATGCCCCAATAGTTGGGTTGTTGACCAAGTCAAAGAGAAATGTGGTGCAAACGGTCGTTACCCGCGTGCTGAAGAGGATGCGTTAAATGTAGGGATTAGGTGCAACAACTCAGTAATAATATATTTAATTCATATGTAAATTTGAAACTTCATAATGCACCTTTCAAATGTAATTACATCTATATTTCATATTTTAACTGTTGGGTTATTATAAGACACATGACACTATGCTTTTTTAAATTTCTTGTAGGTTCATGTCTTCCCATCTATGTGGGCATATGGACAATATTTGCACACAATAAGATGTCGATGATGGACACATCACACAAGACTGTGGAGTGGAAGTCGAGTTCGATAAATCTAGTCAATCTAGCCACCATGATTAAAACCTAGTACGAGGTATGTTAGGTTATGTCGGAAAGATACAAGAGATCATTGAAGTGGATTTATCGTCTTTCCAATGTGTTATTTTTAGGTGCAAGTGGTGGGACACCTTGGATTAGAATAATGTAAAGGAAGATCGCGATAGTAGGCTGATATGTATCAACTCTAGAAAGATGTGGGATGAAGCTAAGGAGCTCTATGTTTTCCCCAAACATTGCAACAAGATGTTTTATTACCTAGATGTGTTGGATAGGGATTAGTGGTTCGTATTGATACATGACCCTAGATCAAAACATATTTTTAAGAACAATAGTGTTATCATGCCATGCGAGCTGGAAGATAATCAGGGTGATCATGAGAAGCGTTATTGATATGGTACATGTGTTATTTCATCAATATTTATACTTTTTAGGATGGGTTTTTATAAAGAAGAGGACTTAACTACCTTATAACTTATAAGCTAACTCTTTTTTTCGAAACATTATACTATGTCTTTTGCATTAATTGGTAATTTGCATTGTGTTAATGTTAAAATCAATATTTCACTTGATAATTTGCAATTATGTTGATCTCAAAAACAATGCCATATTGTATAAAGTTTTTTTTTTTGTTATGTAACATCATAATAAAATAACGAAAATTCTAAAGTACATGAATTTAGTTGCATCATTTTCTAAACTTTATTATGTTACAAAAATTCATATTATTCTAAATTTATTATTTTACTATTATTTAAAATTTTAATAAAATCATTTCACATTAATACAATTAAAATTTTACAAACGTTTTACATTCAATTACAATTAAAATTACAATTGCAATTACAATTTTACAATTTCACATACAATTACAATTAAAATTACAATTACAATTTTAGAATTTTACATACAATTACAATCATTTCACAGTAATACAAATTAAAATTTTACAAATGTTCTACATACAATTAGAATTAGAATTTCAATTACAATTTTACAATATCATGTACAATTACAATTACAATTACAATTTTAGAATTTTACATTAAATTTTCAATAACAATTACAATTTTACAAATTTAGATATATATCATTACAATTACACTTTTAATTGCCATTACATATATACAATTACAATTACAATCATTTCACAATAAATTAAATATTACAATTACAATTAAAATTTTACAAATATTTTGCATAAAATTATAATTAAAATTACAATTACAAATACAATTACAATTTTATAATTTTACATACAAATAGAGTTACAATTACAATTTTACAATTTGTCATATATACAATTACAATTACAATCATTTCACAATAAATTAAATATTACAGTTACAATTAAAATTTTACAAATATTTTACATACAATTACAATTATAGTTACAATTACAAATACAAATACAATTTTACAAGTTTACATACAATTAAAATTAAAATTTCAATTACAATCACGACATAATATTTAATAAATATCATGATGATTTAATATTAGATTA
This sequence comes from Pinus albicaulis, assembly GCA_034641835.2. Taxonomy (NCBI): domain Eukaryota; kingdom Viridiplantae; phylum Streptophyta; class Pinopsida; order Pinales; family Pinaceae; genus Pinus; species Pinus albicaulis. The sequence continues at coordinate 142,076,460 of CM076575.1, forward strand.
ATTAATAAACATCACGATCATGATAACCATCGTATAAAAATCATATTCGACTAAAAAACACATTCAAATTCGTTAACACCATCGTGATCATGATCATCTAACCAAACACAATTAGCAGTGTATAGCATCATCACAACACAAACATAAAATTTACATCTCATGTCAAATAACTGCTATTACATACACATCTATCTGCAAGCTGCACATTAAATGAATATATCTAACATGACCTAACAATATACACAGCATGATGATTACCAACATGTAAATTAACTACAACTGCAACATGAACATAAAATACATGGATTATATATATATCTATATATATATATATATATATATATAATGTCAAAAATATACAACTGTAATATAAATGTCAAATATCCGTTGGCAGTACATCATCAATAGTAGTACTAGTCGAGGCCTGCACAGTCAATGGTGCAGCCTTGACAAGCTAAGATACATGTTGATCATCACATGCCTCTTGATTTGGTACTAGTGCCTCATGCTGATCAAGATCAACTATCGGATGCTCATCGTGATAAATCGACATGGTTAATGGTTGAGCCTGCTCATGATCATGAGTACTGCTAGATGTTGTAGGTTGTTGACTCAACGTAGCCGATGGTCCAGCCTACTCTCCATCATGATTGTTGGTTGATGTTGCATCCTGCTCATCTGTCACGGCATGAGGTGAATGATGATCACTCCCATAACTGTGATCATCAAAGGATGTGTCACTACTTTCAAACTGTCGATGTGTTGCATCTCGACCACACCTATAATGTGAAAGGGCCCTCCTCAACCACGTAAATAAGATCGTAACTCCTACTACATGCTGCATTAGGCTCTACATGTCACGTGACATGCCTCTCCACATGTGTACCGACCTACCATCAACCTGTATATCTCTCATAGTGGCGGGGCTGACTCCCGCCTCAACAAACAATGCACAGAGTTGGTCACCCAACTCCATCCTCAATCTATTTTCAAGCCTATGCCTAGAAAAAGGAAGTATTGGCGCACCAGTAGGAGCAGGTATGTCTATATCGACCTCATGATTCTCGGCATCTCCCATACCTTGATCGTCATCAGGATCCACACCTGGATCATTTGGTGGTGCTAGCATCTCATCACCATCAAAAGACCCAATGTCTGCAAAATATATATAACTACACAACAAAAATTAGACAATTTCATTAAACAGTTTAATAAAAACATGTTAAAGAACGTGTTAGAGTAAATTTAAATAAAACAATAATATTACCTCTATCATCTGGCAGCTCATCATTAGTGAAGATGATGTTGGCACACCCTCGCCAATCCAAAGTAGCATAAGGACAGGGGACCATAATGAAGGGATCTAAAAATTTAACATGTCAGAAGGAACCTGAGTTATATCAACAGAAGATCATATTAGATGGGCCCTAAAAATGTCAAATTTTAACCTACAGAATGGACCTGAACAATAATCAAATCAGATGTAAGAAGAAATAAATTCTCTAGAAATTCTATAAGATTCATCGTAACAATAAACACAATGTCGATCATCATGAACGTAAAAAGGGAATACAAGTATAGTGAGAAAAAAAAAAATCATTATTAAAATTTCAATTTTTTTCGAAATATTCTAGAATTGTAAAGACTAATTTGGTACTAGTTATGCATCTTTACCTATATTTCATTTACATCACCTACGTTTCCTACATTTCATTTATATTCTATCATTTATTATTTTTAGCCCTATTCTATACATATTCATATTCATACCACTATTCTAACTAGCCCTATTCTATCCACATTTAATCCATACCATCATTCAATAAAACATTACGTAACCTATTCATATCATACCTTACCCTATTTCTTAAACAAAGTGAATCATAAACAAAAGGTCAATATTTAACCTACGGAAGACCCTTAGAAGACCTGCAAAACAACAAACAAAGGTTAGTATTATCATAAATATTTAATTTTAAAAATGTGACTATTTCATTAGTTAATTTTTAAAAATTAAATAACAAAAGAAAAAAAAAAATTCAAAAGACATATGATATAGTGCAATTACAAAAAACATATGATATAGAGCAACTATTTTGAATGCCAAAACAATACAAAACAAGCGCAATCATATAAGAGGATGAACTAAGGTAATGGAGAAAATGTAATGCAAACAAATGAATGCGATTACTAACCTAAGGAATGATGCAGAGATAAACTACGTTCATGACAATGATGGTATACGGTATTCTATGATGAGATTGTAATGCATGCAGTGGAGAAATGAAAGGAGATACCATACGATGATGAAGAATGAAGGAGCATATATGCATGGAGATAATGCGAATTATGGAGGCAGACAATATGATGATGCATGAAGATAATGGAAATAATCATGGTCATTAAAAAAAAATTTGATGGAGCTGCATAATGAAGGAAAAATGTACAACACAGACCAACACGATAGTCAAAGAAAAGACGTGCATGAACCGATCAAGTGGATTGATGAAGGGCTAGAATTTTTTCAAACACATTTACATAGTACTGTGTAAAACATATGAAACTGTTTCTGCCACTGTTGAGACCATTTCCGCCATTAAAAAGACCAGAAACAACGATTTCCAAAGTATTAATGTTGTGTTTTCACCATCATTGCAGTCCAAGAGGCTCAGTGAGAAAACATAGCATGTAGTTAAAGCTTGTCCTCATGTTTACAACCCTGTGAAAACAAAATAAAACGTAGAAGAAGGAAGCAGAGAATATATCAAAGAGAATAAATTGAGTGATAAGGAGTTAACTGGAGCTTTCAAAGCCATGAATCAAGATAACTTGTCAATCATCCAAGTTATCAAGAAGCGGAATCTCGTGGAAGTGAAGGTAAGAAGTAAATGAGAATTTGATTGTTTAAACAATGGTGAATAGATTTCGGGATTGTGTAAACAAACTCAGAGTTATAAAAGGGAGTGATCTAATTCGACTTTCAACCCTGTCATTACGTTATGTTTTTTATTGACATCTTTCAACCAACGAAATATTCTATTGAATGAGTTAACAAATGAAGATTTTAATGAGATTTCCATTGATTGAAACTTTAGTTAAACTAGAAGAAGATCACGAAGATCGGAGAATAAGATCACAAGGGATATTTCATAAGATAGGTAAGCTCAACACGTCCTCACATACAGTCTTTCATTTCAAAATAAATGGAAAACAAAGAGTGAAGAATTTCAATTCAAATTGCACAATGAGGTTGTTTGTAACTAAGTTGTGTAATAGATTTGTTTTTAGCACACTAAGTTTAAATATTCGAAACAAAGTTTGTGAAGAAAAATGGAAGATAGTTAGACATAGTTTTATATTTTTATCGCAGAGGACAGAGTATGAAGAATGATTGAAGAGAAGCAGTGAATCTATCATGAAATTTTTAATGAGATAGTTAGGTTTTTCTTTTGTATACACATTAAGTCCAAATGAAATGTTTTGGAAAGAATTTTTATATGAAATTGATGAGTGAAAAACAATGTTGTATAAAAAATTTCAATTTCTTTTACACAGCCAAATTTCTTTACAAAACAGAGACAGAGATTGTTCTTTTTTTTAAGGAGAACAGAGAATTAAATAGAGGGTAGAATATTAGAACCATAATTTATGTTTTCTTAAGACATCTCTATCAATTCCTTTGTTTATTTACAAGAAGTTCACATTCTTCAAAAAAGAAAAAATAGAGGATTGATTGTCAAAGGAAGTAAAGTAAAAGGTAAGCCTACTGCCATGATTACATCTAGTGCTTAAATTTTTGTTTACAGAAATTAATTTAATGATGGTAGATGGTTATATAAAATGGTTTTGAGACAAAATGGCTTCAAGAACAGAACCTAAAGACTTCCAAATTGAACATTGGACTTGGGAAACAGTGGAAAATCTTTATCAGTCAGGGTTAATAAGTTTTCTCCAAACGTTTAAAGGTCACAATGAGGTTGTCACAAGAAAATTTTTAAACAATTACAGACAGAAAGAAACCATGGTGGGTGGCCTACATATCCATTTGACTCTAGAGTATATTTCTGAATCTTTAGACTTGTCATCTTCAGGTGAATTATACCACAAGGGATTACATTTTAAAGAAAAGGGCTAGACATTTTTCTTGGATAAAAACATGAAGGGTTCTTTTGATAGATCAGAAGGGATCCCAAGGGAGTGGCTCAATGAACCATGGGCAAAACTAGTATTTATAATTCGGAAGTTCTTCACTAGTGACAATATATTTAGTGTAGTACACCTTTATCATGTGAGGTTACTACAACATATCAAAGGAGATATAAGGATTAATCTGCCCTATTTATTTTACAAAAATTTGATGAAAATTATTGAAAGTATAAAATCAAAGACTAAACCTAAAGAGGCTCAACTTGTTGATCAGGGGCTCATCAAAATCCTTGTGGATTACTAGTTGAAAGTCAAGGGGATGGTTTGGGAAGAGTTCTTGGATGAAAAATCACTAAAAAACAAACTTAAATATATACTGGAAACAATAAATACTATGCATTCATCTCTCTATCCTAAAACAAGGTCAAATAAACAGTAAGAGAAAATTATATTAGAGAAAGAAACATCATTTTTTATTATTTCTAGGAGACAGAAAAAGAAGAATTCAGCAGAACCAAAATTACAAGTCATAGAAACATTTCCTATAACAAAATAGGAAAATGAAATCCTTGAAAGGATTCAACAAGAAGTGTATGAAAATCTTGTAGACAGATATTCCTATTTTGAAAATAATGAGGTTGAAAATACTTCGGTTTCCAAAAATACAAAGGAGGAAGATCAAAACCTTTCCAGAGTTAGAGAATTAACTGATATCTTGGAGATAAGAAAAATCATGGAGAGACACCTGAAGGAGGAAAATGAAACTTACAAAATAACTAATGAGAAATTAGTTAAGGAGAATGAGAATATAAGTGAGGAAATGGAAAATTTAAAAACCAAAAACAATCTTCTCTATACACAGGCATTTAGGTGGCTTCGGGAGAAAAACTCCTAGAAGAACAAATGTGAGAAACAAAAGGTTAAAACCTCCATCTACAAGGAATAACAAGGCAAAGACATGGATTATATTCTATACACAACATAGCATGAAGTTTCAGGATCATGGATGGGATCAGCATCTGGACTCGGAAGGTCAAAGAGGAAGAAGCAAGCATGAAGACATGCTTGATCATCAGTTTGGGGGAAATGTTGGCCCTCTTTTTTTTATCTCTGTTGTTTATGAAATACATCTTTTTTTTCCATATTATTCATCCATTCACCATATTATTCACCTTATATTGACCCAAAGATTCATATACAGGTATTTAAATTATGTTTTTCAATTAGTAGATGTTTTTGTAAAAATTGGAATTTAAGTGCATTTTTGGACAGCATCCAAAATTCCCGTAATGGCCTTATGGTTTGCATATGTGAAGGACACTTGGGATCCAGCTGGATATGTTTCTAGAAAGCTCAGGAACTAAGAATAATATTACACCTATTGGCACAATCAAACTGAGATTCAATAGGCCTGGTCAAAGGTGGTCAAACAGGACCAGTCTTTATGGACGATCCCGAGAAACTAGGTCAAAACTCTTATTTTGTGGGATTTTCTAGATTATTATGGATTGATGGATGAATTCAAATTGATATGATAGGATAAGGATAGTTATTACTACTTGAGCTACTTTATATGATTTTATTATATACTTTATCTATTTAAGCGTCAAACTTTGAAGGGTTTGGTATGTAGAACTTGTATCACTTATTATTATTAGTTCTTAGACTTGGAGACATAACTGAAGATTGGGTCTACCATATTTTGATGTTGTTACATTCTGTTTGATTGATTGAAGTCTTAAGTAGCTTAATTTACCTTCAATGTGCGAGGCAAGGGGTGGAGGGCCCCCACACCGAGCTAAGTAAACATCTTTGTTTATTTTGTAGCCACAATTTCTGAATTAGCTTGCTTCTTTTTTATTTTTTTATGCTGATTATTTCCAAGTATTGATGAATCTAATGATCATTCTTAACTTGCATATGAAAGGACAAACAAATTTTTAAATTTTAACATTCTTTCTATCTAATCAACATCTTCCATTAGAATTCATCTTCAGATGCCTTTACATGCTTTGATTGCTGATGGATCTTAATCATGTTTCTATTCTACATACGAAGAGACAAACTAGTATTTAAAGTTAAATACTTCTTCTATTTGATCAAGAGACTAAAAACTAAGATTCATCTTTCCTGCTTTTCCTAGATTCCTGTTTTAACAATAGCATTGTTGATAAATGAATATATGATGAAGGACAATCAAGACCTCTTCAGTGAAGAGCATATTCAATTATTACTTCATGTATCTTAATCTATTTTTTAGTTAAGTATTTTTTTATTTCTAATTCACATGGTAATATTGTTAAGAGAAGGACAAACATATCTCTTAAGTTATGAGATTCTTCTGCTTCTAATTACACATCTGAATTTAGAATCTATTGTTTAGTTAAGTAGTTTTATTTCTAATTCACATGGTAATATTGTTAAGAGAAGGAAAAACAAATCTCTTAAGTTAGGATATTCTTCTGCTTCTAATTACACTTATGAATTTAGAAATTGTTTAAGTTAGACTTATATTTGTAATATGCATTTCCCTAATCATCAATAAACCAACTTCTGAATTGATCACAACTGAAACCCATATAATTTGGGGATGATTCTAAGTTCCACTAACCTAGATTGATAATACATGCTTGCATTAGTTTACAACAGTAAATTGACCAAACAATTGCCTATGAAGAATGAACATCTTATGTTGGCTCTCATAGTCCCTAGTAGAAGACAAATGAAGAATACAGATGTCTACTTACAACCAATAGTAAATGAATTGAGTGAATTATGGGATGGGATAAATGTATATGATGTATCAATATTCATCGCAGCAGAGAGGAGTTTTACATTGTATGGCATATATTCTTCCATGACACATGCTTATCTAGGCTTAGGAGTTTTCTCTGGTAAATTACATGTTTATTGTTTTTTTTATATACATAACAATATTCTTTTTCATTTTTGTTATTTAATTCATTGTAATTGTTCTAATATTCATGATATTCTTCAACATGCCATGGATATAAATTGTATACAATAATCTCAAAGTTCTTGTAACAAAAGGGTGTTTTGGATGTAAATGTTTTGGACCTTCTCTGAAAGCTAGATGGTCCAAGGACCTATGAAATCCAGTGTATGATTTCTCCAAGGTATTCCTCCCAGAAGAACACCCTTATAGAAGAGTAGCATCCCCTTTCAATGGTAAATGAGAGAGAACCCAAAGGCCTCCAAAAAAGACACCAGCTGAATGGTTTAGAGCATATGAGAGAGAGAAGGATAAGGAGTTCCTAGAAATGTTCTATTCAAATGGGGAGCCTATGTTCGATGATCTAGGATTCTTCGACACCTATGTTGAGAAATTTCCCATTGGGATGAAAAGGAAATATATCTTTTATAACCTCCCATATTGGGAGCGTCTTAAGATTACGTGTCATATGAGTCTTTCTATTATGTCAGTGAGTACAACAAGCAAATCGACAACAGACCAGTTGCGGTGATTTGGGATGCTGAAAGGGACGAAGACAAAAGAGAAGGGGAGTTGCTCCAAACGAATGGGAAAAAACACTTAATAAAGAGTAAGCGACTTATAATTTGTCAAATTTACACAATGTAAATATTCATGGTTAAATTCGATATAATGTATATTTTGATCTTTATGTACTATATAATGTCGTTTTTATTTCATCAATGAATGCAGAAATTGAATCAATCAATATTTTTTTTCTTTACAATTCCGAAGCGATACAACCATGAGTCGCATTGTACGAACAAAAGAGGATGAAATGGGATAGTGAAAGGAAAGAATTCTGGTGGTTTAATGGTATAAGTGTGCCTTATCCCGGTCATTTAAAAGAAAATATGCCAAAAATATTCCCCAATAGTTGGGTTGTTGGCCAAGTCAGAGAGAAATGCGGTGCAAATGGTCGTTACCCACTTGCTGAAGAGTATGCGTTGAACGTAGGGATTAGGTGCAGCAACTCGGTAATAATATATTTAATTTATATGTAAATTTCTAACTTAATAATGCACTTTTCAAACGTAATTACATCTATATTTCATATTTTAACTGTTGGGTTATTATAAGACACATGAAACTATGATTTTTTAACTTTTTTGTAGTTGCATTTCTTCCCATCTATGTGGGCATATGGACATGATTTTCACACAGGAAAATTTCGATGATGGACACATCACACAAGACTGTGGAGTGGAATTCGTGTTCAATCAATCTATTCAATCTAGCCACCGTGATTAAAACCAAGTACGAGGGACGTTAGGTTACGTCGGAAAGATACAAGAGATCATTGAAGTGGATTTATCTTCTTTCCAGTGTGTTATTTTTAGGTGCAAGTGGTGGGACACCTTGGATCAGAATAATGTAAAGGAAGATAGCGATAGTAGGCTGATATGTATCAACTCTAGAAAGATGTGGGATGAAGCTAAGGAGCCCTATGTTTTTCCCAAACACTGCAACCAGATGTTTTTTACCCAGATGTGTTGGATAGGGATTGGTGGTTCGTATTGAGACATGACCCTAGATCAAAACATGTTTTTGATAAAAATAGTGTTATCATGCCATGTGACCTGGAAAATAATGAGGGTGATCATGAGAACCGATATTTATATGGTACATGTGTTATTTCATCAATATTTATAATTTTTAGGATGGTTTTTTATAAAGAAGAGGATTTAACTACCTGATAACTTATAAGCTGACTCTTTTTTTTCGAAACATTATAATATGTATTTTGAATTAATTGGCAATTTGAATTTTGTTAATGTTAAAATCAATATTTCATTTTTAGTTAGGGAGCGCACCAGCAAGTTTGAAAATAGGGTTTGGATGTGCAGTCTGATCTCTGTAGCAAGCTTTGGCGGAGGGCATGCCCCTTTTAGCAGAGTTGCTGAGGCATGGGTTTGCTCTGACCACCAAAATGAGAAGAGCGGGGGCCAATGGGGCCCCTTCTTACAAACAAGTCACCTTGGATAAAGGGAAAGTTCTAAGTGAAGGACTGTATATTGACGTGTCAGAAACTACAGGAAATGATGAGCTATGAAAGAAGAAGAAAGGGAGCGGGATGACCAAAGAGGTACTCAGTCAGAGGAGGTCAATTGGCATTAAAATAATGGAAAATAAAGACAAAGAAAGCCTTAATCCTAGGCAAGAATCTCTTGGGACAGATGAAGGGAAAAAAGATGATGTAGACAATCAAGCCCAACCCCAAGAGGGCTTGAACTTGTCTGGATCTACCACAGAGAGTAAAAATCAGGGGGAAACGACTAGATGCAAGCCGAAAATCTCAGAAATTTTGCGGGTTGTCATTACAGATCCAGAAATGCAGAATTATAGGGACCATATGGCAATACATGCACTGATTTGCAAATTTATGGGCTTTTGGCCAATTGAAAAATATTTTTTCCTCTGGATAAAACAACAATGGAATCCAAAAGGAGATGTTAGGCTCCATCTTGGGGCCAAGGGTTTCTTTACAGTAGTTTTTTCCAAACTGGAAGATAGATATCGTAAATTTGATGGGGGTCCATACTTCTATGCCTCGGCTAGTCTCTATGTGAGGCCATGGAAGTCTAACTTTTCCCCAGAACAGGAGACATTCACGCATGTACCGATTTGGATCCGCCTTTTCTCTCTCCCTATTGACTACTGGAGACCTTCAGCGCTCGAACAGATTGGAAATAGACTGGGAAAGTTTTTCCAAGCCTAAAATGCCACCTTACAAAAGAGATACACCTCCTGTGCATGGACCTGTGTGGAAATGGATGTCTCAGGGGCTCTGCATGAAGGTATGTGGCTTGAATTTAGAGACGAAGTTTTCTTTCAGGCCATTGACTATGAGAAGATTCCCTTTCGCTGCCATAGATGTCACGAGAATGGACATATATTCAGATAATTCCCTCTAACGAAGCAAATATAAAATAATAAGGAAGGAGCGGTGAAAGATCAGGAAGTATTTTCCTGCCCAAATGAGAGACAGAGAGAAAATCGAAGAAACCAACCTAAGGTAGGAATATCCAACAAGGGCACTAGAAATGCCTTTGATGTTTTGGGAGCTAAAGATGAAATAGTCTAAGAATCTCATTAGCGGGATTCTGTTCCAGAAAGGAGGCGTCACTAGATCCGAACAGGGTCACTCTGGAAGATAACCTAGACAGAATTGGTTGTGATGAAGACACAGAGGGAGATGCGGAAATGGCAATAATTGAAGTGGGTATAGAGGACCTTGAACTAGGGTATATCCTGGAATGTAAAGGAATGGACCTAAATACTATGGTGGAACAATGGAAGTAAAAAGGATTGGAACAAATTCCAGCAGAAGAAGTTGATAGGATAAATTTCCTCTTTTTGGCCCATCAGGAGGCAAAGAAGAAGGGTCAGGAAAGAGGGTACGGAGCGACAAAGGATCTAGGAATCAAAGTCCAAGGATCTCATCATATGAACTAGAAGGCCAAGCACAGGTGCAAGAGAGGAAGAAAGACCAACAATGAAGCCCTCCAGTAACTAGGTCAAATGCTCATAAATTCAGGTAAGATGAAAACCCTTGAGGCTTTCACCCCTTATTCTTATCTTGATCTGTTTATTAGGAATATTTTATCATGAAATGTTAGAGGGATAAACAACCAAAGGAAACAAATACTTCTGAAGAAGAAATTCAGAACTGAAAACCCAGATATGATCTTCCTACAAGAAACCAAATGTTCGAGTAAGAAGCTGCAAGAGATAAGTAGGAAAATTGGAAAAAGAATGGAATACCTAGAGGTGGTGGGAAATTGGATGGAAGGAGGTCTGGTAACCTTTTGGAACCCCCACTCGTTCCATCTGGTTAGTGCAAAAGCATCAAGATATTATGTATCCCTGGAGATGAAAATTATAGGAGAACCTGGCTCCTATTTATGCACTAATGTATATGGACCCCAAAGATTATAAGAAAAGCTGATTTTGATGGATCGCCTCTCGGATATAAAACTTAGATACTCTGGTGTTAAAGGGATCTTGGGGGGATTTTAATATGATAACCTCGTTACGAGAAAAGAAGGGGGGATTGAGGAGGCTTAACCGGGATGCTGAGGCTCTCAACCATTTCACAAGGTCCTCCAGGCTTATTGGCATTCTACCAAAAAGTGGTTTGTACACCTGGAATAATAATATGGGAGGGGAGAGGTAGATTTCCTCGAGACTAGATCATTTCCTCATTATTGAAGATATCCTCCTAGCGGGGGTCACAGTGGAGTCTGACACTATTCCAAGTGGGGGGTATGATCACTAGCCCATCACCCTCGACGCAACTATTTTGGGCACTCCTAAAAACAGGCCCTTCATATTTGAGATTTTTCGGCATGACCACCCAGATTTCAAATCAAAAATCAAGCAATGGTGGCATGAACCCCTTATGGTTAGGGGTATGAAGATGTTCCGTCTTCAAGATAAACTGAAAAATATAAAAGCTTGACTTCGAACTTGGAACCAAGAGGTTTTCGGTAACATCTTCAAGGAGAATATCATCTTGGAAGAACAGCTGGAACAGATGCAGCGGGCTTGGATGAATGAGGAAATTTCCTAGGAATCTGTCTGTGTTGAGTAAGACCTCATGAAACAATGGGAAGAAAGATGTTTGCAGGAGGAAATCTTGTGGAAACAGAAATCTAAGGTCCAATGGCTTAAGGAAGGGGAAACGAACACTAAATTTTTCCACAGATCTGCAATAGACTATAGATTCACCAACAAGATCATCAGGTTAAAAGATGGTCAAGGGAACTCTTATGAGTCGCATAAGGAAATATCTACCTTGCTGGTCAACCACTTTTCCAAAATTACCACTGAACCAGATATGGACAAAGAAGGGAAAATTCGGGAAGTTGTAGCTTCCATCCCTAGGATTTTATCAGAGGACCACAACCTAAACCTAGACCGGCCTGTAACTATGATTGAAGTGAAGGAAGCAGTTCATAAAATTCCTAATGGTAAATCGCCAAGCCCAGAAGGCTTCACTAATGATTTCTTCAAATCTTGTTGGAACATCGTGTAGTTGGAGATTTTGGAAGTGGTGGAGTACTCCCATAAAACCTTCTCTATCCTGAAATCCTTGAACTCAACCTTTTTATCTTTGATACCCAAGGAAGAGGCGGCCTGCACCCCGGAGAAGTTTAGGCCCATAGCCCTCTGCAATGTATTGTATAAAATTATATATAAGGTGATAGCTAATAGATTGAATCATATCCTCTCGTTGATTACTTTGGAGGATCAATCTAGCCTTGTTGAAGGGAGATAGATTATGGATAATATCATTCTAGCGCATGAGATGATCCACTCTCTTCAGTCTCAAAAAAAAGCTGGCATGATTATCCAACTAGATCTGTCCAAAGCCTATGATAAATTAAGCTGGAACTACTTGGAAGCAGTCTTGGAGGCCTTTGGGTTTGGCCAATGCTGGATCAATTGGTTGATGGCTATGGTCAAATCCACAAGTATCTCAATCTTGGTCAATGAGCCTCGGCTCTTCCCTTCACTCCATCTAGGGGCATCCGGCAAGATGATCCAATTTCTCCATTTCTGTTTGTAATTCTTATGGAGGACTTAAGTTGTATCATCAAAACGGAAAAAGAGAGAGAGGACATTATGGGACTTTAGCCTCTTCCAATGTGCCCTGCCACCACCCATCAGCAATTTGTGGATGATACTATGCTCCACGACATTCCTACTGTTAGAGAGGCTAGGGGTTTTAAAGTTATTCTCAACATCTTTGGACATGCTTCGGGAATGGACCTGAACTTAGACAAATATTCAATTTTCCTCTTTAATACTCACATTTCTATCTAGAGGAACCTCACGACCATCCTTGGGTTTAGTAGGAAGAGCCTCCCATCCAAATATTTAGGGATTCCCTTAACTGACAAACCCTGGCAGAAAGGACATTGGGAGAAATTGCTTTCCTCCATTGAGGAATGGGGGAAGTATTGGACGAACAGAGCTCTAAATTTTGCAGGTAGGTTGGTCATGACGAAGGCGGTGCTACAAGCGATCCCACAGTACATGCTGTCCATTCTTCCTTCTCCTAAGGGCATCCTCCAAAAAATCAGAGATATTCAAAGGACATTCCATTGGTCAGGTAAAGATGACAAAAAAAAATGGGCCTTGGTGGCCTAGGAGAACATCTGAAAACCTAAGATCCTGGGAGGTCTGGGGCTTCAAGATCCAGAAACTGTAAATAAGGTGTGTGGAGCCAAGCTCTGGTGGAGATGGCTGAAGGAACCCAATACCCCTTGTGTGACTCTTTGGAGGGCTAAGTATGTTGATGATTGGCGTCCTCCGAACCTATTCAGAATGACAGGAGTGATCACTGGATCCCCTATTTGGAACCTTGCTTGGGCTAACAAAAATATTATCCAAGACCACTGTTTCTGAGAAATTGGAAATGGCAGAATGGAGTTCTTCTGGGAAGATACCTTGCAACAATTACCAAAGCTGGAAAGCCCAGAATATCTTCTTATTTAGCAATATTTTCAAGGGCTTGGTAAAATTAAGGTTTAACAGTATTGGACCAGTGATCATTTGGACCAACAATGGTGCCATTGGACTCTCACCCCCCCCCCCCCCTAAGAGATCCAAGTGGATAACTAGTGGATTTCTTTATGGCCATGGGTGGAAAAACGAAGAATTCGCTATTTTCAGGAGGAGGATCAGCTCTGGTGGGGAAATATGGGAGGCAACACTTTTAACCTCAAATAAGCAAGGCACCACCTTGAACAGAGAGATTTAGCAAAACACGTTCACTGGCATAATAATATTTGGGATGCTATCTACTGGCCCAAGGTCAAAACCTTCCTGTGGCTTCTTATGCATAAGAAAATTCTCACTTGGGAGAATTTACGCAGGAAAGGGTTCATTGGACCATCGAGATGTAGTCTATGCTGGATGGATGAGGAAGCCATGAACCACCTCCTAAATTCTTTTGATTGGGCCAATAACTTATGGGATTGGTTGGCGGAAATTTTCCAGAAAATTGACAAAAATAGGGACTCTATCCATGAGAGCATAGCTAGGTGGAGGATCAATTATACTGAATAATAAACTTTTAACCTACTTTAGCGTCTGGACCCCTGCTTCATTGTGTGGTCGGTTTGGAAGGAAAGGAATAGAAGAATCTTCAGGATGAAATCTGTCATCTCGATAGCATTAAAATAGATATCATGAATAATATGAGGGAAACATTCCTTACGAAGGTCAAATATGTTCACATTGATAAGCCTTCAGCTAACGATCAGTGTATTATGAACCTTTTTGGGTTGGAAGGTGCCCATAACTCTTGTTGTCCTATGCGCCAACTGCCACCTCCCCCGTCTCTTCTGGTTTGGTAGCTCCCTTCCCCGGGTTACTGTACGCTGAATTTTGATGGAGCTTCACGTGGTAACCCCAGTTCGGCTGGTTTTGGAGGAGCTATCCGCGATAATAAAACATATCTACAACTACCCGTTAGGTGAAGCTATGAATAATGAGGCGGAGACCATCGGCCTCGGGAACAGGTCCTGCGAAAGGGTTGAAGCCCGGTAGGGTCACTAAAAACTGGCGCCTCGCGTTAGAAATGACACTCATCTTGAACCATCTCTCAATTCTCCCAGGAGTAGTGTTCCAGGCTGTTAAGCGTTTAGCTAATTCTATGGTAGATGTCCTTGCAAATCATGTGGTGGACAACCCAATGACTGTCCTTGACACCTATTGGCAAGGATTGCCTTTCGATAATTTGAGAAAGGAGTGTGAACAGATGGCCATAAAGGACCTAACTGGTTCGTCAGAAGGTGCGGACAGGTCCCACAAAAATGATCATTAATGATTGATGGAGTCCGACCCATTTAGTAATTCCTGGCAATGGTTTCAAGGATCGAGGTCCTTTCTCTTTTGTGGTCGAGTGTGGGATATTTACCTTACTGACAAAGGACAGTACCCTGACTTCGATAAAATTAGAGGTGGAAAAATTTAATTAAGAAAAAGCGTGGCAACCAGTGCGAAACGGACCGAATGGATCAGCACAATATCCATCACCTGTCAGCTGACAAGTCTGTCAGGCGTAAGGTAGAGAAAGGGATATCGTTCCATTTCTTGATCTTGATTACTGGCAACAAAATTATAAATACCAGTCAGGGGAACAAATGAGTCACAAGTTATTTTCCATGGCCCTTCCTCTGTCTTATTCCTATAGATCGAGAGTGGAGTTGTGGTTTTAGTGATTTTAGCGTGAGAGGGAGGCATTGAAATATGGGGAAGTGCATCCTGCGAAGCTCCAAAGATACCCGTGATTTGAAGGAGGTGGAGGAAGGCTTTAATTCCTTTCTTTCCCAGAGGGGAAAATAGAAAATGAACATGCTGCAAGTCGAGGTGGACAAAGAGAATAAGAGAGTGGATGACAGGGATATTCGGGAAGAAGTATAATGGTTAAAAGATCAGGGCACCTCGACCACTAGGTCTACCCAATTTATGCGCACCCAGTGCATGGCTTGGCAAAAGAAGACCATGTTAGCCAAAGCACTGAATATATAGGAGGCAGCTCACAAGGATGCATTCCAGGCCGGTACCCTCGCTTCGGAAAAAAACTTGATTAGGCTAGACAGCTTGGAAGTTACTCTGAAATATTTGGTAGAAGAGATGAAAGCCCAGTCGAAGCAGCTTGAGGGGTTTGTCAGGTTTTTCAAGATTTATCTAAAACATGTTCTGAACATTTCAATCCAACTGTCGGAGGAGAGCAACCAGCCCACTATCATCCATTTTTACAAGCCTCGAAGCACTCCTAATCACGTGGAAAATGTTGGACCAGGTGATGGAGGTGATCCTACAGAAAAGAACAGGTACAACAAGGATGAAAACCCTGGCTGTTAGTCTCTTTATTTGGGTCTTTGGCGTTTGTTGGCCTCTTTTTAAGTTTTTTATGTATGTCAGGTAGCCCGGCTGGGCCGATCAGTTTCCTAGTTTCTTGGTCCTGGAAAAGGATCAGTTTTGTAATATGTTACAGTTTGACTCCTAGCTTGCTATGGCTTATAAGTGTATGTGTCTGTATCTAAGGTTGTGTCTGTGTCGTTGGAATTATCTTGCTAGTAGGCCTTTCCCTCTGCATCTCCTTTCATTCTAGGACTGGCAGGCCCTTTTTGTAATACTATGTACTATATTAGTGATCTAATACAACTGTTGATTTACACAAAAACAAAATGTTGAAATCAATATTTCACTTGATAATTTGCAATTATGTTGATCTCAAAAACAATGTCGTATTGTATAATTTTTTATTTTTTTTTGTATGTAATATCATAATAAAATAATGATAATTCGAAAGTACATGAATTTATTCGCATTATTTTCTAAACTTTATTATGTTACAAAAATTCATATTATTCTAGATTTATTATTTTACAATTATTTAAAATTTTACAAATTTACAAATTTAAAATTTTAATAAAATCATTTCACATTAATACAATTAAAAATTTATCATAGTAATACAATTAAAATTTTACAAATATTTTACATACAATTAGAATTAGAATTGCAATCACAATTTTACAATATCATGTACAATTACAATTTTAGAATTTTACATTAAATTTTCAATTACAATTATAATTTTACAAATTTACATATATACCATTACAATTACAATTTCTGTTGCCATTACATATATACAATTAAAATTAATAGTACAATTACAATCATTTCAAAATAAATTAAATATTACAATTACAGTTAAAATTTTACAAATATTTTACTTACAATTACAATTACAATTAAATTTTTACAAATATTTTACATACAATTATAATTAAAATTACAAATACAATTTTACAAGTTTACATACAATTAAAATTTAAATTTAAATTACAATCACGACATAATATTTAATAAATATCATGATGATTTAATATTAGATTAATTAATAAACATCATGATCATGATAACCATCGTACAAACGTCATATTCGACTAAAAAACACATTAAAATTTGCTAACATCATCGTGATCATGATCATCTAACCAAACACAATTAGCCTTGTATAACATCATCACAACACAAATAACAAATATACATCTCATGTCAAATAACTGCTATTACATACACATCTATCTGCAAGCTACACATTAAATGAACATATCTAACATGACCTAACAATATACACATCATGATGATTACTAACATGTAAATTAAGTACAACTGCAACATGAACATAACATACATGGATTATATATATATATATATATAATGTCAAAAATATACAACTATAATATAAATGTCAAATATCCGATGGCGGTACATCATCAATAGCAGTACTAGTTTAGGCCTGCTCATTCAATGGTGCAGCCTCGACAAGCTAAGATACATGTTGATCATCACGTGCCTACTGATTTTGTACTAGTGCCTCATGCTGATCAGGATCAACTGTCGAATGCTCATCATGATAACTTGACATCGTCAATGGTCAAGCCTGCTCATGATCATGAGTATTGCAAGATGTTGTAGGTTGCTGACTCGACATAGCCGATGGTCCAACTTTCTCTCCATCATGATTTTCAGTTGATGTTGCAGGCTGCTCATCTAGCATGGCGTGAGGTGAATGATGATCACTCCCCTTATCATGATCATTAGAAGATGCATCACTGCTTGCGGACTGTCGACGTGTTGCGTCTCGACCATGCCTATAATGTCAAAGGGCCCTCCTCAACCGCATAACTAAGTTCATAACTCCTATGACATGCCACATCAGGCTCCACATGTCACGTGACATGCCTCTCCACATGTGTACTAGCCTACCATTGGCCTTTATATATCTCATAGTAGTGGGTCTGACTCACGCCTCAAAAAACAATGCGCAGAGTTGGTCACCAAACTCCATCCTCAATCTACTGTCAATCCTATGCCTAGAAAAAGGTGGTATCAGCACACCAGCTGGAGTAGGTATGTTTGCACCAGTCTCATGATCCTCGGCATCTTTCATACCTTGATCGTCATCAGGATCCACACCTAGATCATTTGGTGGCATTGGCATCTCATCGCCATCAAAAGACCCAATTTCTGAAAAATATATATAAGTAAACAACAATAATTAGAAAATTTCATTAAACAATTTAATAAAAACAAGTTAAAGAACATGTTAGAATAAATTTAAATAAAACAATAATATTACCTCTATCATCTCATGGCTCATCATCTGTGAATAGGATGTTGGCACACCGTCGCTAATCTAAACCAACATAAGGATAGGGGACCATAATGAAGGGATGCTCGTCAACACTGGCTAGCAACTCCAATGCATTATGTGATATCCTCATGGAAAACTCAATCTTGCCCCTTTTGGGCATCATCTATCCCCACATGTGCATCCGTACATGCAGCATTAGCCTACAAGGTTGTTGAAAAAAAGTAGGCCTCATGTCCGGAAACCTCTCAAAAAATAAACAAAATATCTTTGAAGAAAATGGGAAGTTGACCCTCCCTTGTGCATGAGCCCAACATCTATCTAAATTTGTACAGAACTGCCGCAAAAAAATGGCATACCACCTGACAAGTCGTGGCTCTTGTACTAAAGAATTAACATAATATAGAAGCGGGCAACTAATGTGTTTCCCGTCACTGGTTTTGTGGGAAATGGTCAAAATCAGAAGTGAGAGGCACCTCGCCTCGTCACTACCAAATGAAGCAATATGTAACTAACCTCCAGAGACTTGAAAATCTAAAGGAGACTGTATATCCATGCTGATGTATCTTTGGGAGTACACCAACTGACTCCCTACTTCATAGCCAACTGGAACCTTTGGGAACGAGGGAAAATCCACCCCTCTCCTCGATAGGCCGGTAATGAAATAGATGTCCTCTTCAGTGGGCACGTACCAGTAGTTAGGACCAACCTGGAAAGCCTGTAGGTGAGCATTCCACCTACGGATAAAATGTCACAAAAACACACCATGGCCCTTTAGGGATGTAACCTCCTCATAGAACTTGAGGAGGCCTACCTGCCTTAGGATAACCTGGGTAGTTACTATAATAGGGCGAGGGTACGCATCTCTCTCCCTCTATCATGTCTCCCACAGGCGAACCATGTTATACTGGTCCACATGTTGTTGCTGCTATTCCCTATCTTCTCTCCTTTCACATCATTGAATGCTTCACATATTAAATACATTTTTTTATTAAATGATACATGTATTTAGGAATATACATATCTAATTTTTTTTTTAAAAAAACATTCGGTATGCCACAAAAAAAAGGCATGCACCGATAACGATGCGTCTTTTTTTGGTTGCACACCAGAGGTGGTGAACTAAAAAATTTGCAACACACTGGAAACGATGCACCTTAAAATTTTCACTGCACCAACCTCCTAACATTGTTCCAAAGTCAACGGTGCAGTGGTATAATAGACTGCACCGTTGACTATGGACTAGTGTCGGGAGGGTGGTGCATTGACCAAACTATACGCCCTGTGATGTATAGTTTGGTCAGTGCACCGCCCTCCTAACATCACTACATAGTCAACGGTGTGGTATTTTACTAGGCCACATTGCTCACCATGTATAATTGCTAGAATGTGGCGCGCTGACAAAATTACTTTCCCTGGGGTGGATATTTCTGTCAACGCACCGCATTTTCTCTAATCAACAGGGTCAACAGTGCAGTCGGGTAACCGACCGCACTGCTCTTTTTTTAAATTTTAAAAAATCACGGTGTGTCTTTCGATACTACCATGGAACTGGTGTGGATACCATTAGCACTGGTGGCGATGCAACCTATAAATTTATAGGCAGCACCGCGAACCGATGTGATCCAAACAGCTCGAGTGCACAACACGGAAATTTTTTTTTTTTTAAAAGAAGGTGAATTTAAGCTAATTTACAAAACTAATCTGCTAAAAGGTTTAATTATGGAAAAAAGGAAAATGCCTGTATATTTGGCTATTGAGGAGACATATTGGCTGTAGAATTTGAAAAATTAAATTTGTCCACCGTTTTGCAAAATTCAAAAAGGAGATGGTGGGCAATGGATAGCAACACTGTGTGCAATGGGAGTACTGATGGAAGGAAACCTCACACAAGGTAAATTTTCACCGGTGCTTGATAGCTTTGGAGTACTGAAAAGTGAAAAATTCAGATTTTTAGCCGTTATTTTTTTTTATTTAACCCTGTTCTGGTGTGCAGGTTTTATAGGCGCACTGGTTTTGTTTCTTAAGACCGCATCGAGTTGTTTCAGTTTTGGCGTGGGGTTTTTGGATGCACCAATGTGGAATCTTTGTAAAGCACTAGCGTGCTACAGTAATAAGACGCACCAGGCGGGTTTGTATGGAGTGCACGGTTTCTTGGTGTGCCAATGTTTTTTGCGCACCGTTACTTTCTCTATTTGAATGCATCGGTGCAGTCTAGGATGATAAGCGAATCGGAATAAAAACATCCGCAAAAACCTACACCCGCAAACCTCCTCTAGTAACCTCTGCTACAAACGGATGTTTGGGGTATTTTTATAAGGGGTTCCTCAAAAAAATCCACTAGAGGGTATTTTTCTTGTAGTGTAATGATGTAATAATCTACAATAATTCTTCAAAGGATTGTGCTCAACATGTTGACAAGGTACTCAAACTATAGGAGGAAAAGACAATTATATGAAAAAACCTCCAAATTTTTCTTTGGAGTACATGCAGTGGAATATTTGGGTCATATTGTCTCTCATGAGGGTGTTAAGGTAGACCCTAAATAAATTGAATCCATTAAGGAATGGAAAATCCCCACAACCATAATTCATTTGTGAGGATTTCTCAGGTAGATAGGGTATTATCACATGTTTTTTAATAATTATGGGAGAATAGTAGCATCTCTAACAACATTACTGAAGAAATATGCATTGTCTTTGACTCCAAAAGAAATTAAGGCCTTTGGGCATCTTAAAGAGGAAATGTGCCACGAACCGGTATTAGCTACACCAGAATTCACAAAAACCATTATTTTGGAATGTGATGCCTTAGGAAATCGAATTGGTTTTGTTTTAATGCAAGAAGGAAGACCCATTTATTTTGAAAGCCATCCAATCAAAGGAAAAAATTTACACAAACCTATTTATGAGAAGGAAATGTTGGAAATACTACATTCACTTAAGAAATGGTGACCATACCTAATGGGAAGACACTTCAAGGTAAAAATGGATCATGATAGCCTTAAATACTTTTAAAAATAAATATTATCTTCAGAAGAGCAGAAAAAATGGGTCACAAATATTTTGGGTTATGACTTTGAAATCATCTTCAAAAAATGGAAGCAAAATGTTGTTGCAGATGAGCTCTAAAGAAAGGATGAGGATGTGGAAGAATTTATTTGTGAAATTCTATTATCCAACCAAATTGGATAAATGAAGTAATGGGTGAATGGAAGAATGATGAAAAAGTGTGGGCACTCATTCAAAATTTACAGCAAGATCCGAGTAAATATGATACATTTAGCTAGAAAAATTATTCATTTTGGTACAAACATTGCTTATAACTTTTTAAGAATTCCCAACTCAAACAAAAGATCCTTCTGGAATTGCACACCACTCCCTTAGGAGGGACCTTGATATTTTTAAAAAATTACTATAGGTTTAAGAAGGAATGTTTTTGGTGTGGCCTTAAATCTACTATTCAAAAGTTTGTGGCGGAATGTTTGGTTTTCCAACAAAATAAGTTTATACAATTAATACCATGGGTTTGTTACAACCCTTATCCATTCCAATTCAACATTGGGAGGAGGTTTCAATGAATTTTATCATAGGTTTACCAAAGTCCGAAGGAAAGAGTTTCATCATGGTTGTAGTTGATATAATTACCAAGTATGCAAAATTTTGTGCATTATCTCATCCATTTAAAGCAAGTATAGTTGCTACTACATTTATGGAAAAAATTCAAAATCTACATGAGAAACCCAAGATTATTGTAAGCGACAGAGATCCCATTTTCATTGGAAATTTTTGGATGGAATTAATTTCTTATCTTTTACTCAATTAGATCATAGATCATCTTATCATCCTCAATTTGATGGGAGAATTGAGATATTTAATAAATATTTGGAAGGATATCTTCGTTGCTTGTACCTGGAACAATGGGCCAAGTGGTTACCTCTGGTCGAATAGTTGTATAACGCTTCCTTCCATACTATGACAAAAATGACCCCATTTATGGCACTTTATGGATATCATCCACCGTCCATCAAATCATCTTGAAGAGAAAATTATAAGGCTCAAATAGTGGAATATCACACCGAGCATCAGCAACAAGTTCTCCAACTCTTAAAGAATAACCTCACTTTGGCACAAAATCGAATGAAATAATAGACATATAAACATCACAGCAAAAGAATTTCTGACGTAGGCGACTGGGTATTTTTACAGAGCTACAACCATACAAGAAAAGGTCCCTCAAGCAAGCTAAGAAGGATAATAAATTATCACCAAAGCATTATGGTCCTTATAAGGTGTTGCAAAAGATTGGTACTATGGCATACAAATTGGAGCTTCCTGCATCTTCCCGAGTCCACCCAATTCTCCATGTTTTATGCTTAAATAAGGTTATAGGTAATAAGCTCCTAGTTCAAACAATATTTCCAAAACTTGAAGAGCAAGGAAAATTCATATTGGAACCTGAAATAGTCACAGAAACAAGAACTCAGAAGTTACAGAATCAAACAATTTGAGAGTATATCATCAAGTGGAAGAACTTACCCACAGAATATTCCACATGGGAGGATGATAATTTTATACAAAAGCATCCATAACTACTCTAGCGTTGAGGAAAACACTTTTTTGAAGGAGAGTGGCATGTTAGGTATGTATAAGACTAGTATATTCCCTTATTGTTTTTGTTATTGTAGCCCCTTTATTGTTATTTTTGTGCCCTTACATTATTATTGTAATGTTGACTCTGATTATATGTGACCCTTGAGACTCCTATATATAAAAAGGAGGGTTTTTTATTTCAATCATTCAATAATTTTTTATTTATGTAATGTAAAGGAGGTTTCCCCATCGAAGAGGATAATTTTTTAAGTCGTTGATCTATATTTTCTTCTATTTTGTCAGTTCGTTGAATAACATGTTGTTCAAGCTATTTGAGATGGTATTATACCTTCTCGTTGATTTCCAAATGAAGTTAGTATACTTAAGATCATATATGCTTTCATGACTCGTAGCTTCTATGTTTGACATATGTTTGACGAAATGCATGTCATGGCTAGGCATGGTTAGTTCAAGTTTTTATTAAGTTCTAAATGATTTTCATTGTTAGCATGTTATTTATTATTCTAGAAATATACACGCAGTTCTCGGAAGTGGTATGGAGAATAACTTAAAAAATGGCTCTGGTCCTGGATGTGGGCATAGAACTAGATTTTTTGGGCAATAATTGCATGGAGGTGAACCTATGAGTGTGGTTAAAGCCTCATAACACAATGGAAGCAGTTTCAAGGGTGCGATTGTGGGTCTAGGTTAGTGGAAAAAGGTTCCATCTCAGATATTGGTCCCCCAGGATGGTTTTTTAGCTCCTGGGTGGTTTGCAGTCCCCAAGGAAGGTCAAAAAGGTTTCAGTTTGTAAGCCCCACTTCCTTAACTCGAACTTAGAGGTCAAATCTTTTCATAGTGGCAATTTTCTTCACGTTTATCCATAGGGCTTCTAAAAGAGGGTAAATTTGGGGTGGTGTGTTATAAAGAGAATAGTCAAAATTAAGGGAATAAATGCAGGTCAAGACTTAAAAACTGACTAATATGAATCTTAAAAAAATGAAAAATATATAAAATATATAATAAATGGTAAATTGAGATCAATATTAATGAACCCCTAAAAACTAAGAAAAATATATTAATAAATATCACAAATTAAGTCAATTAAAAAAAATTATGAAAATAAAAATAAAATATATGAAGGAATGATCACGATTGTTAAATGTGGAAGAGACTAAAAGGATAATTATAATATAAAAATAAAACTAAAATAATTAAAAATAATATTAATAATTTAAAAAAGATTAAAAAAATAAAAACAATAAAAATAAAATTTGACCATCTTATTAATAGTCCACATCAAAGTTTATGGTAAAAAAGAAAAAGTGATGATAAAAAGGAAAATTTGATAACAAATGTAAATTGTAAATAAAAAAGAATAATGAAGGAGAGTATATATCAACTTATATATATATATATATATATATATAGGAAATAATCTAAAAATAATAGTTTGGAGGTTTTCGTGGTGTAGATTTTGAGATGCAAAATTCGGAATGTTCACAGTCTTCATTTTTAGTCTGCGTTTAGAGTCTAAACCAAGACTCATCTTCAGGACAAACCTGCTAAGAAGAGAAGAAATTAGGGTAAATAAATAGAGGAAAGAAATAAATATAAGAGGTGAAAGAGCTGACCAACTCCTAATGAGTCGGTCGAAATACCCGAATTTTTCATCTCAAAATCTAAAAATAATTAATAATAATATAATAACTCAAAGAAAACCAAAGAATTTAGAAGAAAAATAAACATAAAGGTCTTTAAGACAAAAAACAAGAGGAAAAAGAAAACAATAATACGAAAGGAGAAAAATAAAAAATTAAGAAGAAAGGGCAGTGATCTAATAACTACTAATTTTCCATCCATGGTTTCTATCAAATTATTTAGCCTCCTCTAAATCTATATATCTTCCCTAAACTTGCATTGATGGAAATAATCAATCCTAGCTATGACCAAGGTTTCTCCAATGCATATGTGGTGTTTTTCTTTTCCACATGTTCTTTCAATGCTGAGAAGCAAGTCCTCCCATTTTTTATGTCGATTGCATTCTCATGAATCCTTTGATCTATTGAGCAGCCAGTTTCACCAATGTAGGGTGTCCCATAAACACATTGGATTACATAAACACCTTTGATATTCTTAGGGTCCACTGGAACTCTTACTAATCTTATGGAGCTACGAATGGTGTTTAGGGGCTTAAAGGTTCAGGGAACCTTATGTTTCCTTAGGATCCTAGCAATCTTGTTAGAGGTCCCTTGGATAAACGGAAGAAATTCCCATGAAGTTCGATCTTATTAGGACCTTCGTAAGCTTTAAGGAAACCTTTGATACATTGGTGCATACTCTATCTATTTTTTATTTAAATTAAGGTGATGGGATGAGGGTTGAGATCACCTAGGTTTTGAGCAGGGAAATGATTGGACTTACCATGAAGATATTGCTTCGTGTAAATTTTATTCGGAAATATTTGGTGGGAGAAAGAACCACCATCCTTCAATAAATTAAGAACATTAAGAAAAGCGAGGCTCCCATTGGTTTCACATTCCATAGTGAACTTTATGGAACTAGATTTAATATTTTATTCATTTTTATTGGTTCATTAATCTTGACCTTAATTTACCCTTTATTGTGTATTTATATTTTTTATTTTTTATAGATTTATATTAGTGATTTGTTAAGTCTTGACCTGCATTTATTCCTTTAATTTTGACTATTCTCTTTATTCACCTATAATATGTTGGTCCTTTTATTTCATTTTTAGTTTATTTTTAATTTTTTAGTCATTTCTTTGAATATTAAAAATAAATTAATAAATAATAATAATAATAATTTATTCTAAAACATTTCTTATTAATAGATTATAATTCTTGTTCAAAATTGACCATTTTAATCTAATTGTTAGAATTAATTGTCTCTACATCACACTCTCCTTATTTAATTTGATGCCAAGATATGATTCTCCAACTTGTCCTCAGGATGAACCACACTAGATGGTTCAAAATGTGTCGAAAACATATTTTTGATGTGATTTCTATCGAGAGTATTTCTCATTGTTCAGGATATGGATCATAGAATCCTAACTTCAAGTATTACAACCTTTAATGGAAGGGCCATTGCAATAAAAGTTCATCATTTTGAATAGGGACGCTTGCAAGTTTCCAAGATGAAGTCAAATATGACATCCCTTAAATGATGTAGAGAATGTTCTTTCATTCCTTTGTTTTCTTAGATTAAATATCACCTTAATAATTCAAGAAACCATTGTATATTTTTGAATGTGATTCAAGCTCTAATTTGTTATGATATTTGCAGGATTAGAAAATATCTTGATCTTCTATCTACAAAATTGTTCTTGTTACATTTGGAGTTTTATAACGTGGTGTCCACAACCGTAGGAGAAGGATCGAAGCCTGCTCATCATTAAAATCTCTTCATATGGAAGAAATTTGGAAGACAAAATAATCTATAAAGTTTCTCAACCTATTAGAAAAATCCTCTTCGCATGGAGATTTTTCTTATTTATTTGGTTATCCTTCCAACAGAGATAATAACATTCAAATAACTACACTATGCTCATGGATTAATTAATTTTCCCTTGCAGATTATATATCAGGGACTTTCCAAATGAATGAGAATGATTGTTTTGGTTATGTCTGTAAACCAATTCACAAAATTGATTTTGGGGCCAGTTCCATTAGTGATTGTAGAAGCATAGTGCACTCTGGTGTTCCTCTTCTTGTTCCACTTCTCACCTCTATTGATCTTGGGCATATGGATTTCTCTAGTTCTGGTGCTAGTTCTTAAGATGAAATTTCATTCTCAAACTTGAAATGTTTTAATTCTACTCATCTTGGAGACTGCACCCTAACCTTTCCCTCTTGTCCTTGTTCGTCTTTGATCAATGTTCCTATTATACAAAGCCCTATTCCCTCTAGTGTGTCATCTTTATGGGTATTCAACCCCCCAAATTTGTTTGCCTACCTAAAAATGACAACTTAACACTGTATTCAGACTCAAGTCACACCTTGAATCCTCCAATTAGCCAAATCCCTCCTGACCCATCCTTCCTTTCTTCATCGAAGCTTAACCTTTCTGACTAGCATGAAAAAATGTCCAAGTCAGTTGATATCTCAACTATTCGGGCCCATCGATATACCAAGGTTAACCTTCATATTAACCTCCTATCTAATCCCTTAGTTAGCAGTTTTTTTTTAAGCACCGAAAACTCCCCTTTATTGGGTAAGTCCTTTTTTAAAATTTTTATGTCCTTCTCATAATAATTATGATAATAATAATAATAATAATCAAAATAATAATAATAATAAAAACAACGATATCAATAATAATATTAATGATGATGATCATCATCATCATCATAATAATAATAATTTCTTTTCTCTCTATTCTTATAGATAAAGGGTAGGTAATATTTCGATTTTTTCTTTTGGATCTTAGGTATTTATTCTTCTAGAGAAAGGATTACATTTTTCCCTTGCTCCAAGAAAAATCCCTATGGAAGATATCATTTGTGACATTGAATATGGGATAAAGGACTTACCAAAAAACACTAAAGATATCATCAAGCAAGTTTGTGCACTTGTCCTGAGAAAAGGAAGTCCCCCACCCCCACCCACACCCCCATCCCCCCCCCCAAGAACAACATTTGCAGGTAAGATTTGGATGCCCTTAAGAATGTGAATATTAACCAAGACATCATTATTCTCAAAGCCAACAAAGGTGTGGTTTTAGATATGTCAAATAAGGATGATTTCCAGAGAAAAATGTTGGATCACCTATGTAATAGCAGGAGCTACCGAAATCTTAATAATAATCCCTTAAAGAATATATCCAAAAAAGTGTTTCTAGCTATCAAATCTAGTAGCACAGTTAGCTCCTTTAGCCATAAACTCATCGAAAGTAGCCCTCTCACTTCTACGATATGTGGTCTTCCCATGATCCACAAGGAGGGGGCTCCCTTGAGACCCATTGTAAACACTATAGGAGGGTTGAACTATCTTCTAGCAAAGTGTTTAGCCTAGAAACTAAAACCCCTTGTTGGCCTTAAAAACTCCTTTGTCAAACACTCTTCATCATTTTTCAATGAGTTAAAGGGTACAAATTTCGATCCTGGGGATATTATTATGAGTTTCGACATGGTCTCCCTTTACACTAATATCCCTATTAAAGAGACCATTGAGGTCATTCAACGGATTACACATCTGGATATCACTATATTGGTTTAATTCTTTCTTACCTCTACTTTCTTCAGCTTTTAAGGGGAATTCTACGAACAAAATTGTGTAATTTCCACGGGTTCCCCCCTTTCTCCTATAGTGGCTAATTTATTCATGGAGAACTTTTAATTTAAGGCTTTGGCCTCAGCTCACATTAGTCCAAAACTATGGAATATATTTTGATATGACACCTGTGTCATCTGGTCTCATGGTTGGGAAAATTGGATCTCTTTTTCAAGCATCTAAATAATCAACCTGGCTCCATAAAGTTCACTATGGAATTTGAAATCAATGGGATTCTACCTTCCATTGACATTCTTATTTCAAAGAAGAATGGTGGTTCTTTATCCCAGTAGGTATTTTACAATAAAAATCACACAGAGCAATATCTTCATGCTAAGTTCTATCATTTCCTTGCTCAAAAGTTGGGTGTTCTCAACACTTAAGCTACTCGTGCATTAAGAGTTTCTCATGAAAACCACCTTAATGATGAGAGAACCCATCTCCTTAATGTTTTAAAAACATTGGATATAGTAAGAAGTAGTGTCTCAAGGATTCCCTTAAAGCTAACAAATGTCCTAAGATTAAAAAAGGACCCAAAGATCCGACTTCATGGGCGCATCTTCCATTTATCTAAGGGATCACTGACAAGATTACTAGGATCCTAAGGAAACATAAGGTTGCCTCAACCTTTATGCCCCTAAACACCATTTGTAGCTCCCTAAGATCATTAAAAAACATATTGGACCCTAAGAACATGAAAGGTTTTTATATAATCCCATGTTCTTGTGGAACATCCTACATTGGTGAAACTAGCCGCTCAATAAATCAAAGGATTCATGAGCACGAAGCACACATAAAACATGGGAGGACCCACTCTTCAACATTGGAAAAATACGTGGAAAATATAAAACTCCACACTTGCATTGAAGAAGCATGGGTCATTGCTAAGATTAATCATTTCCATCAACACAATTTTAGGGAAGCTATAGAAATTGAGAGGAGACCAAGTAATCTGAAAAGTGATGATGGATGGAAAATTAGTAGTTTTTGGATCCATGTGCTTTCTTCTTAAGTTTTTTTTTTTTTCCTTTTGTATTATTCTTTGTTTTTTCCCTTTTTTTTAGAAACCTTCACATTTATTTTTTCTTTTAGCTTCTTTAATTTCCTTTAAGTTATTATGTTTTTATTAATTATTTTTAAGTTATATCTTCTATTTTATGTTATAGATTTATATTATGTTTTAAAAATTATATATATATATATATATTCAAACTGATATTTAATCTCCGCATTATTCTTTGTTATTGATAATTCTATATGGTTTCCCAATTTTTCTTTTTTACCATATACTTTGATGTTCACTATCAATAAAATGGTTAAATTTTTTTATTATTTTTAAATTATTAATATATTGTATTAGTTTTATAGTTATATTATAATTATTTTTTCATTCTCTTTCTCAATTAATAATTTTGATTTTTCTTAATTTTTTTTCATTGGATTGCTTTGTGATTTTTATTAATCTATTTTTGTTTCTTTTTAGTGGTTCATTAATCTTGATCTTAATTTACTTTTTATTATATATTATATATTTTTTCTATTTGTATTAGTTAGCTCTGAAGTCTTGAATTGCATTTATTCTTCTAGTTTTGACCATTTTATTTTTTAACCTATAATAGGTTGGTCATTTTTTTTCCTTTTTAGTTTATTTTTAATTTTTTCCCTTTTTCTTTGAATATTAAAAATAAATTAATAAATAATAATAATATTAATATTAACTTATTCTAAAATATTTTTTGTTAATAACTGTTAATTTTCCTTCGAAATTAACCGTTTTAATGTTAGAATTAATTGTTTCTACATCACCCTCTCCTTATTCAATCTCATGCCAAGATCCAATTCTCCATCTTGTCGTGATCATGAACCACACTAATGGTTCGAACAAAATATTTATAATGTGATTTCTAGGGAAAATATTTCACATTATCCTTCAATATATGGATCAAAATAATTATGAGAAAAACATTTTTCCCTATTTCTAACCATCTTGGATAACCACACTCAATTTACATAAAATTTGATAAATTTAATTAGTTTAATTTAATATGGTTGATATGGATAACCACACGCAATTTTGTTGATTAATGGAGTTCTTACTGATTTCTTTCGGGTCGGTCGCGGCCTCCGTTAAGTTTTCTCACTCTAGCCACTAATCTTCATCTTGATTATGGATGGTAGCAACATGTACATCAAAGAGGCCAACAGGCATGGCCTGTTCGACAGTATTCTTTTGGCCCTTGGTATCTCTGCCACCCACTCATTCTTTGTGGATGATGTCTTATTAATTGGTACTATAACCCGTCCACAGTGGGCTGCTCTTCACTGTATATTTCTATGGTTTGGTGCAGCCTCGGGCCTATTAGTCAATTGCGGTAAATCTATATTGATTTTGGCCTCCAGGAACTTTACAGATGTGGATATCATCATTGGTCTCATTCAGGTGAATATTTTCCCTATCTCAGATGGATTTAAATATCTTGTTGAACCCTTAGTTAAACTGAGAGGGGAGGTGAATCAGTTTAATGCATTCATGGTCTTTTAAAACTTTCTTTTACACTTATTTACACCTTCATTTCATGATCAGCTTAATGTATAATGGAATAGCTATCTTAAAAAGTGAGCAACAGGTATTAAGCATATTAAATACAAAATATAAACACATAATCACCATGCACATAGACAACAAATATAAGTGGAAACCCATAAGGGAGAAAACCACATCTTATTATTGTTGGGATGCAAAGGCAAGCACCAACTCCCTCTCACCACTGATTTTTTGTAGGCTCCAACCCACAGGAGGCTACTACCTCAAATTCTTCAAGCTACAACTTGTAAGGAAGCTCCAACTCCCATCTGTTTTTTGCAGACTACAACCCACATGAGGCTCCTACCTCAACCACCTCCAACTGGACATCTATAAGGCTACAACTTGAAATGGAAGCACCAACTCCCATGTATTTTTTGTAGGCTACAACCCACAGGAGGCACCTACCTCAACCAGCTCCAACTGGACATCTATCAAGCTAAAACTTGAAATGGAAGCACCAATTCCCATGTATTTTTTATAGGCTACAACCAACAACAGGCTTCTACCTCAACTAGCTCCAACTGTACATCTATCAAGCTACAACCTGATATGCAAGCACCAAATCCCTTACACTACAATGAAACCATATGCTGATTTACCTGGATATCAACGTTGTTTTTCTCCTTCTTGATCAGGTGGTCATGTCCAAGTTTAAAATTGCTCAAAAATGGAAGTGCTCAGAAATGGTTGCAATGTTAACGACCTGAAATGTATCGTCACTTCAATTTCAGTGCCATGAACAGTTCTCAAAAACGAGGTCGTACGTCAAAGTTACCGAGGTTTGAAATCGTCTAATGAACTCCAAAACAGGACTTTTTAATTAAATTAACTTATCCATTTTTTCAAAAAATATATATGGGCAAAGTTAGTTTTTATTAATAAATTTTGGGCCTATTAGTGGGTGCCATGTGGCTTGTCTGGAGGCTGCCACATGGCCCTAGGGCATTGGTTGAAAAGTCTTACACAAAATTTTGGTGGGTATGGGTCTTAAACCTCCAACCAGACTGTTTGGGTAGAAGGACATGACTGGCACGTTATAGGTAGTTTTTGATGATTCAGGCGGGTGTGAATGTGAAGTCAGGTCGGCGATGTAATGGGCGGAAAGTTTGGGGACCAGCCCCTCAGAGCCAGCCCCATTCGTGACATGACCAGGGCTTGATACCGTGGACTTAAAGCCTTTGAACTGGTGGAATAAAAGTGTTAAGCCCCTTTGGTTTAGCTCCTTAGCATAGGACCTCTGACCCGTGACCATGGGCGATACCTAAACCTTATCCACCAGCAAACTGATAGTTACCGCCTTTTTCAAATGTGAACGTGCCAACCAAAAATAGTTAACATTTAATGTCACCCACAGATTTAGCACGCAGTTCCTCCAGTTATGGAGAATCCACCTTTTTAGTCAAGCTAACCGGATTTCTCCCACTTTTGGTGGGGTTTTTTAGGGACATTGGGCATTTTTGTTGCAGAAGTCATAACTCTCTTAATTTTCGACCAAACAAGATGAAATTTTAGTCAATTTCGGGTCTCTTAGACATTCTGGAGAGTTTGGAATAGGTTTTAGAGTGAAAAAAGGTGATCTACGATAGCTTTTACTTCAGGGAATAGGAAGGAGCCATCAGGGCCATCATGGAGGAAGCAAAGTTTTGGGTTGTATTTCACTGGTTAAGGTGAAACAAAAGCCATTTCTAGCTATTTTCTATCTTCATAAGTTGAATTTACAGTCATTTTTTCCTATTTATGCATATTTTTCACTATGTAACCATTTTGAGCAAATTAATAAAGCAAGGACATGCCATTGGGAAGCCTTGGACTGACAAATGTAGCCTAGGAGGGGTGAACTGCCTCAACAATTTTCTGTGTTATGTTATGGTGAATTTTACTTACTATGTATTTCTTCTATGATATGTTAAACAATAAATTTAATTAACAAATCCTCACACATAAAACTCAGAAAAAAACCAAAACTACTTTGTTTAACCTACAAGTCATGGAGAACACTTTGCACACTAAATTCTTTGAGAATGGATACTTTGCATAGCATTAAAAATAGTTCCATTTTCAGATCAGTTGGTATCAGAGCTAGAATTTTACTCTACATTTGTTCTTGTGCAACTATATAGTTGATTGTTTGCAAGTTTTGTTGCTTACTAGGCTTAAGCTCAAGAGAGGGGAAGGACAATTGTTAGAGCTCAAAATAATCCTCAACCAAGGAGGGCTATAGTGCCATTAACTCCACCTTCTAATTTACCTCCAAGAGCCACAAAAGAATTCTTAAGCATGTCTTCAAGAGAAGGAGAATTTTCTGAAGACATTGATCTCAAAGAAGAAGAATAGGTGTTCTGAAAGGCATTCTTAGACATGATTGAGATGATGAGGATACTCTACCAAGAAATGAATGAAAGGCTTGAAGGAGAAGGGTTGAAACACCACAAGGAAGGAGAGGGTTCTTTAGGAGGAAATAAAAGTGATGACAAGTCAAAGAAAGGACATGGAGGAAATGGTGATCCACCATCCTCATCTTCATCCTCTTCCTCTACATCGTCATCCTCTACTTCGGTGAATCAATCTCACAAGTCAAAAAACACTGGTAAAAGTTCATTTTTAAAGCTTTATGTTAAGTTTGAGTTGCCTATGTTTAATGGTGAGGTCAATTCAAAGAAACTTGACAATTGGATAAGGCAGTTGGAAGCTTACTTGAGGATACAGAACCTTCATGATGACGACACCAAAATTCAGTTAGCCTCTTTGAGAATGGACGGTGCAGCATTGGTTTTGTGGGAAGCCCAAACGAAGGATGACATTAGAAAACATGGTAAGATCACTTTATCATGGGCTGATTTTATTTCTGCAATTAAAAATCAATTTTATCCATTAGCTCATTTACAGAAAGCTATCATGAATTGGAAAAGTTTTAGACAACTTAAGGGAAAATTTGTACAAGATTACACCCAAGAGTTTAGATGAAGGGCTCTTTTATAAGAATTGATTTGCATAGCTAAAATACTTTGCTGAAATATATAGGTGGCTTACAAAGCTATGTTATACATACTATCCTAATGTTCAATCCTACTATTTTAGATGAGTTTTGTGTCCAAGCCACACATTTAGAGGCTAGAGGTAAACAATCTTTTGATGGGAATGATGATAGTGAATTTAAAGGCAAAGGGAGAAAGATAAATGCAAACTCTAGGAAAGAGAAAGGAAAATTCTTTTGTAAAAATTGTTCCAAAACAAGCCATGATGAAGACCATTGTTAGAAACTTTGTTAGGGGAATTTTGAGTTCTAAAATGGGCCTCCTAGGGAAATAATAAAATAATATCTAAACCCATAAAATAATATTTATGAATTTTCAATCCACTTTTTGCACCAAAATCCATGTAACCATGGTTAAATTCAATTCAAAAGTTGTATTAGAATAAAAATATTAAAAAAATTGTATTGATGTGACTATAAATAATAATGATATTTTCTAGAAAAATTCATTATCATTTCATAACTAATGCATTTGTCCTTTGTACTTAAATAACTTAAAATAAAATATAAATATAAATTCATAAATTCTTAATTATAGAATATACTATTAATTAAAATTTGTATTATTTAAATTATATAATAACATGTGATTAATATACTATATAAAAATAATATAATATAATATATTGTTTTATGTATGAATTTTATATTACAAATTGAATTGATTTGATTTATAAATAAATATTTGAAAATATACAAATATAATATTTATTGAAAAGTGTGTAAATACATGAATATTGTGTAGGGATATGCATTCTTTCTTTCAAAAAATATGAAATGACAATAATAATATTTTATTCAAAAAGTGTGAAATGACATTTATTGTGAGTAGTTTATTTTATGACTTTAAAATTACTTAGAGCACTACCATGGTTAACCATGAGTTTTTATCCACCATTGAGAATGTGACAAGTAAGTACTTTTAACTCAAGAAATGCCACCTCAACCATTAGAGATGATCTCATCCCCTAAAATGTCATTGGTTCTCATAAAGTGAATTTTGATTGTACATTTTCCTTAGGAGGCCCATATTAGACCTCAAAATTCCCCTAATGCATCCGAAGTTGAAACCAGGAAAATTTAAAACCAAAGTTAATGCCAAAGAAAAGAGCAAGACAGTTGCAATAGCTGAACAAGACTTAGGGTCTAAATCAGGAGATGAAACTAAAAGCATAGCTTTGGCACTAAATAAAATAAATGGGAAAGAGATTGTAAATGAAACAAATCCCAGTTCTATCATTTCAAACTATCACATAGAAGCTCCAAATGAGGAGAGGAGGATTGAGTTCTTTCATGTGAGGATAATTTCCAAACACATAAAGATAGACACACTATTTGGCAGTGGGTCACAAGCGAATCTCATCTCAGAAGACTTAGTCAAGAAGCTGAAACTTGAGACCATTCCATATCCTAAGCCATATACACTTGGTTGGATTTGCAAGGATGTTAATTTACAAGTTTCAAGGAAGTGCATGTTGCACTTCGCCATAATAGCTCATTATATTGGCATGGTTGAATTGGATGTGGTGCCACTTGACATTACAGGTGTGGTGTTGGGTAGTCCTTACTTAGATGACAGGAAAGAGATCTTCCATCGCCATGAGAACAAGTACCATTTATTCAAGGATGGCAAAGAGTTTATTGTGAGAGCACATCGGAAGAAGCTAGAATCTTCTTTAGTGAATGCAGGGCAGTTGAAAAGGCTTGTCAATGTAAGTCAAAATTTGACTCTATTGATCATTAAGCAAAATGATTTTGTACATAATTATTTTCATGTTATTGCTGATATAAATGATGATATGTTTTAGTCTGAAAGAAATTTGTTTTTGGAAGAACATGAAAAGATGTTGCGCAAGGTGTCTTTGGTGTCGATCGGTGCAGAGAACAAAGTGTCAGTGCAAAGTGGTGCAAGAATCCAAGAAAGGGAAAAGCATGCAAACAAAGAGGACACAAATTTCAGCAAGGATCATTGTTGGTTTCAGAATGGCAGAGTACTATGGCAAGAAAACTTCTTCGTGAATCGACACAAGTACATGGCTCATTCGGAAAAAAATCACCATAAGGATAGCTGGCAAGGTGAACCTTATTTTCAGTTTCCTGGCAAAGTACAATGGCGAGAAAAATTCGTCGTGAATTGACCCAACGACATGGCTCATTCGTAAAAAAAATCGCCATAAGGACAGTTGGCAAGGTGAACCTTATTTTCAGTTTCCTTTGAAGGTAAACCATTGTAGGAGCAGTATATTTTCTGCAAATTTTAGTTTTTGTTCTACAAGTTTCAAAAATTTGCATCATGACACAGTCAAGGTTAGCAACAGTCGGTCAACAGATTCAAGGAAGAATTTCTCTTTTTATGAGAAGCTCAATTTGATGAAATTAGGGAGATTACAGTGGTTTAAGGTTGGAAGAGTGGAGAATCAGTCTCCCCATCTTCAGTTTCTATAGTCCATAGAGCTTTTGGGCTCCAAAATCTTCCCATTGGGGAGGTTTGATCGGGTGATCATGTCCAAGTTTAAAAATTTCTCAAAATTGGAAGTGCTCATAAATGGTTTCAATCTGAATGATCGGAATGTTCTCGTTGCTACGATTCTGGCACTGCGAATGGTTCTAAAAACTGAGGTCGTATGTGAAATTTATTGAGGTTTGAAATCGTCCAATGAACTCCAAAATAGGACTTTTTAATTAAATTGACTTTTCCATTTTTTCAAAAAAAATATATTGGAAAACTTAATTTTTATTAATAAATTTTGGGCCTATGAGTGGGTGCCACGTGCCCTTCCCGGAGGTTGCCACGTGGCCCCAAGACATTGGTTGAAAATTCTTACATAAAATTTTGGTGGGTATGGGTATTGAACCCCTGACCTGACTGTTCGGGTAGAAGGACCTGATCGGCATGTTATAGGTAACTGTTGATGAGTTGGGCAGGTGTGAACGTGAAGTTTGGTCGGCGATGTAACGGGCGGAAAGTTTGGGGACGAGCCCCTCAAAGCTAGCCCCATTCGCTACGTGACCAGGGCTTTAGACCGTGGGCTTAAAGCCTTTGAACCGGCAGAATAAAAGGGTTAAGCCCCTTTGGGTTAGCTCCTCACCATAGGACCTTCGACCCGTGACCATGGCCAAGAGCTAAACCTTATCTACCAGCAAACTGATAGTTACCGCCTTTTTCGCTTGTGAACGCGCTAACCACAAATAGTTAACATTTAATGTTACCCCTAGATTTAGTGCACGGTTCCGCTAGTTATGGAGAATCCACCGTTTTAGTCAAGCTAACTAGAGTTCTCCCACTTTTGGTGGGGTTTTGGGGGGACATTGGGAATTTTTGTTGCAGAAGTCATAACTCTCTAAATTTTCGACCAAACAATATGAAATGTTAGTCAATTTTGGGTCTCTTGGACATTCTGGAGAGTTTGGAATATATTTTAGAGCGAACAGAGGTGATCTACAACAGATTTTTCTTCAGGGAAGATGAAGGAGCCATTAAGGCCATCATGGAGGATGCACTATTTCGGGTTGTATTTCACTGTTTAAGGTGAAACAAAAGCTAGGACTAGCTATTTTCTATCTTTTGAAGTCAAATTTACAGTTGTTTTTTCATTTTTAGGCATATTTTTCACTATGTAACCATTTTGAGAAAATTAATAGAGCAAGGACATGCCATTGGGGAGCCTTAGACCGACTGATGTAGCCCATGAGGGGTGAACTGCCTCAACAATTTGTTGTGTTATGTTATGGTGAATTTTATTTGCTGTGTAATTTTGTTGTGATATGTTAAACAGTAAATTCAATTAAAAAATCTTCACACTCAAAACTCAGAAACAAACCAAAACTACTTTGTTTAACCCACAAGTCACGGAGAACACTTAGCACACTAAATTCTTTGAGAATGGATACTTTTCATAGCATTACAAATAGTTCCATTTTTAGATCACTTCTTCACTCTTGTCCTTTCAGACTTCATATATTCTTTAAACATCTTTGGATCTTCACATATTCTCTATCTGGTCTTTCTTCTTATTCCACTCTCTGACATTCTGAAGCACTCTTACATTCTTCTTCTCTTTTCAATTCTCCATCTTTCTAACATATTCTGCACTCTTTAAATCTATTGCACCCTTTCTCTTTATTCCTCTATCCTCCTCATCCTATTGCATACTGATATTACCTATTTTATACAGATAACTTTATGACTGTTTTCATTCTACAACGAATATGAAGTGAACAGGAATGACTCTTTCCTTTCACCCACTCATTTTCTCACTCAGCATATTATGAATGTTACAACAATATATACAATCATTACAGTATCAAATTGGAGTTTTTATTTTCCTACAGAGACTTGTCTTTGCATCACAAACAATATAAATTAAATAATACATTTACGGTTACAATCAATTATTTTACTCAGCCCTTTCATTTTCTTAGCTTTGTTGTGCATTTGTCCTCTTCTACTTGTTGTCCCTTTGTCTTTTATGTTTCTGCAGTTACATTTCCAACTGTGTTGTTGTATTACTGTCTTAGCCCGACTTGACCCATGGCTTTATTTTTTACACCACCTCTGCCTATTGCATACATTACCTGCAATGTTCTATGCTCTTCTCTGCTCCTTTGCTCTGTGTCGGGTTACTTACCTGAGTCTCCTTCTGCTCACATTCAGTCTTTTTTATCAATTTATCGCAGCCACATAATAGCTCTACACGAGTTTCGGGTCATTTGCCCAGAGTTTTCTCTCTTGCGTTCAATATTTAATTTTTGACTCATAGCTGCATATACATGACACTGTTCTACACGAGGTCGGGTCCTTTTAATTACCCGAGACTTTTCTTGTTGTGTTCAACCTTTCCTTTGTTACCCAATTCATCCTCTCCTTCCAACGTTTTCTTCATAAAATCACATAGCCCCGGACTTGAAATACATCAGATCTTGACTTCGAACGTTATCACATCCAATCTCATGTCGTATCTCAGCGTATCAAAGGTTTAATGTTATAATTCCCTTTTCAACCTCTGATGTGATTTAACACTAGAAAGGCTCGACATACATGCTTAAATTTGGTTGAAGGATCCAACAACACGATGACCAGTCATAGCGCATCGCATTTCTCTTGCCTGCATGTTTTAACGTTTTGCAATAAATGTATCTCCTATTTTCTGCAATATGTGATCGCATCGCATTGCCTCCAACATACCTTATCGTGCAAACATTAAGCACAAAACCATAAACTCTGCGATGTGCGCTAATGCGCAATGTCGACACGTGGCTCCTCCCTTTCACCGCATCGCAACTTTCTAACCTTACCACATCGCAAACAAATTAACAT
This sequence comes from Pinus albicaulis, assembly GCA_034641835.2. NCBI lineage: Eukaryota > Viridiplantae > Streptophyta > Pinopsida > Pinales > Pinaceae > Pinus > Pinus albicaulis. Next base: position 142,115,607 of record CM076575.1, read on the forward strand.
TTCCTAGTGCTATTTGCTAACATTTGCGATGTGCGGGCTCGCAATTCCCCAACTGCTGTTGATCTGCCCCCGAATCTAACGGTCCTCATCTGATCACACTTCAAACTTTATAATATTACTTTGTGGTTATACTCTATTTCTTGTGATCTGCGATATTGCATCGTGCCAACAAGTGTCTTCTCCATTTCGCATTTAAAATACTTTAACTTACCATGCGACGCCTTAATGCTAAACTCTTAATTGTTGTGATTTGTGAAATCGCTCCTGATGTGATTTGATCTCCGTCATCCATCTCTCACCTTCAATTTTGTGATCTAATCCCAACCGTTCTTTCCCCTCCTTTGGAAATTTTCTAAGTGACCTCTGCCTTAGTCAATTTTTTTTGTTTATCAAATTGCCACTCTGCAACACTGGTTCCTCCATACTAGTCCTCGTGAACTTGTTCTGTATTCCTCAACGTGATTCTCTCCTGAGCTTTATACTATCGCCTCTCTACAACTTTGGTTCCTCCACGTCACTCCTCCCTGAGATTTATTCAGTTTATAAGTGTGTTGATCTCTCCTGAGCTTTCTCTTCTATTCGTTATTCACTCCAACTTGGGGATTATTTCGCTTGTTGCATGCCTTTTCTACTTCTGTGAATCACTCTTGAGCTTGTTTTGTTGCCTTTGCTCCTTTTCTGCCTTAACTGCTTCTCTATTGCCTCTTCTTCTTTCTGTTGCCTTTGCTACCTCTAATTCCCTTACTACCTCTCTTCTACCTTTGTTTCTTTTTTGCCTCTCCCTCTGCTTCTGTGTGCATTATTTCTTGATCTTCTCCTTAACTACTTCTCTGCTACCTCTTCTTCTTTCTGCTACCTTTGCTGCCTCTACCTCTGCTTCTTTGCTACTTCGTTGCCTTAAATAATCATTCTAAAGCTTATCCATGCTGCTCCTTTACCTATTTTTTTTTTCTCCCTACTTTAGGTTATACCTCTATTACTGCTCCTTTGCCTCTTTGCTTCACAATGCATGATCTGCTCCTTTTCCTTATAACTGCTACTTCTTTGCTATTTTTCCATCAACAATTATTCTGGTGTTGCTCCTTTTTGTACCTTTGCCATTAATGAAAATATTTCCAACAGTATCCCCCTTTGGCATTGATGGAAATACTCCAATACTTCCTCCAGGACTTCCTCCCCTTCTCATTCTAAGAGGTGTCTTTCTTCCTCTGCTTACTTTTCAGAAGAGCCTTTCTTCTTTTGCTTAATTTTCCTCCCCCTTTGACATCAATGGAAAAGGGTTGCACATCTCCCATTGTATATTCTATCTTTTCATTTCCTCGCTCTGAGTTGTTTTTAGGCCTTCTTCTTCTACCTTTATACCTTGTTGCTCCAAACTGGTGTACAAGAGTTGTTGGGAGAACACTTTTGAGAATCATTGAACTTGTATGTATATACACAGTAAGATGATACCATCCCAAAGCACAGACTCCTTGCCTTTGTATAAAGCTAAAAGTGATGATAAGGACACTTCATAGAACATGTTAGCCACCTATAAATTTTGTTATACCAAGAGGTGGCTAGACTTTGTCTTCAAGCCTTCAAGAGATAGTTTCCTTTGAAAACCTATCATCTTTTTGAAGTCTTATGATGTTCTTTATCCTTTGAATTAATCTTCACTAATGTTTCACTATAAGTCCCCAAGTACGTGTTGATTACCAAGAGAAAAACTACTTAAGAAACTCCATTTTCCCTTATTTCACCTCTCCATTTCACTCTCTAATTTCATCCAATAAAAATACCTTCATTTGACTTCTAAATAATTTCAAAACCCCTTTAAGCCTTATACCTCTCTTTTATCCGGCCTAAAAATCCTTCTCTCATCTATCGGAACCTTGTTTTGGCTTTGAAATCTCTTTGTTTTGGCCTAAAAATATTCTTTTGCAATCCTAAGGCATTAAGCCCCCGATAGCTTATATTCTTCAGCCCTCTTCCTCATATGTCCTTAGCCCCGCAATCGAGCGCTTACAACATAAACCCCCATGCAAAAAACCCCTTTTCCCTTCTATTTTCCATTCCCGACATATGATTTTAAAACCAATCTGGACCGTTCATCTCTGCAGATCAACGGCCATCAGACCTCCATTCTTCTACCCATCCATCCTGCCTTGCCTTTTACTCCATCCATATATCCGCTCCTTCTTTCAATCCTAGATATCCATCAAAGAGATATTACGATCAAGACTTAACCCGATGCCACCAATAAACCCGTCCACAACGCAACAAAACATTACGTCACAATGGAACCCGCATAAAATTTTACCCCGCAGCTTCTCATCCATCGCGCTCAACCCGCACTGTTGGATCTGGAGCCTCCAATCCAACGGTCGACAATCTATATCGCATAATTTTTGGCTCCATTCCATAGTGCGCTACTTCCACGCGATAAAAGTGGTTTTGGAAATTCACGTGTCAATTGATGAATAGAATCACATTCCAAAAGTTAATACCACCTCCCCCCCCCCAAATGCTGCGCGAAAACCACTGATGGTTTTATCGAAACCACTTCTTCCCAATTCGCGCCATATTTCAAATTAAACCTTGGTTCTGTGTTTTACCATAGAAACCCATTTTTTGCTGCAAATCCCTCCATCCTCACAGCTCCTAAGCTCTTCCATGAACCCTCCAAAGCAGTTTTAACCAGTTATTCGCAGGATTTAAATAACTTTGTATGTTTTTATGCAGGTTTAATGAATTTCAAGATAAAACCCTCCCACAGATGATTACAGTTTTATTGGCCAAGGATGACGATCCTTATGTCCTTTAGTACAAATTAAAGGGTTTTGAAGTGCTAATTACATGTTCTAAGAAGGTCGATAAGTCATGATTGTTGGCTTTTCAAAACCATTTCTTCGACCAACCCTCTGCGCACCTGCAAACAAAAAACATAGTCAGATTTAATTAAATAAAATAATACCATTGTCAAGATGAAGATCAGAGCATAATCAAAGGTTTAAATATGTTAATCAAAGCTTGAAAGGATTAAGGCACAAATTTAATATCAAAGGCCTAATCCACAGAATGAAGAAAAAATATCCAGAAGAACCTCGGATGCCACATATTAGGGGCTAATTGAATCTCCAACTACCAAAATTTCCACTTGCAGCCTCTCTGCCTCAAAGGAATACCTAGATCAATTTTCAGTCAGCAACATTAAGACTAAATACAGTTGAACAGTTATTACAAACAAAGGAAGATATTTCAAACTGTCATTAAAGTTATTGAAAGGATAAGTAAATGCCTGAAAGTCAATATTTTCATCTACTAATCCTAAAAAGCAGAAAACAGAGTTAATAAAACAGAGTTAGAATTAAATGAATTCCTAACTTATGCCTTGCATTGTTTTCAAGGCTAGGAGTTGCATTTAGTATAGAATTAATGATACTCAACCCTAGAACTCTTCCACCTCCTCATTTCTTCTATAAATACTTCTGAAGAATATGAGAAGTGTTGATTGGTTGGTTGGTTGGTTGGTCACTAGTTGTAATGCTGAAACTCTCTCAAATAATACTTATTCTGTCTAAAGTTGAAGAAGAAATTGAAGTCTTGGAAGCTTGATGATGTTTTGACTTGCTTGTTCATGAGAAGGCTCTATCATTGGATCCCTGAGCCTTGTTGTTGGTGATGTATTCTGAATTGTCTGTTGTTTTTCCTCTTTTCATTATGTTTCATAAATTCTTAGTATAGTAGGATGAAAACTTTAGGCTAAGAAATGACTCCTGGAAGCACCTTAGACCTGTTTATCCTTCACTGTTTTATGTTTTCTTCTGCTAAGGCATTTTAGAGTCTTTAATCATTCTCTTGAACCCTTATTTTTGTTTATTTCTCAAATAGTTCAAATAGTTGGTTCCAGCATGATTTATGGTTTTTCCTGATTGTCTGCTGCCACTTGAAAGATGTTCTTGAAGTCTCCCTTTGAAGTACCATTGTTTACAGTTAGACAAGGAGGTCTGTTTTGATCATACCCTTTTTCCCTGATTAAAAAATTGTTTTAAAGGTCTTTATAGTTGTAATCATGGATGTCTTAGGTGTTCCCTCTTCTATGACTGCAATTATCAGTGAATCTTTTATGTTTTCTAATTCCTTTGAAATAAAGTCTTTGAGGAAATAGGGTGTTCCCCGAATCTTAGATTTCATTTTAAAAGTTTTCTTGAAGTCATTATTTTCTTAAAGTATGGTTTGTAGAATTCATGGTTAGCCCGGTCTATAAAATACTTATTTATTGTTAAAATTATGTTTTAAGTTCCCTTTGTTGAGAATTCAATTTCTCTTTCCAAATCATTAATGTCCATCTCATTCACAAAACTAAACGATCATGTGGCCAAGTTAGATTTTCCCTTTTATATCCCATATCCATTGATGATCTTGTCATAAACCTCTTCTTGACTCCATTTCCCAATGAATTTGACACTTATTTTTTCTATATATACTACCTAGACCTTTCATGTTTTACTATGCCAATTCAACCAAACAAACAAACCAAACAAACACTTGTACTTAATAACTAGTCTAAAATCAATATTTAGAAGCAAACAAGACATATATTTGCAAAACATTTGAGAGATCCCTCTCTAAGAACAGGAGGACTAGATCCTGCAACTCTAAAGATTGGTTCTGATGTTGCCTTGTGTTTTGGTTAGCCAATCTATCAAAACACAAGACTCCAACATAATGGCGATCGCGGTGGGACGACTGATTTCATAGTTTCCTGGCAAGCTCTTAAAGACTTATTATTCTTTCAAACAACCATAGAAACTTAGAAAAAACCCAAAAATATTTCAGATTGGCTTCATAATAAACATGGTTGTGGAACCATAAAACAATTTTACCTTCACAAAAAGCTAAAAATTTTCCACCTGGCGACTCCATTGATCTCCAGCAGGCCTATTACTTCACTAGTCCTTGTAAACTCTCCTAGGAATGCATTGAGCAAACCCAATCATGCTGTTGGTGGACAACAAAGTTCAAAATCTTCCACTTGGTGACTCCACAATCCCAAAAGACCTAATGACTCCACTGATAGAAGACTCTGAACTGGTTGAATAGACACAGTGACCTCTTCCCTGATTTACAAACATGATTCCAAGGATACAACGTAGATATGCCCCGATGAGTAGAGATCATATCCCTCGGTTTCCACATAAGATGCCCCAAGTGAATTGGGATGACAAACTTCCTGTTTTTCAAGGTGAAAAGTTTGATGACCCTTTATTACATCTCATCAAATTTCATATACACGTATGGAGGTTGAAAGTGGAATAGCATGAAGACTGCCTTATGAAAATGTTTATGTTGACATTAGAAGGAGAAGAAAGGGAATGGTACGAATGGTTAAGGGCTGGTAGTTTATTTTCTCTAAGAGACCTCCACATAGTATTTTATGATCATTACAAGGAAAAATCCCTGTATCTATTATTAGAGGGAAGTTGTTGTAATCAATCTGAGGGCCTCATAGAATACCTTGTAGGTATTTATGAAGATTTAGGAAATTGGTGGCCTGAGGATCTCGTAGCAGCCATTCATGAATCTCATACCCAAGACAACTATCATAAAAACCTAGATGAATCAATTGAGGAAGAAATCAATCAAGGAATAGAAGAAATTCCTCAAGATATTCCTACAGTCATGAACAATAATTCATCATCCCTTATAGCTGAGGCTCAAAAAGACATCCAACCTCAAAATCAGTCTTCACAAGAGACAGCGAACTATTGTACTCCTATTCAAAGGAACATAGAAACACCATCCCCTTCGACAGAAAAAGAGATAGATGAGATTATCAATAAACAGCCAGTCTCTGAAACTTTTTGCAAAACAAATACTCTTGCCCATTCACATACAGAACTTTGTTGTACAGATTTAGAAAGTTCTTTTTTAGATCAAAATAAAGAAGGACCTGCTCATAACCCAGTATGTTTTATTGGTAGTATTACTTATATTTATGATTTTTCTAACTTTGATCTATCTATTTATGATGCTCCCTAAATAGAAGTTAATCTTGCAGGACCATCATTAGCATATTTATGGGATGAAGATCAGTTCCTTCAAAGAAGTAATGAGCGAGTGCAGACTATTTATGATACTGATGAAGAATGTTATGAAAGCTTGGAAGTAAGTAAATATTCGTTGGATATTTTCTCTACTTCATCTCAAACCATCAGTAATAGTTTCCATGTGATTGGGAATCAGCAGCCTTTCATCTCAAAGGTTGAGAAGGAAAGCAATGAAGAAAATTTTGAGCAGGTTGAAACCAAGGAGCCTTCTCTTAAAAAAGAGGAAGAAATTGAACATACCCCTGCTCAAGAATATCCTAACCTCTTCACAGAGTTCAGCCCACTAAATCAGAATATCTCGGGCCTTCAAGAGGACAGCAGTGCCAAATATGACGAGTCCTCCAGATTAGATAATAATGAAGATGAGGAAGTTTTTATTTCTCAAGAGAATCTTTGTCTTGATCTAGTGGATAAAAAAGACATAATCATGGTTGAAACACATCTTCCAGATACTCCTAACTAGGCATTATTTCAAGAACCCTTTGTATATTTCCTGAAGACATCTGAAGAAGGGATAAAGGTTGCAAACAATAGCATATCACCAAGTGCAACAAAATCTTTTAGAACCACTGCTGAGAAACAAAGCAAATGGGAGTGGCCTTCTTTGTCTTGCATGCTCAAAAGGATGAGCAAAGACCAGTCATGGAACCATCTGATTGACTGGATGTATTGGAAAAGAGAATTTGTCAGCTATTTATGTAAATATTTCAAGTTATATTAGGTTAGATAGGAATGTCAATAAAGCTCATCTTTGAGCATTTAGTTAGTTGTTGATTTTTTCTTTGAAAGAAAAAATGAAAATATACAAAAACAATAAAACATAGAAAAGAGGGCAGAATGAAAACAAGAAAGGTACAAACCCATAACAAAAAAGAGAAATAATGTCTGAAAGTGTGCAAGCTTAAATGCCACTACCACAAGAAACACTTTCTATTCAATCATACAGTATAATCATGATTGGATAATGTTTAAATTTATTGCTGATAGGTTAGAGAATTAGATTAGCCAAACAGCACAATATTGGCTAATCAGTAAGGTAGATTAGGATAGAGGAAACAAAGGTTCAAACAAATTCAATATCTGAACCTATGAATCTCTAAAGAAGAATGGCTCTAATTAGATTAAATCTTGAGCCAAAGATACAAAAAAAACTTGTTCCAATATGCTCAAAACATAAACTAGATGAGAGAGAAAGCACAGCTCAAACAAATTCAAAATTAGAGCTAAGGATATAATGAAGGATGTTTAGTTTTCAGATCTTAAGCCTTCACAATTTTATTTTACTTCTTTGCAAATAAAATATATGTGCAACTTGTTTTTATGCCATAGATCTGCAACAAGTCAAATTGCTTAATGCTGGCTTGGATGCTTTTAAATTTCCTATTTTAGAATTTAGAGAATAAAGGTCTGTCAGACAGTCTAATCCTGAAAGATAGTAGTTAGGTAGAGAATTTATGAACTCAACTGTTTAAAGTAAGTTCATGCTGAAAAAAGAGTAGAGATAAATTAGTTTCCTATTTTTCAAAAAAATAAAATGTTGATGAAGAGAGTTTGCTAGTCCAAATGCACCCTGAAAGAAGAAAAAATGTTAGGATCATTAGGAATGGGTAGGTAGAGATGTTGTTTTGATAGAATTCCACTGTTCCAGATTGCTGCAGAGATTATCAAATCAAAGAAAGGTCAACTAAAGGAAAATATAGTTTCTTCCCAATGGATTAAGGAATTGGTTTACTGAAAAGCCAGAGATCAATAGCTGAGGTTCTGGACACCTAAAAAGAACCAGTTGTCCTACCCAAGTGGAGCCACTGTTAGCCACCTATAAATTTTGTTATACCAAGAGGTGGCTAGACTTTGTCTTCAAGCCTTCAAGAGATAGCTTCCTTTGAAACCTATCATCTTTTTGAAGTCTTATGATGTTATTTATCCTTTGAATTAACCTTCACTGTTGTTTCACTATAAGTCCTCAAGTACCTGCTGATTACCAAGAGAAAAACTGCTTAAGAAACTCTATTTTCCCTCATTTCACATCTCCATTTCACTCTCTAATTTCATCCAATAAAAATACCTTCATTTGACTTCTAAATCATTTCAAAAACACCTTTAAGCCTTATACCTCTCTTTTATCCAGCCTAAAAATCCTTCTCTCATCTATTGGAACCCTGTTTTGGCTTTAAAATCTCTGTATTTTGGCCTAAAAACAATCTTTTTCACTCCTAAGGCATTAAGCCCCCAAGAGCTTATATTCTTCAGCCCTCTTCCTCATATTTCCTTAGCCACACAATCAAGCACTTAGAACATAAACCCCCATGCAAAAAAACCCTTTTCCCTTCTATTTTCCATTCTCAACATATGATATTAAAGCAAATCTGGACCGCTGATCTCTACAGATCAATAGCCAACAGACCTCCATTTTTCCGCCCATCCATCCTGCCTTGCCTTTTCCTCCATCCATATATCCGCTCCTTCTTTCAATCCTAACCATCCATCAAAGAGATCTAACAATTGGGACTTAACCCGATGCCACCAATAAACCCATTCACAACGTGAAAAAACATTACATCACCATGGACCTCACTTAAAATTTTACCTGGCAGCTTCTCATCCATCACGCTCAACCCACACCGTTGGATCTGGAGCCTCCAATCCAATGGTCGACGATCTATATCGCGTAATTTTTGGCTTCGTTCAACAGTGCGCTACTTCCGCACGATAAAAGTGGTTTTTTAAATCCATGTGTCAATTGATGAATGGAATCGCATTCCAAATGTTAATACCACCTCCCCCGCCAAATGTTGCGCACAAACCACTGATGGTTTTCCCGAAACCACTTCTTCCCAATTCGCACCATATTTCAAATTAAACCTTGGTTCTGTGTTTTACCATAGAAACTTGTTTTCCGCTGCAAATCCCTCCATCTTCACAACTCCTAAACACTTCCATGAACCCTCCAAACCAGTTTTAACCAATTATTTGCCGGATTTAAATAACTTTGTGTGTTTTTATGCAGGTTTAATGAAGTTCAAGATAAAACCCTCCCGCAGATGATTATAGTGTTATTAGCCAAGGATGACGATCCTTATGGCCTTTGGTACAAATTAAAGGGTTTTGAAGTGCTAATTACATGTTCTAAGAAGGTCGATAAGTCATGATTGTCGGCTTTTCAAAACCATTTCTCTGACAAACCCTATGTGCACCTGCAAACAACAAAGATAGTCAAAGTTAATTAAATAAAAGAATATCAGTGTCAAGATGAAGATCAGAGCATAATCAAAGGTTTAAATATGTTAATCAAAGCTTGAAAGGATTAAGGAACGAATTGAATATCAAAGGCCTAATCCACATAGTGAATAAAAAAGATTCAGAAGAACCTCGTATTCCACATCTAAGGGGCTAATTGAATCCCTAGCTACCAAAATTGCCACCTACAGCCTCTCTGCCTCAAAGGAATACCCAGATCAATTTTCAGCCAGTAACATTAAGACTTAAGACAGTTGAATAATTATTACAAACAAAGGAAGATATTTCAAATTGTCAGTAAAGTTATTGAAAGGATAAGAAAATTCCTGAAATTCAATCTTTTCACCCACTAAGCCTAAAAAGGAGAAAACAAAGTTACTAAAACAAAGTTAGAATTAAATGAATTCCTGCCTTATGCCCTGCATGGTTTTCAAGGCTAGGAGTTTCATTTAGTATAGAATTAATGATACTCAACCCTAGAACTCTTCCACCTCCTCATTTCTTCTATAAATACTTCTGAAGAAGATGATAAGTGTTGATTGGTTGGTTGGTTGGTTGGTCACTAGTTGTAACACTGAAACTCTTTGAAATAATACATATTCTATCTGAAGTTGAAGAAGAAATTGAAGTCTTGCAAGCTTGATGATGTTTTTACTTGCTTGTTCATGAGAAGCCTCTATCGTTGGATCCCTGAGCCTGGCTATTGGTGATGTATTCTGAACTGTCTGTTGTTTTTCCTGTTTTCATTATGTTTTATAAATTCTTACTATAGTAGGATGAAAATTTTAGGCTAAGAAATGACTCCTGGAAGCACCTTAGACCTGTTTATCCTTCATTGTTTTATGTTTTCTTCTGCTAAGGAATTTTAGAGTCTTTAATCATTCTCTTGAACCCTTATTCTTGTTTATTTCTCAAATATTTCAAACAGTTGGTTCCAGCATGATTTATGGTTTTCCCTGCTTTTCTGCTGCCACTTGAAAGTTGTTTTTGAAGTCTCCCTTTGAAGTACCATTGTTTAAAGTTAGCCAAGGAGTTCTGTTTTGATCATACCCTTTGTCCCTACTTGAAAATTTGTTTTAAAGGTCTTTATAGTTGTAATCATGGATGTGTTAGGTGTTCCCTCTTCTATGACTGCAATTATCAGTGAATCTTTTATGTTTTCTAATTCCTTTGAACTAAAGTTTTTGAGGAAATAGGGTGTTCCCCGAATCTTAGATTTCATTTTAAAAGTTGTCTTGAAGTCATTATTTGCTTAAAGTATGGTTTGTAGAATTCATGGTTTGCCCTATCTGTCAAATACTTCTTTATTGTTCAAATTATGTTTTAACTTCCCTTTGTTGAGAATTCAATTTCTCTTTCCAAATCATTAATGTCCATCTCATTCACAAAACTAAAGGATCCTGTGGCCAAGTTAGATTTTCCCTTTGAAATCCCATATACATTAATGAGCTTGTGATAAACCTCTTCTTGACTCCATTTCCCAATGAATTTGACACTTATTTTTTCTATATATACTACCTATACCTTTCATGTTCTACTGTGCCAATTCAACCAAAAAAACAAACCAAACAAACACCTGTACTTAATAACTAGTCTAAAATCAATATTTAGAAGAAAACAAGACATATCTTTGCAAAACATTTGAGAGATCCCTCTCTGAGAACAGGAGGACTAGATCCTGCAACTCTAAAGATTGGTTCTGATGTTGCCTTGTCTTTTGGTTAGCCAATCTATCAAAACACAGGACTCCAACATAATGGCAATCATGGTGGGACCACTGATTTCATAGTTGCCTAGCAAGCTCTTAAAGACTTATTATTCTTTCAAACAACCATAGAAACTCATAAAAAACCCAAAAATATTTCTGATTGTCTTCATAATAAACATGGTGGTGGAACCATAAAACAATTTTACCTTCTAGCAAGCTCTTAAAGACTTATTATTCTTTCAAACAACCATAGAAACTCAGAAAAAACCCAAAAATATTTCAGATTGTCGTCATAATAAACATGGTGGTGGAACCATAAAACAATTTTACCTTCACAAAAAGCTAAAAATTTTCCACCTGGCGACTCCATTGATCCCCAACAGGCCTATTACTTCACTAGTCCTTGTAAACTCTCCTAGGAATGCATTGAGCAAACCCAATCATGTTGTTGGTGGACAACAATGTTCAAAATATTCCACTTGGTGACTCCACAATCCCAAAAGACCTAATGACTCCACTGATGGAAGACTCTGAACTGGTTGAATAGACACAGTGACCTCTTCCCTGATTTACAAACATGATTCCAAGGATACAACAAAGATATGCCCCGATGAGTAGAGATCATATCACTGGGTTTCCACATAAGATGCCCCAAGTGAATTGGGATGACAAACTTCCTGTTTTTCAAGGTGAAAAGTTTGATGACCCTTTATTACATCTCATCAAATTTCATATACATGTATGGAGGTTGACAGTGGAATGGCATGAAGACTGCCTTATGAAAATGTTTATGTTGACATTAGAAGGAGAAACAAGGGAATGGTACGAATGGTTAAGGGCTAGTAGTTTGTTTTCTCTAAGAGACCTCCACATAGTATTTTATGATCATTACAAGGGAAAATCCCCATATCTATTATTAGAGGGAAGTTGTTGTAATCAATCTAAGGGCCTCATAGAATACCTTGTAGGTATTTATGAAGATTTAGGAAATTGGTGGCCTGAGGATCTCGTAGCAGCCATTCATGAATTTCATACCCAAGACAACTATAATAAAAACCTAGATGAATGAATTGAGGAAGAAATCAATCAAGGAATAGAAGAAATTCCTCAAGATATTCCTGCAGTCATGAACAATAATTCATCATCCCTTATAGCTGAGGCTCAAAAAGACATCCAGCCTCAAAATCAGTCTTCACAAGAGACAGAGAACTGTTGTACTCCTATTCAAAGGAACATAGAAACACCTTCCCCTTCGACAGAAAAAGAGATAGATCAGATTATCAATAAACAGCCAGTCTCTGAAACTTTTTTCAAAACAAATGCTCTTGCCCATTCACATACAGAACTTTGTTGTATAGATTTAGAAAGTTCTTTTGTAGATCAAAATAAAGAAGGACCTGCTCATAACCCAGTATGTTTGATTGGTAGTGTTACTTATATTTATGATTTTTCTAACTTTGATCTATCTATTGATGATGCTCCCCAAATAGAAGTTAATATTGCAGGACCATCATTAGCATATTTATGGGATGAAGATCAGTTCCTTCAAAGAAGTAATGAGCGAGTGCAGACTATTTATGATACTGATGAAGAATGTTATGAAAGCTTGGAAGTAAGTAAAGATTCATTGGATATTTTCTCTACTTCATCTCAAACCATCAGTAATAGTTTCCATGTGATTGGGAATCAGCAGCCATTCCGCTCAAAGGTTGAGAAGGAAATCAATGAAGAAAATTTTGAGCAGGTTGAAACCAAGGAGCCTTCTCTTAAAAAAGAGGAAGCAATTGAACATACCCCTACTCAATAATATTCTAACCTCTTCACAGAGTTCAACCCACTAAATCAGAATATCTCGGGCCTTCAAGAGGACAGCAGTGCCAAATATGATGATTCCTCCAGATCAGATAATAATGAAGATGAGGAATTTTTTCTTTCTCAAGAGAATCTTTGTCTTTATCTAGTGGAGAAAAAAGAAATAATCATGGTTAAAACACATCTTCCAGATACTCCTAACCAGGCATTATTTCAAGATCCCTTTGTATATTTCCTGAAGACATCTGAAGAAGGGATAAAGGTTGCAAACAATAGCATATCACCAAGTGCAACAAAATCTTTTAGAACTTCTGCTGAGAAACAAAGAAAATGGGAGTGGCCCTATTTGTCTTGCATGCTCAAAGAGATGAGCAAAGACCAATCATGGAACCATCTGATTGACTGGATGTACTGGAAAAGAGAATTATTCAACTAATTATGTAAATATTTCAAGTTAGATTAGGTTAGATAGGAATGTCAATAAAGCTCAGCTTTGAGCATTTAGTTAGTTGTTGATTTTTTCTTTGAAAGAAAAAATGAAAAAAATACAAAAACAATAAAACATAGAATAGAGGGAAGAATGAAAACAAGAAAGGTACGGCCCCATACCAAAAAAGAGAAATAATGTCTGAAAGTGTGCAAGCTTAAATGCCATTACCACAAGAAACACTTTCCATTCAATCATACAGTCTAATCATGATTGGATAATGTTTAAATTTTTCTGCTGATAGGTTAGAGAATTAGATCAGCCAAACAACACAATCTTGGCTTATCAGTAAGGTAGATTAGGATAGAGGAAACAAAGGTTCAAACAAATTCAATATCTAAACCTATGAATCTCTAAAGAAGAATGGCTCTAATTAGATTAAATCTTGAGCCAAAGATAGAAAACAAACTAGTTCCAATATGCTCAAAACTTGAACCAGATGAGAGAGAAAACACAGCTCAAACAAATTCAAAATCAGAGCTAAAGAGATAATGAAGGATGTTTTAGTTTTCAGATCTTAAGCCTTCACAATTTTGTTTTACTTTTCTGTAAATAAAATATATGTGCAACTTGTTCTTATGCCATAGATCTGCAGCAAGTCAAATTTCTTAATGCTGGCTTGGCTGCTTTTCAATTTCTTGTTTTAGAATTTAGAGAATAAAGGTCTGTCAGATAGTCTAATCCTGACAGATTGTAGTTAGGTAGAGAATTTATGAACTCAAATTTTTAAAATGAGTTCATGGTGAAATAAGAGTAGAAATAAATTAGTTTCTTGTTTTTCAAAAGAATAAAATGTTGATGAAGAGAGTTTGCTAGTCCAAATGCACTCTGAAAGAAGAAAAAATGTTAGGATCATTAGGAATGGGTAGGTAGAGATGTTGTTTTGATAGAATTCCATTGTTTCAAATTGCTGCAGAGATTATCAAATCAAAGAAAGGTAAACTAAAGGAAAATACAGTTGTTGCCCAATTCCTTAAGGCACTGGTTTACTGAAAAGCCAGAGATCAATAGCTGAGATTCTGGACACCTAAAAAGAACCAGTTTTCCTCCCCAAGTGGAGCCACTGTTAGCCACCTATAAAAAATTTTATACCAAGAGGTGGCTAGACTTTGTCTTCAAGCCTTCAAGAGATAGTTTCCTTTGAAAACCTATCATCGTTTTGAAGTCTTATGATGTTCTTTATCCTTTAAATTAATCTTCACTGCTAATTCACTATAAGTCCTCAAGTACCTGCTGATTACCAAGAGAAAAACTTCTTAAGAAACTCCATTTCCCCTCATTTCACCTCTCCATTTCACTCTCTAATTTCATCCAATAAAAAGACCTTCATTTGACTTCTAAATCATTTCAAAAACCCCTTTAAGCCTTATACCTCTATTTTATCTGGCTTAAAAATCCTTCTCTCATCTATCGGAACCCTATTTTGGCTTTAAAATCTCTTTTTTTTGGCCTAAAAATAGTCTTTTGCACTCCTAAGGCATTAATCCCCCCGAGAGATTATATTCTTTAGCCCTCTTCCTCATATTTCTTTAGCCCCGCAATCTAGCGCTTAGAACATAAACCCCCATGCAGAAAACCCCTTTTGCCTTCTATTTTCCATTCTCGACATATGATTTTAAAACAAATCTGGGCCATTGATCTCTGTAGATCAACAGAAATCAGACCCCCATTCTTCCACCTATCCATCTTGCCTTGCCTTTTCCTCCATCCATATATCCGCTCCTTCTTTCAATTCTAGTCGTCCATCAAAGAGATCTAACGATCGGGACTTAACCCGATGGCACCAATAAACCCATCCACAACACGACAAAACATTATGTCACCATGGACCCCGCTTAAACTTTTACCCCGCAGCTTCTCATCCATCACGCTCAACCAGCACCGTTGGATCTGGAGCCTCCAATCCAACGGTCGACGATCTATATCACGTAATTTTTGGCTCCGTTCCATAGTGCGCTACTTCCATGCAATAAAATTGGTTTTGGAAATCCACCTGTCAATTGAGGAATGGAATCGCGTTCCAAAAGCTAATACCACCTCCCCCCCCCCCCCCCCCCAAATGCTGCGTGAAAACCACTGATGGTTTTCTCGAAACCACTTCTTCCCAATACACACCATATTTCAAATTAAACCTTGGTTCTGTGTTTTACCATAGAAACCCGTTTTCGGTTGCAAATCCCTCCATCCTCACAGCTCCTAAATTCTTCCATGAACTCTCCAAAGCAGTTTTGACCAATTATTCGCAGGATTTAAATAACTTTGTATGATTTTATGCAGGTTTAATGAAGTTCGAGATAAAACCCTCCCGCGGATGATTACAGTCTTATTGGCCAAGGATGATGATCCTTATGGCCTTTGGTACAAATTAAATGGTTTTGAAGTGCTAATTACATGTTCTAAGAAGGTAGATAAGTCATGATTGTCGGCTTTTCAAAACCATTTCTCCAACAAACCCTCTGCGCACCTGCAAACAACAAACATAGTCAAAGTTAATTAAATAAAAGAATATTAGTGTCAAGATGAAGATTAGAGCATAATCAAAGTTTTAAATATGTTAATCAAAGCTTGAAAGGATTAAGGCACAAATTGAATATCAAAGGCCTAATCCACAGAATGAAGAAAAAAGATCCAGAAGAACCTTGGATGCCACATCTAAGGGGCTAATTGAATCCCCGGCTACCAAAATTTCCACTTGCAGCCTCTCTGCCTCAAAGGAATAACCAGATCAATTTTCAGTCAATAACATTAAGACTAAAGACAATTGAACAGTTATTACAAACAAAGAAAGATATTTCAAACTATCAGTAAAGTTATTGAAAGTATAAGAAAATGCTTGAAAGTTGATATTTTCACCCACTAAGCCTAAAAAGTAGAAAACAAAGTTAATAAAACAGAGTTAGAATTAAATGAATTCTTGTCTTATGCCTTGCATGGTTTTCAAGGCTAGGAGTTGCATTTAGTATAGAATTAATGATACTCAACCCTAGAACTCTTCCACCTCCTCATTTCTTCTATAAATACTTCTGAAGAAGATGAGAAGTGTTGATTGGTTAGTTGGTTGGTTTGTCACTAGTTGTAACACTGAAACTCTCTGAAATTATACATAGTCTGTCTGAAGTCGAAGAAGAAATTGAAGTCTTGGAAGCTTGATGATGTTTTGACTTGATTTTTCATGAGAAGGCTCTATCATTGGATCCCTGAGCCTGGCTGTTGGTGATGTATTTTGAACTGTCTGTTGTTTTTCCTATTTTCATTATGTTTCATAAATTCTTACTACAGTAGGATGAAAAGTTTAGGCCAAGAAATGACTCCTAGAAGCACCTTAGACCTGTTTATCCTTCACTTTTTTATTTTTTATTCTGCTAAGGCATTTTAGAGTCTTTAATCATTCTCTTGAACCCTTATGCTTGTTTTTTTCTCAAATAGTTCAAATAGTTGGTTCCAGCATGATTTATGGTTTTCCCTGCTTGTCTGCTGCCACTTGAAAGTTGTTTTTAAAGTCTCCCTTTGAAGTACCATTGTTTACAGTTAGCCAAGGAGGTATGTTTTGATCATACCCTTTTTCCTTGATTGAACAATTGTTTTAAAGGTCTTTATAGTTGTAATCATGGATGTGTTAGGTGTTCCCTCTTCTATGACTGCAATTATCAGTGAATCTTTTATGTTTTCTAATTCCTTTGAAATAAAGTCTTTGAGGAAATAGGGTGTTCCCCGAATCTTAGATTTCATTTCAAAAGTTGTCTTGAAGTCATTATTTGCTTAAAGTATGGTTTGTAGAATTCATGGTTAGCCCTGTCTATAAAATACTTCTTTATTTTTCAAATTATATTTTAAGTTCCCTTTGTTGAGAATTCAATTTCTCTTTCCAAATCATTAATTTCCATCTCATTCACAAAACTAAAGGATCCTGTGGCCAAGTTAGATTTTCCCTTTGATATCCCATATCTATTGATGAGCTTGTCATAAACCTCTTCTTGACTCCATTGCCCAATGAATTTGACACTTATTCTTTCTATATATACTACCTAGACCTTTCATGTTCTACTATGCCAATTGAACCAAACAAACAAACCAAACAAACACCTGTACTTAATAACTAGTCTAAAATCAATACTTAGAAGCAAAAAAGACATATCTTTGCAAACAATTTGAGAGATCCCTCTCTAAGAAAAGGAGGACTAGATCCTGCAACTCTAAAGATTGGTTCTGATGTTGCCTTGTCTTTTGGTTAGCCAATCTATCAAAAAATAGGACTCCAACAAAACAAACTTATATAATCAAAGATGCATCATTGGAAAAATACTAAAATACTGAGAATGATCCATGTGACATATCAAGTCTGCTCGAGATATACTTCAATCCATATTATGATCTTCATCTGAGATACATATCTGTAGTACACATATATTCAAATATGATGATGCCAATATATCTTTTATAGATGAGGTTCACCTTTACTGCATGTTGGTGATGATATGTGTTGAACCACTGACGGGGATATTACACTAAAAGTCGAAAGGCCCTTGATACTGATGTGACCAATGAATGAAACTAGAACTTACATCTTATTGTAAGCCTAGACAATATATTTCAATCTGTGAGACCAAATGACTTTACTACTTGTACAATGTACTTTCAAAACCAACCCTTGAGGCTAGATACATTCACTGTATTGGTCAGTCTCACTTATGAACTATGCAATTTTATTTATGACATAAGGGGATATGTATGTCAATGATCAACCTCTCTTCGATGGTGACATACCAACAATTCCTTTCTGCTGAAGTAGGCTTTATATGAATCAATAACAGACTCTTGAGCTTCAAATATAAGATTAACACAACTAGTAATTCATACTTCAGATACTTTAACTGTTCTATCATGATGATCTTTAGAAAAACATCTTCAAGTTGTTTAATTTAAATCTCAGCAAATAGACTTCACACAGTTTAATGAATGATCTTAAGAAAGAGGGCTTGAAAATATATCTATATTGACTTGAGGAAGGCATGCAGTTATATCTAGAAATAGATATTACTTCAATGCTCAATATAATAATTCAAGTGTAAACAAGATAATGATCCTTTAGCACTTTTATTTACCTTTTCATGCTTTAATAATGCAGATAAAGTTGGGTATACTAACTTGATGTACTTATGCCATAATACTCTAATCCTAAGGACTTGTACCATACCATTGCTCTACTGATAACACTTGGTATTCTACTGATAGGTAGGCTTCTTGTTCCAAATACCAATTGATACTAATTTGACAATTCATACAACAATTTCACTTCAGCTCACACATGCACCCATAGTTAAGACAACATTCATATTTTTTGTTATCTCTCAGTAATTTCTCAAGGCTAAAGAAAGAAATCACCGAGGTAGCTTATCAACCACTTTTGGAGATTATGATCTATCCTTCCTAATGCTTAGAGAAGGCTCTCTCTTAATGATTTAAATTTGTTGTTTTAATTGATTTTAGGCTAGTTATGTAAGATTGATTTGGTTTGATTTTGATTTGTTGGTGAAATTACTGATTTAGATGGATAGTTGTCCTTTCTACTTTTTAGTTGGGCTATGGAGTTAAAATATCAAGAAAATAGGACAGAATCAAGTCATCAAAGAAGTGTTATAGGGCGGGGTAGCTAAACAAAATTAGATCTTAAAGGCTAAGTGTTGAAGTGATTTTCAATTGGGATCAAGGAGCAGTTAAGTATTCCTTAAAAAGGATGATGAAGGAAGGTAAAAGAGATCAATCAGGATTAGAGAGAAATTAAGGATTCTCGAAACAAAATATCAGAAGAAAACATTAAAATGAATAACAATTTAGAACAGATTGTATTTAAACAAATTCTGCAATAATATTCCTATTATAACATCTAAATTTAGAAAACATGAAAGTTTATGAAATACTTAAGGAAATAACATGAAATATTGAAATATACTTCACTGAAGTAGCTCAACACATGAATCCTATAAATAAATGCCTTTATTACTTGTTATGTCTGTCAACTTGGAAATGGTACAATAAACCCTCAGGTAGTACATCAATTCAACTATAGAAATGTTCAAGAATCCACACTCAATACCTTGAATTGATGAAGTATTTATAAAATTTATTACAAAATAACCTATCAACTGATTAGGATTTATTCTAGGAAACAAAATATTTGGATGCAAAAATGTAGTGACACCTTTCTAACTAACTAAAATCTAGAGCTTATTTTCTGATTGTTGTTATTTGTTTGTTTCCCTTTCATTTTGTCTTCTTTCATTTATCTGCTTTTTCACTTTATTTTTCATCTAACTGCTTTCATCTGTTTCATCTTTAACCTGTCTTTGTTTTCTTATGTTATGTAAATCATACTAACTTTCTTGTTTTTTTGTGTTTTTAGTAAAAGTAGATTTTACTAAAAGACATATGTAAAATACAAAATGTTTCCTAGAGAGTAATTTGTATGATTTTTTGTTGTCGTTGGTGTAAATGTTTTTATATTTGCTAACCATTATTGTCTCTGTGTAAATTTTCTCTTCCTGCTCTGTTTTTTTTTAACCTGGTTTTCTTTTTGTACATAAAACTTCTGCTAAGTAAAGCTTTTGAATTCATATCCTGAGAGTCTGGAGTAGACAGGTTTTGGAACTAGTATCAAAATTGTTTATCCAATCTCCTGGTCTTGCTAATTACCTGCAAAAATAAAAGAATTGTTAATGAAACACAGATTTGCAGGGAGGCAAAAATGGCTTCAAGGAATAGGGAGGTCCATGGAAGGAGTCTAACTAACAACTGGCTTCAACTTTGAGTCAGCAATGGTCTTCCAGGTCTTTTTCGCAATTTTTCATAGGTAAAAAAATAGCGGGATTTCATAATGGCGCAGGGATGGATTTCAAACATTGATGGCTTATCGCACAGCGCGGGGTGGTATGGCGGCTTATCGCACGCATAAAGGGTGGTTAGTAGTTTTAGGATGGGGGGTGCGATAAGTTCTAGAGGCACCGCGTGGCAGGGGGTGGTCGACAAAACCACCCATTTCACACCCCCCCTGGTTTTAAGCATCAAATTGTCGGGGATTGCGAAAGGGTGTGGAGACCGTCAGATTTGCTGGTGGTAATTGGACGGTGGATAGGCTTTGCGTTTGAAGGTGGTGGGGTTAGGAAAAAGAGTTATGCGGAGGGATTTAATTAAAGGGGGGGTTTAGTAAATATATGAAGCGGGAATGTTAATTCAATTGGCAGGGCCCAACATATATTAATCGTTAGGATAAACTAAAATAAGGGGGTCGGGGAATAAAATATATTAAGTGGGATGTTTAAAAATGATATCAGGGGAAATATATCTAAAGTAGAAGTTAGAAATACATTAGGAGGATGGGTTAAGTGAAATGAAATCGGGATCGGATTTAAATATTTGTCACTTTTAAACTATGGGAAAGTGGGTTTTGATGTTTTATTGGAAAAGTGGAGTTAGTAAAGGGGAAGTTAATTTTTCTAAGGGAAATGGATTTTTGACTAGGGAAAGGGGTTTTTAAGAAGGGAAAAGGGGTAGAATAAGGGGGAAGGATATTTGTCAAAAGGGAAAGGTTTTGGTTTTTTTTTTTTTTTTTAACAAGGGAAATGTGTTTGAATAAAGGGAAAATGAAGAGGGAAGGGGAAATTAGTAAGACATTAGTGATAAGAGATAAACCAAATGATGATTTTCATAACTCTTGAAATTAATCTACCTACCCTTTATTTATCCTAACATTTTACTTCCTTTATTGGGTGCATTTGAGCTTGCTAACCCTTTTATTTTATTTTGATAAGAAAACTAATCTATTTTTATCATTATAACTTCCAATGGCTTAGATTAAACTTATAAGCTCATTTTCTTCTCTAACTGACTACTGATCTACCAAGATTAAATGGTTTGGCCAGATCTTTATTCACTAACTATCACGAAATGAAATTTAAAGAATGAATAAATCAAGATTAAAATGTATGATCATCATGAATAGTGGAATTTTGGACAAGGTGCACACAATTTTTATTTGCAAAAGTAAGATAAAAGTAGTGGCATTTGAATGTACAACACTTTCAAGATCTATTTTTGTTTATTTTTGTGGGGTTCATATTTTTTTAATCTTCTTTCTTTTGGTCCTTTGAATTTTCTTTTAGGACATACCCTCTTTCCATTTTTTTAATATGGGAAAACATTTGTAGAAAGCAAAGGTATGTACAATATTCCAAGGTTAAAAATAGCCAATTCAAAATTATGATCCCTATTATTATAGGACCCTAACAGTTTCTACTACTGAGCTCTCCATTGTTCTCAACAACAATCATCAAAATACTAAATTTGATCTTGGCATCATTAACCTTTTTCTTATTCTGTAATTCTGTTTTAAAATAATTTCACTGCATATTCCTTCCTAGGACTGCTCCAGAAACATATCTTCTCTATATAAACTTCATCTGTTCTAACATAATGATCTTCTGGAAGACATCTTTACTTTCTTTACTTGGAATCTACAAGGGAAGACCACTCATAGTTTTATCTCTCATTTAACTGCTTTCCTCCAAGTGGACCTTCTATAGATGAGTGATGTAATGTTATAATGATGATGAAAATTTCTCTTACTCATCCTTCTTAATTTTGTTTCATTGTTAACTCTTGTAGTGTGATGCACAGTGTGATCATCCTTTATGGATCTTTCAAGTTCTATAGCTCGAAACATAATTTTTTGTGATTCTAACCATTCATCACTTAGTGTGTTGTTGTCTTCTTAACTTACATATTCATGGCTGATGTTCCCTCTACTACCATGGTTTCTTGTTGCCTTCTCTCCTGCCATCAACCTGTTGGCTATTGAATGCTTCAGGTATCCTTCTTCCTCTACAGTTCTCTATCAGAGGAATTTTCCTTTCGCTTCCTCAACTTTTAGATGTTATTATTCCAAGGAGCTATTCT
Source organism: Pinus albicaulis (assembly GCA_034641835.2). NCBI lineage: Eukaryota > Viridiplantae > Streptophyta > Pinopsida > Pinales > Pinaceae > Pinus > Pinus albicaulis. The sequence continues at coordinate 142,137,892 of CM076575.1, forward strand.
TGGACTACTCTTATGGGGATTATTTATGAACTACTCTCCCCCTGGGATGTTGCTTCTTATCTATTGCTGGTTGGATATTTGTGTTGCTTCCTAGAGAAGCTCCCCATGAGAATAGGATGGATTCATTATGTTATTGAAGTAATTGGCTCCCCCTTTTTATTTTCCTTCCATGCTCTATTGGGGTTCTTCACAATGTCTACACTTATTTTTTATTCACAATTTTTTCTGATTTGATTGGATTCCATCATATGTCTAGAGTTCTTTAATGTATATGGCAGTCTACAGTCTTTTGCTTTGTGACCAAACTTGAGGCATACACAACATCTTATTTTACCAAGGTACATTTGAGCTAATGTATAATATTTTATGCTCCCTTTTGAACATAATTTATATTCAACAAGTTTATGTCCAAAATTATTACATGCATAACAATAGCCATGGAAATAATTTGTGTACCTGGTGATTGTCTTCTCCATTTTTTTGCTTGAGGTAGTCCTTTCATTGGCTGCATATTTAGTTGGTTGGAATGGATTTTCTTTGTCTTACAGTATGCTGCAACATGTCTCAGTTTGTGGCAAGAAAAGCAAGTGATACTTCTCACAGGAGGAAGGAACCTCCGTTGACATCTTCTGGACTTGTTCAATTCATCCTTAGGAGCGTATGAGCCTTTAGCAGTTGACTGTTTCATCCTTTCATTCTTTGTCCTTTCATGTTGCTTCTTGTTTCTATTGGTTTCTTTACAAATCATGTTATTGTTGGCTTCTACTTCTGTACAAATATTTTGAGTTGTTTCATTATCCTTTTCAACTTTTACAAAAATGATATTCTTGTTATCTTCTACCTTGCACTTACGGGTTTCTCCTTCATAGCCTATCCCAGCTTTTATGAGAGGATACCTTTGAGAATTTAGAATCTATTCCAACTATCTAGAACTTTTCATTTGTGGAATATTCCTAATTAATTCAATTTGGGCCTTCTCTAATTTCATCCTTAGGATTACCACCTCTTCTTCCAATCTTCCACATTCCAGACTTTTCTCTCTTATTTGTTGCAGCAGAATGTCTTCTAATTTCCTTGCTTCTTCAAGTTGTGCCTTTATGCCAACAATTTCTTCCTTATCTTCATATTCTCTCTCATCGCATATTTGAACTAATTTCTTAAGGTTTTTGTTTTCACTCTTCAATATTTCTATTTCAGTCAAGGCTGTGTCAAGTTTGGCTTTTTCCTCAACTGTAATTTTTTCATGGAACTCACATCCATTCACCCTAGCAAGTATCTCATTTGATTGACCTTTTTCCTTTTGAAAGGAATTTTTCTTCTTCTTCTAGTTTATCTTCTCCTTCTTGATAATGCATCCACTAGTGTCTCTTGCATGCATGAGATGTAATCTATTCCAGATTCCTTTTGCAGGTGTTAAATCCATTATTAAATCAAGATCCTTGCTATGAAAACTATTATATATCATACGTTTTTCCTTGGCATTCCACTATTGTTCTTGCAAAGAGGGAGAGTCTATGCAGTAACCATCACATACAAGATTCCATACCTCAGGTTCATAAGCCATTAAATCTATTTTAACCTTATCTCTCCATGCAGGAAATTTTGTTGTATTTAAAATAGGGACATTTCAATAGTCAATTACTCAACAAGATCTCCTTCAAGCTATTAGGCTTACACCAAAGGAACTTGGCTCCGATACCAATTTTCGAACCCTTAGTTAAACTGGGAGGGGGGGTGAATCATTTTAATGCATTCATGGTCTTTTAAAACTTTCTTTTACACTTATTTACACCTTCATTTCATGATCAACTTAATGTATAATGGAACAGTAATCTTAACAAGTGAGCAGCAGTTATTAAGCAGACTAAATACAATATATCAACACATAATCATCATGAACATTGAAAACAGATATAAGTAGAAACCCATAAGGGAGAAAACGACATCTTATTATTGTTGTGATGCAAAGGAAAGCTCCAACTCCCTCTCACCATTGATTTTATGTAGGCTACAATGTGACTGGAACCTACTACCTTAAATTCTGCAAGCTACAACTTGCATGGAAGCTCCAACTCCCATCTGTTTTCTGCAGGCTACAACCCACATGAGGCTCCTACCTCAACCAGCTCCAACTAGACATATATCAAGCTACAACTTGAAATGGAAGCACCAACTCCCATGCATTTTCTATAGACTACAACCCACAGGAGGCTCTTACCTCAACCATCTCCAACTAGACATTTATCAAGCTACAACTTGAAATGGAAGCACAAACTCCCATGTATTTTCTATAGGCTACAACCCATAGGAGGCTCCAACTGGACATTTATCAAGCTACAACTTGATATGGAAGCACCAACTCCCTTACACTACAATGAAATCATACGTTGATTTACCTGGATATCAGCTTTGTTTTTCTCCTTCTTCACTATTTTCCTTCCATCCTTCATATCTTCTTTAAATCATCTCTGGATCATCATAGCTTCTCTATCCGCTCTATATTTTTCTTCCACTCTCTAACATTCTACATCTCTCTTACATTCTTATGCTCTTTTCAATTCTGCAGCTTTCTAACCTCTTCTGTACTCTTCAAATATGTTGCGCCCTTTCTCTTTCTTCCTCTATCCTCCTCATCCTTTTGCATACTGATATTACATATTTTATACAGATAAATTTAGGACTATTTTCATTCTACAGGGAATATGAAGTGAGCAGGCATGACTCTTGCCTTTCACCCACTCTTTTCCTCACTCGGCATATTCCGAATGTTACAAAAATATATACAATCATTACAGTATCAAATTGGAGTTTTTATTTGCCTATAGAGACTTTCCTTTGCATCACAAACAATATAAAATGAATAATACATTTACGATTATAATCAATTATTTTACTCAGCCCTTTCAGTTTCTTAGCTTTTCTGTGTGTATGTCCTCTTCTTCCTGTTGTCCCTTTGTCTTTTATGTTTATGTAGTTACATTTCCAATTGTGTTGCTGCATTACTGTCTTAGCCTAACTTGACCCATGCCTTTATGCTTTACACCACCTCTACCTATTGCATATCTTACCCACAACGTTATATGCTTTTCTCTACTCCTTTGCTCTGTGTCAAGTTACTTACACGAGTCTCCTTCTTCCCATGTTCAGTCTTTGTTATCAAACTGTCGGAGCCACATAATACCTCTGCACGAGTGTCGAGTCATTTGCCCAGAGTTTTCTCTCTCGTGTTCAACCTTTCCTTTTTTACTCATAGCCACATCTACATGACACTGTTCTTCACAGGGTCGGGTCCTTTTACTTACCCGAGCCTTTTCTTGTTGTGTTCAACCTTTCCTTTGTTACCCATGTCGTCATCTACTTCCAACATTTTCTTCATAAAATCACATAGCCCCGGACTTGAAATACATCAGATCTTGACTTCGAAAGTTATCACATCTGGTCTCATGTCGTATCTTGGCGTATCAAAGGTTTAATGTTATAATTCCATTTTCAACCTCTAATGTGATTTAACACTAGAATGGCTTGACATACATGCTTAACTTTGGTTGAAGGGTCCCACAATGTGGTGACCAATCACAGCGCATCACATTTTGCTTGCCCACATGTTTTAACGTTTTGCAATAAATGTATCTCCTATTTTCTATGATATGTGATCGCATCGCATCGCATCCAACTTACCTTACCGTGTGAACCTAAAGCACAAAACCATAAACTCTGCGATGTGCGCTAATGCGTAGTGTTGACACGCGGCTCCTCCCTTTCACCACATCGCAACTTTCTAACCTTACCACATCACAAAAAAATTAACATTTCCTAGTAGTATTTGCTAACATTTCCAATGTGTGGGCTCGCGATTCGCCGACCATCGTTGATCTGCCCCCAGATCTAACGGTCCTGATCCGATCGCACTTCGCACTTTGTAAGATTTACTTTGTGTTTATACTTTATTTATTGTGATTTGTGATGTTTTTCCATGCCAACACGTGTCTTCTCCATTTCTCATCACAAATACTTTAACTTACCATGCGACGCCTTAATGTTAAATTATTAAATGTAGAGATTTGAAAAATCACTCCTAATGTGATTCGATCTTCGACGTCCATCTCTCGCCTTCATTTTTGCGATCTAATCATGACCGTTTGTTCCCCTCCTTTGGAAATTTTCTAAGTGATCTCTGCCTTAGTCGATTTTTTTTTTTTTATCCTATCACCGCTCTCCAACACCGATTCCTCCACGCTACTCCTCCTAAGATTGTTATGTATTCTTCAACGCGATTTTCTCCTGAGCTTTATACTGTCGCCGCTCTACAACTCTGATTCCTCCACGCTGCTCCTCCTTGACCTTTATTCAGTTTCTAAGTGCGTTGATTTATCCTGAGCTTGTTATTCTATTCAATATTCACTCCGACTTGGGATTATTTCACTTGTTGCACGCCTTTCCTGCTTCAGTGAGTCTCTCCTGATCTTGTTTTGCTTCCTTTTCTCCTTTTCTACCTTAACTGCTTCTCTGTTTCCTCTTCTTCTTTCTGTTTCCTTTGCTGCCTTTGCTACCTCTTTGTTTCCTTTGCTTCTTTGCTACCTCTGCCTCTGCTTTTTTGTGCATTGTTTCCTGATCTACTCCTTAACTACTTCTTTGTTGCCTCTGCTTCTTTTTGCTGCCTTTGTTGCCTTTGTTGTCTCTGCCTATGTTTCTTTGATGCTTCTTTGCCTTAAATAATCACACTAAAGCTTCTCCATGCTGCTCCTTTGCCTCTTTGTTATTTCTCTCTGCTTTAGGTTATACTTCTATTTCTTCTTCTTTGCACCTTCTTTGCCTATATGTTTCACATTGATGCACAATACCTAATATGCTCCTTTCCCTTATAACTGTTGCTTCTCTTCTCTTTTTCCATTAACGATTATTCTGGTGTTGCTCCTTTCTAGACCTTTTCCATCAATGACAATATTTCCATCATATCTTAGTTTTCAACTCAAGTCTTGTGGCTACAAATCCAAGGACTGGTCTTGGCTTCTGGATAAGTATAAAAAGCGATTGAATATATGGTCACACAAATGGCTCTCCCTCAGAGACTGCTTCATCTTTGCTCAGGTTGTCCTTCAACAATTGATTTTTTTTGGCCCAACTCTTCCACATCTCGAAGGGTATTGTAGACTCCATTAATGCCATCATCTCAAATTTCCTTTGGGCGGGTGTTAGGGGATCAAGAAAATTCCCTCCCTGTAACATGGAATTGATCATGCACCCTAAAAGGATGGGGGGATGGGGTCTTCTGAACATTGGCATTTTCTCACAGGCCCTCCTCATCAAATAAATCTAGAGACCGGTTACAGGAGTAGGTACTTTTCCTTGCCTATTCCGAGAAAAATACAACATTTTTTGGGCCTTATCTCCCTCTTCAAGGCTCGGTCCCTCCCTTCATGCCAGGGTTATTTCCTATGGAGGAGTTTCAAGAGGGTCTCTTCCATTTTCATCAGCTCAATTGTTTGGGATTTTGGAAATGGACAGCATATACACTTGGGCTTTAAAAGGGTTCATGGGCTTTCGGCAGGTTTTACCCTTGACCCCCACCTGCAACATGTGTTCACCCTTAAAGGTCTATCCATGGTTTCCAAGTTCATCTCCCACTGGAAACAAAGCTACCCCAATTGGAGAACTACTCAAAAACTGGACTTGCAGGGTAAGGCTGCTGAGGAATGGGACGTTGTTGTACCAACACTTATATTTGGGGGTTTTGTCATCAATAGGTGGGAGAAATGATCTCTTGGGAAGGTAAGAAGTATCGGTCCTCACCAGTGGTCAACGACATTTATGAAAAATCCTTGGACCATAATATCTCTAGGGAGGATTCACTTTTCAACAAGAAATTCTGGAACCATAACATCCCCTACAATATAATCCTTTTCGTCTGGCTGGCTATACAGAACAAGGTTCTAACTTGGGACAACTTGACCAAGCAGGGCTTCAATGGGCTGGGTTACTGTGTTTTTTGTAGGTTGGATTCTGAATTAGTAAATCATATGTTCTTCTTCTGGCCTTTCGTCTTGGATATTTGGTCCTTATTTTCACATGGCTTGAAGATTCCAGACTGGAGGCCTCTCTCCTTCCAGTAGCGTATTTAAGCTCGAGGAAATTTGGTCTCTAGTGCCCAGCCCTTACCCTTCTTTCTCTGTTGGGAGGTGTGCCTTGCCAGGAACAAGCACATTTTTTATGGTCATCCTTTCCTTCAACACAAAAGATATCTGTCTATCGTAAAATCACTCGACTTTATCCCCTCTCAGCCTCCAAGGGTTAGAGGTCTCTCCACTCGTCTTCGACCTCACGATGTCTCCATTCTAGTGGGTTACTTTGATGGGGAAGAATATTTGGGTCAGTGTGGGTGTGGTGCTTGGATTAAACTTGGAAAATATATAAGAGGGATTTGGAGTTCTTCTTCTTATTGTCTCTCAACAAATCTCTTTTTGCTTGTGTCAAAGCATTGTATGATGTTTCATCTGTTATTTCTTGGAATTCATTCTCCACCAATTCCCAAATATCTTGTGAGGGAAACATAGATTTCATTTTAATAGCCCAATAGCCGTAATTTTTTCCATTAAACTATGGTATTTGTGGATTAGTCAATATTTTGCTTGCTGCTGCCATTTTCACTTTGTAAACAAAAACCTTCTCACTACTAGAGAATCTGCTTCTCAAAACAAAATTTCAACTCTCCAGTATAAAAAAAAACACTTTATTTTAATGAGAGTCTAAACCCGCTCTGTTACCATGTTATAATTTAGAATGCCCTGATACCGTGTTATAATTTCGAATGCTCCGATACCATGTTGGAAAATACGAGAAGCTCAAAAGAAATAGGGTAAATGCTTTTCCCTCAATACACAGTTTAAACAGTTATGCAGAAATGCAAAAATAATTTACACTGCCACACACAGAGACAAAAACACGAGAGAATTGAGTTTTACTCTGCAGTATCACATCACTATTGAACCATATGGTCTCTATGGCTCGTGTGATGTCCTTGCCTCTGTGGTAACTTTTGGGTGTATTAATCCTGCTCTCTATGGCTTGAACTCTATGGTATTCGTGAAACACTTTTTCGGGTCTGTGGTGAACTCAATTGAAATTATAATTTGACTTTGCAATGATACATACTTTGTGATGCAGTGATAATTTATCTCTATGGTGTGTTCTGAGGCGAAAGCAATTATACTCTTCGTGATGCAATTTGAGGTTGAAGCAATTATTGAACTGAAGCCTTTGTCGCTCAAGCCAAAAGTGCATATGTTTCTAATATATACACCTAAATTTGACCTGCAAACATCTTGAATTCTACCACATTGACACATAGCTCTCTATGATTGTGATGTCTGCAGCATATCCACATATATCCCTATGATGCTCTCTCTACGGTGCAGCATCCAAGGATTAATTCGGGTATGGGGTTGGCCTCTCTTGAGTGTTGAGTTGGTTTCTCTCAGGTCTGCGATAACATTTTTGTGGTCTCTGCTAAGTCTGCAAACTCTGCAATCCCCAATATAACTTTGTCAGGGGCATACAATCCCTCTTGTCTTCTTCTTGTTAATTTTGGTTTATTAAACTATGAAATTTTTTTCTCGTATTTCTAAGTCCCTGTATTTATAAGTCCCCATTAGCAAAGGGAGGCCAAGCGATATTCCCCTATGGGGTTTTTATGAATACCTTATCTCGTATTTCTAACTCCTTGTAAGTAAAGGGAGGCCAAACAAAATTACCTTATTGGGTTTTATGAGTACACTTAATTTTAAATTAAAATAATATACTATTTTTGAAAACAACCACAAATCATTAGAAAATAAAATAATAGCCCTAGAGACTCAACTCCGAGGAATGCAAGATAGGATATAAAAAATAGGATACCAAAAAAATTAATGGGTGAAGAAAATGACACCCTCAGAGAAGGTATTAAAGTTCTAAAAGAACAACTAAATAATTACTCGACCCTAAATAGCATAGAAAAAAAATTATATATCAAATCCATAAAAGAGGAAATTAACAAACTAATTGAGCTCGACCTTGAGTGTCATAAAAGAGCATTAAAATTTATCATTGTTGGTATAGAAGAGTAAAACAATGAAGACACATTAGAAATAGTAAAAGAACAATTGAAAGAAAAATTTCAAATTCAAAAAACTTATCTCAAAGAAGCAACAAGGGTGGGAAAGATACTTGAGAATAAACACAGACTAATTCGTGTCAAGGTAAGCTATCATTACCATAAATTAGATAAAATTAGAAAAAAACCCAAGCCTAAAATGATCAAGAATCTCTATAAATGAAGATCTTATTCGAGAAAACCAAGCTAAACTCACGAAATAGATCCAAAAATTCAAGGAGGAAAGAAAAGAAGGGAAATGGGCAATCATTAGGAATAAGAAAGCTATTACTAGAGATAGAATCCAAAATAAGAGTGATAAATAGGGATTAGGATCGCTTTGGATCCTATTTTAGAACTATCGTGGTTTTCCATATTGTAAGGGTCCTATGTTAAGTTAGATCTCCAGTGATATTAATCTTATTTTCTTAATTGATGTAAGTTAGAAAAAGCTCACAAATGTGTCCATTTCCATCGTGGGAAAATCCATCCATAATAGTTCAAGAAGGAGTTTGGAAAATGTTCAATTCATTGCACCTTAAGACACCAACAATCATAATAAAGCTTGATTTGAGTCAAGCAAACTCAAGCCTTTGTGCTCAAAATCAACAGGTATTTAGTGCATGATCCTATACTATTTATGGTACCAAATATCAACTATAAAATGATGCCATGGGTATGCATTCAAAGGAGACAATTGGAGTTCATAGGAAAACATTTGTGTTGGAAAATTCATTCTTGAGAACCATTTACACCTATTTGATAGATAAGAGAGAAAGATCCCATAGAGGAACAAGGGCCCTCCTAAGGAGAAGGATAATGAGCTCATCACTAGCAACTTCTTCTTGGCATTCTAGAAAGGCTTATTTGCTTCACCATTGGTAAGAAGGTTACACTTTCCTTTTTTTTATATTTCTTTCATTTTTTATTGATCTCCTTAGGAATTTTTTTATGATGCAGTTTTTCAAGTTATTAAACATGTTATCTCTTTTATTTTGCTTTATGTACTCCCAAACACAAATGTATATTTTTTTGGTGTTCTTAGAAAACTATTTTCTTTATTAACCAACTTTATAGTTAATTTAAACCTTCATTTTAAAACTAAAATCTAACTTAGGTTGTTGATGAGTAAAAATAAATTTTCAAGGAAATCTATGTAGGTCCAACATGGAATATTTGGAAAAATATATGCATGGTCAATTTTGATTTGAGATACACCCTTTTAACAATTCATGACAATCACACACATGGTTCTATTTAGAAATTTGGAATTTCTTATTAATTTAACATTTCCATTCAATCTAGCTGATTCAAAAGTTGAAGAACGTGTGCAGTGGTAAGACACTCTTTTCTTAATAGTCACTCATTTGAAACCTAGTGGGTCTCCCATCAATGCATCTCTCAAGTAGAGGTTATAGTGGTAACAGTGAAAATCAAACCATGTCACTTGAGTACTATGCCATGCCTAGTAGTTGATTCCACTAGTCACTAAAAAAAAACATTTCCATCCAATCTCAACATAGAAAAAAACTCTCTCACAATGAAATTTACAAATCAACAATATTTTTTTTCTCATATAAGTCTATTGGTAAAACTTCCCCTCTAATAACACAATGTAAAGCACCAACTTTGTGTTATGCCACAATACCATAAAATTCCTTTTGTAATACTCACTCTCTATAATGTACCCAAATCATACCCAAATCATAATGTACCACAATAACTCATTTTCTTGAACTAAATCTCAAAATTGGTATGATTTACATAAATTCAAAAAACATGCACTAGAAAAGAAACTCATACAAACAACCAAAAACATATATAGATTAAACCATAAATGCATATCAGTCACACCGTGGAATAATAGTGCATAGTATTAATAGATATACAAAACATATAATAAAATAGAGAAAATATATTAGGGATATAATAAATAAATAAATAAACAATTATTTTATCAAATAAATACACCAAGTGGCTATAGATGTCAAAAATTCCAGTTGATAATTATATAAAACTCAAAAAGACATTAGGTTTATCTTCATAAGCTAAGCTTAAAAGTTGTTTCATTTCTTTTGAGAGCATGTTAACAAAGATGTATAAATCACCCACTCAATAGTTATATCGCAAAAGATATCTGAAAATATTTCCACTGCTCCATGGTGGTTTGAAATTCTAGTTTTCTAATTTTTAAGATAAATTCATCACTCAACTACGGGAAAACATTTTGATTTTGAAATATAAGCAACAAGTATATAGTTACTATCTTATCTGGTGGGAAACACTCACTTTTAAATAAAAATCCATTAACGTGAAATTATTTATATATATGATTTATGATAGTTCTAAAATATAGTGTTGTCCCACCCCTCATTATTTTCAATAAATTTACCCTTCAATTTACTTTTAAAACCTTTCGTTGTCGTAGTTCTTTGGATAGAGAGAGACAAATTATAACAAATATGTAATAAAATTACCTTTAAATTCACTTTTAAAACCTTTAGGTGTTGCAGTTCTTTGGATAGAGAGAGATAAATTATAACAAATGTGAAATTACATCTTCCTCGGGCATACCAGCTATGAGGCCGACAAATGTTTCCTTTTGCTGAGTCTAAAAAAGTAGTAGAATGGTTTAGAATCTGGCAAATAGTTTGAAAAAAATTGGCAAAGATTTGCCCATAATCTTGTTTATAGTGGTTAAACTTTAGTATTTTGAGTGCCTAAGGGTTTTTGATAATGCTGAATCCATTACCACTATCAAAAATGGATTCCAAACACTCCAACTACTTGATTTTGGAGTTGTCTTTAGTGCAAATTTTTGAAGTTGGAATCTGGCGAAAAATTTTGAGGTAAAATCTTGGTTTTTGTTATTTAAACTGGTTTTTTGACTCTATATATGGATTCAGCACCCTCAAAAACCACTAGGGCACTTAGATTGTGCAAAGTTAGCAATCAAACTTCTCTTTTCAATAAATTCCTGCCGGAATTTAGAGAAATTACACTGTAAAAAGTCATCCTAAAAGCCTTCAAAAAGTCGCACTAAAGACTACTCGCCTGATTTTTTGAATTTTAGTTTACAAAATTCTGAAAAAAAACTGCAGTCCAAACTATTCCACATACTGGGTAGACAACTTCGTTTCCTTTTAGTAGATTGTTCCCGATGATAACTTTATATTTTTATGTCAACCATTATTTTTAATACCGACTATATAAAATACGAGTTTTTTAATGGACATTTGTAGTTACAGACCACCTTCCATCGTTGAGCACACTAATTTGATTTGATTTTATCTTTTATCGTATAACAACTCTAAAATGAAAAGTAATATATTAGGTATTCTGTTTTGAATATTTAAATTAACCCTTATAATGTAAAAATGTAAAATTATTTCATTTTATATTTTTATTTTAGTTAAAAAAAATCTTTAATTATCAATAATTAAAGAATTAACCATATAAAAAGTATTTAAGCGATTGGAACTAAAATACAGTAAATTGGCTGAGAAACAAATCTAAAATAATAAACCACTTAATAGCAAAGTTATGAGTAACGCTCCGAAGCAAACATCTTAGAAATAAAAAAGAACCTATCCAGGTATCAAAAAGCCTACGGGTTGAATTAATTACAGGAGTTTTCTGTAAAAAGTTTGCCCAGTTTATCTGTTATATATTTTTGAAGTTTTTTTAGTATAATTTATCGTTTTCATAATGTGATAGGGAATTATTGTAATTATAAATTTGAATTGTAAATTTTATATAATTTTATTGTTTTAGAGCTTTTTAAATTGTTAAATTCAATTCAAGGATGCATTCATAAACTAATTTGAAATAATAAAAATGAAAATATTACTAAATTTTTTTAACTAAATTTTAATATAAAAAAATTTAAACAATATAATAATTTAAACAACACCCAAAAATAACTTTCACCGTAATTAAAAATCTTTCAAAAAATATGCCCCGAGGATATCCCAAAATGAGAATCTGTAAAGCCTGGGCCCACAGAAAAAAAAAAAAAATTCCCAAAATCAGTAAACTATAATGACTGGGCCCACAGAACTAACGGAAATCAAAATGAAAACTGTTTGCCTTACGAAAATTTCACCTAAACATTTTTCCCAATTTCTTTTCATACTCTTGAACAGAGGCATATTTATTAATTACTGTAATTTAATATTTATTAGTTAGTGTAATTTAATATTTATTAATTAGTGTAATTTAATTTAAAGGTTTCAGTATAAATGCTCGTTTTATAAATTCAAGTATTCCTATTATATTATTTTATAATTTCATAATTATATGAAAACAAATTTTATATTAACAGGATATCACTTTTATTTAGTAATTTACATCATAATTATAAATAATTATATTAGGTAAAGGTAATTGACATCATAATTATAAATAATTATATTAGGTAAAGGTAAAAGTTAAACTCATTTTCATATCATACCTACTGTTATTTAATTTTATATATTAATTTTTTAATTATATTATAATAGTGAAAAGTATAAAAATAGACAATTTCAATTGGGAGGTTAAATTTCTGTCGAAATTTAGTGAAAAAATTTAAAGAAATCTAATCACAAGAGGACGATTTCTGTACGTCTTCTCTATCATAATATAACTTTGCGTGGCTACTTACTAAATTTGACCACTATTACGTGGGCCACCCTCACTCACCCTCCGCTTCCAATTCTTTATCTTTCCCTATCAAAGGTTTCCTCTAACTAGCACGTTCTATAATCTTCGCCCTTGATGACAAAACCAAGTGTTGGTGACAAGCCATTGGTTGATAATTTTTTTTATTTTTTTTTATTTGGTTTATGTGATTTATAATATTTGTAGAGAGTGTTTTAGGGTGATAATCATATAGGCATAAATTTATTCGATACATTTCAATCCAATCAGTGTGATTCATTTTGAGGACTGATGAGAAATCAAATCGTGGCATTTTATTTAAATAGATGGAGAGAAGGGTTAATTAGTCCTTAGAATGTCATGGTTAGTTTGAATAAAATAAAATAAAAGGTTTAATGTTCAAAATTCTAATTATTATACTTTTAATAATACTTCATAAAATCTATCTCTTCAATCTATACATTTGGATCGAAATCTATGATTTTACCACCAGTAAGATCTTTCTTGCAATCTGCTATTTCGCTCTTATCAACTCTACATCCTATAAGAAGAAAAACCTTAATAAGAATTATCTTTTCAATTCTTCAGAAAAAACATCTTCAACCTCAGAAATGATGGTAATATCCTCTTACTAGGAAACTTTTAACGCTACAACAGCTACTAACCAAGCCTAACCCCGACCCCTTCTGCCTGGATGAAGATAGTAACTTAGCTAATAAATTCAAGAGAAAATTTGAATACATTATCGAGAACTTATTCGACACCCAGCTCCTCAAACTTTGTAGTTCCCATGACCTAATTATTTGTAATGGTATTAAAAAGTGGCCCCTCTTCTTATTGGATTCGAACCTCACTCTAACCACAAAACTCTGTCTCTATCCCTCAATCTTGCTACTCATACCACCCACATGCAGGAGACCAAAAAAATCAAAAGACACATTCCTTGGATTTGATTTAAGATTTTATTCCTATGCTCAAAAAGCTTGGAGAGAAGCCCCCTGAAACTCACTATAATTATGTGAAAAATATAAAAGTATACAATTTGAATTGGGAAGTTAAATTTTTGTCGAAATTTAATGAAAAAATTTGAAGAAGTCTTATGAGAGGATTGTTTGAATATTTTTTAATGGTAAAAACAGATTCAACATCATCACTCTTCAAAATCCATAAATACCCAAAATTCTAAATTTTACAACTATAACCAAAATTTCCATTTTCAAAAATATTTATTATATATTTTCAAAATCCAATCAAAATTTCCATTATTTTCTCTAAAAAAAAAATTAACCTAATTAAACTGCGGCAATATATATCCTGGAGCCAACGGAATAAAGTAATGATGATGCAAGCAACAATCAACCTTCCGCCACGCCTTTTTCACCGTTTCCTCTCTTTCTCTTCTGCGCCTTGTGACCATTATCTATTTTCTGAGTTGGAAGAAGCTAAGGCGAGGGGGAAGTTAACGATAGCCCTCGATCCATGAATTTTGAAGGCAGCCCGATCATATGCGAGAGCAGCCTCTTCCGCAGTGTTGAAAGTACCCAGCCATGCCCTCGCCCCCTTTTTTGCGGTGTCTCTTATTTCGGCCGCGAATTTTCCCCATGGCCGCCGCCTGACGCCTCTGTATTGTCTGACGACGCAGCTCTTCTTCATCCCTCTATTCTCCTCCTCATGTGCATGTGACTTTACCTGAACCGTCTCTACTCTTATAACTGAGCACACAGAAGAAGACGGAAAGTAGTTTTGTTGGGTAAATTCACTCTCATCCTCCTCTGATATTGATATGCTGCTGCTACTCTGCCATGAACCTCCGGTGGTGGAGGATAAGGATGAAGACATTGAAGAGGAGTTTCCTCCAATATGTATGATATCCACATCGTCCTCCACTTCCAGCAAATGGTGGCGAATCAACTCCAACATACTCGCCTCTGCAACCTCCATCGTAATTGTCTCTCGGCAATCACAACGATATGCAGATTTTTATTACGTAGCGGGCGGATTGGTCGTGGCCGATCCAGAACTGCGTAAGTTCCGAATATAAATAATGCATTTTCCATAGCATTTCCATTTGCAGCCCGCCAATGCGAACTTTCGCGAAAATTTCATCATTGGCGATGCGTACTTTCGTGACATTTTCGTGACATTTTCGTGGATAAATTCCTGTTTCTAGATTCACCATAATCGGTCACCATAGGAGGTTTCCTCGTCATTCCTCGTTGTAAAAAACACGTGCACACACAGTTTTCTATAATCATTTTCAAACTATAGTTGATTGTGTGAAGACTTAATATAATCTGAAAATGAAGTCTTAGAATTTTTGCTTCAAATAATATGGGGTTTTTTAATCTCCCAAGACTTGCCCACACATGGTTTTTTATTATCAGTTTTGAAGGTTTAATTTAATATGAAAATGATAAAACATGTGCATATTATTTTTTGAAGAATTTTATTGAATTAATATATGTTTTGAAATTTAAAAAAGTTATATTTTATGATGAAATTATGGTAAAGAATCTTATTTAATCAATAATAAAATTATATTTTAAAATAAATTTATTATAAATTTAAACTTTGAAAAAATCTTATCACATTAAGATTTAAATGGTGGCATGCAACGAATTCATCCCAAAAAAATCAAAAGACCTTTAAAAGCAGTTTCTGAAATAATGTGAAAAGATGAAAGTGATGGCTTTCGTTCAATCAATTCAAAGGACAATTTCCGTACGTCTTCTCTATTATAATATAACTTTGCGTGGCTACTTACTAAATTTGACCACTATTAAACATAAGTTTACATGGCTACTTACTAAATTTGACCACTATTACGTCCCATAAGGGAATAAAGGGGGCCACGCTCAGTCACCCTCCGCTTCCAATTCTTTATCTTTCCCTATCAAAGATTTCCTCCAAGTAGGACATCTATAATCTTCGCTCTTGACAAAACCTACCGGAGTGCTCGTGATAAGCCATTTAGTGGGTGACAATTTTTTTTTGTTTGACCACTATGACCATGATATATTTGCAGACAGTTTTTCGGTGATAATCATATAGCCATACATATATTCATTCATTCATTCGAGACATTTTAAATCAACCAGAATCACGGATGAGAAATCAGATCGTGACATTCTATTTAAAACAGATGGAGAGAAAAGTTAACTAATAGTTAGAAAATAGAAACTAAACAGTTAGTTTGAATAAAAGAAAAATAAAAATAAAAAGTGATTTTCAAAATTTTAATTATTATATTTTTATTAATATTTTATTAATATATTTTATAATTTAATTCTTTAATAATATTTAGTTATAATTACATTAACGCTGTTTATTTTTGAATTATTAGATTCTCATCATAGTCAATTTTTTAATTTTCTGCTGTTAATTCAAGTAAACAATTGTAACATTGTTCACTGTTTGATGTGTAGCGTTAGAAATGGAAACTAATTGCAATTCAGCTTGAAGCTAATTGGAAACTAGTAAGTAAAATGGAAATTAATTTTGAGTATAGAAATTTTTTAATTTGATTGTTATTAGAAATGGAAACTAATTGCAAGCCACCTTGAAATTAATTGGAAACTAGTACTGAAATGGAAATTGCAGCACATGAAATGGATATTAATTTTGAGTGTAAAAAAAAAAAAATTTGATTGTTTTTTTCAATAATTTAAAAAACAAAAAAGTTTAGAGAATCTCAGTTAAATAAGTAAAGTTAATTATTTTAAGATTTGGAATTTTTTAAGAATTTGATTACAAATTTTTTTAAGAATTGGAAACTAAAAAGAAATTAAAATTTTGATTAGAAATTTTTTAAAAATTGGAAACTAGTACGTGAAATGGAAATTGAAGCACACCAAATGGAAATTAATTTTGAGTACATAAATTTTTTAATTTGATTGTTTTCTTTAATAATTTAAAAAGCTAAAAAAGTTAGAGAATCAAGAAAGAAAATCTTGAATTTGAAATTTTGAAGTTGTTTTTTATATAGATCATTTAGAAATTTTTTAATTTGATTGTTTTCTTTAATAATTTAAAAAGCTAAAAAACTTAGAGAATCTAGGTTAAACTCTTATGGCCGGAATAGCCTTGTTCAAATGAGCAATAGGAAGCCTCCACTTCCACCTCTAGAAGCGAAGGATTACAGTGACTATTATATTTTTTCTTTTGCTTCATATTTTACAATTGTAAATAAACTGGTTGAAACATAAATGCAGGTACAAACGGCAAAGGATAGAGTTGAGCATTCCCCTTACTAGAATATAGAATCCTCAAACATACTTCCTTGACTGCTTTCTCTAAGGAACACAAATCGCAATTGGATTTTATTTATAATTAGTTGAACTATTAGATAAAATATCACACTGCAAACTCTAATCAAATTCTATATCATGAATCAAGGAAATTACACACATATTTATACAAGCAATAGTCTCAAGATAGGAATTCTATCTTAGACCTACAGTAATTTGGTTGAGAGATTCTCTCAACCACACACTAAACTAGGAGAAACTATATTCTAGCTACTTCCTATTATGTAGGAACAAACTCCTCAAATGGAGAATTACAACCATAGACAAGTAGGAATTAATTATTTCTAACTCCCCCCCTTAATGACTACTTGTCATGATGTTAATTCACAAAGTATGGTTGTGGTCAAACATAACAAAGAATATGTCGATGTCCATATAAAAGAGCAACCATCCACCGGAATGCATGGGTACCAACCTCTGCAACCACTAGTCCTGTAGGATGTCCTTCGCATACATGATTCTGTCGACCATTATCACTTCATATATGTACCTACAAAACCACCACCATCGGGTGAATGGCATATGCAGAATCTCCAAAAACACAATCTGCCTCTCTCGGACAGATCCACAACTTCTCAGATCTGCAGCTCTCGCAGATCTTCCAGCGAAGGTGAGGCTTCCCGCAGATCTTCCACTGAAGGTGAGGTGGCTTCTTCGAGAACAAAAAATCCGCACCCAGAATAAAAATCCTGCCGTGAGTTTATCGTGTGCTTCCGCACCAATCCTGTGATTTGGCACGTTGGCACGAGTATGTACTGAATAGTCGCGCCAATTGCGCTTCTCAGCATGACTGCCAGTTAAGAAAGCGCGCCAACCCCCTTCTGCTTAGAGATTAATGAATCATCTGAGACTGCGAGCCAGGTGTTAGTGCAGTCCACCTGCTCGATCGAGCACAAAGCTCTGTGAGCACACAACTCTCATGTACACGCGTCCACTCATGTACATGCGGCCACAAAGGCACCTCTAGCCACGAAGGCGACCAGCCACAAAGGCTCTATAGGTCGTTTCTGGCTCACCACAAACCATTACAAAGTGTTTTTAAGATCACCACGAACTTTCAGATGCCTTTACCAGCCTTACATTCCATACTTCAATATTTTGGAGTTTTTGGGTACATACAATGACCATTACAACAACCAACTGGACTTGCTTATAACATGCTAGGGAGTCTATTCCGCAAACCACACTATCTCAAACAAGCATCTATTTTGTTGTCCACCATAAATGTTGTTGCTGCTTCTTTACCTCATCTTTTCATAGTTTACATCTTGGGAATCCTTGTCTGTTCAAATAACTTCTTGGAACTCCATGCTTAACCTGTCATTCGTTAGAGTTGCAAATTCTAACAAAATAACTTTGCCTACATTGAGTTAGCTAGGCTCAATAAGGCTCAATAATATTAAAACATGATTCCAATAAAATACAACATAAACTCTTCAAATTTAATTTCTCTATCTCTGCCCATAGATGATTATTTTCCAAACATACCAGCAGCCATTTTTCACCAACGATACCTGTGAGGGGTCTACTGATAAAGAAACGGAACATAGGCACTCACAGCCACACGAAGAGAACACAGTTTTCCCTTCAAGAACATTAATCCAGGACTCCATGGTCCAATCCTCCGTCGCGTTTCAGTATCCAATTCTCTCGGCATCGCAACGTAATGCCACTTCCCCTATTCACAGTATCAAGGCTAGTCACTGCTCTCAAGCATGCTGCCTCATGCTCGCTGACGTACTGCAACAAATAAGACCCATTGTCCAGCTAATCTCCTCACAATTGAACATGCAGATCTGTCTCCACAATCTGTTTCCATCACACCGGGCACGCACAAACTTGATCATCCTCCAATCTCTGATGTAACTGTCATGTCTTCATCATATCCTACAAATTTGTTTAGTGTTGGAATGACCAGTTCCAACACACACTCAGAATTGTGACAATAGTTATTCATACTAATGTCACTTAAATTACAACCAATTTCATTGTCATGACAGTTAATCAATACATTACATATTTAAAAAACATCATCAAAGAATAAAAAATTTGGACAGTAGCATAAGATTTTTTTTCTTGAGATGCAACAATGAGAGCAGCTCCAACACTCGAGCCATTTTTAATGATATATAGCCATACTTTCTGCGATCTTGATTCCAAGCAGTTTTGCAGCGCCATTCACATTATGTCTTCCAATATTTTTCAATATTCCAGCAACCCTAGCTCCTGCCAAACGAGCACCATGTTCTGATTCTGCTGTAGCTGGAAAATTGCGCCTGCACAACCATACACGGGATCCCGCAGCCTTTTCATCGCTTCATACTCCATACTTCTCACTGCATCATATCTATGTTCTTTATCAATATTCTGAAACGTTGCTCGCTCCAAATATTCTGTGCACAGTCGCAAACTTCTCAATGTCATTTGATGGGAAGTAAGGAGCCAGCACACCTTTTTTTTCCCCACACCGCCTTCTTAGCGTCCTGCAACCTGCACTGGGTGTAGCCACTTTTGTTCTCGAATTGCCCTCTTTCATCTGTGGTTCAAGAGTTGATCCTTTCTCATCATATGATACATCAAGAGGTGCAGCCAAAGACGCAATTGGTGACATTGCAGGCCTCCTATCCCACAGTACAGTTGCATCATCCCGAGTGTAGAGTTGAGGTTGTGCATACCATTCATGTCGATCAACAGTGACAAGAACAGACTTTCTTCGATGATGATCTACATGGCTTATAAACTCCAACGAAACTCGTGCTCCTCGAGATAACTTAGACAAAATAAATATAAAATCCTCAACTTGTTCTATTTCCTTCCCATTCAATTTTTTTATGATTGAATGGCGAGAAACACCTGCCCTCCTTAGCAGGTCCAGGGTTCGATCCGAGGAGATGGCTGAAGTAGCGAGCCCCGTGGACGAGCAGAGTTTGAAAACAAACTTGAGCATGGAAATTGATGGAACATATACGCAGAGCATGGCAACGCCGGAGCACTGGAGAAATGCGTTAAAGACGGTTGTTCCCGCATTGGTGGTGCTTAGAACCACTGCCACTCGCGCATTCGATACGGAGTGTGCTGGTGCCAGCTATGCGATGGGTTTCATCGTCGATAAACACCGGGGGATCATTCTCACTAACCGCCATGTCGTCAAGCCTAGACCTGTTGTTGCAGAGGCCATGTTCCTCAATCGTTAAGAGATTCCAGTTCTCTGATGGACAAACAAAAGATTTAATAAAGCTATACAAATGCATTAATTTATTTCTCTATGCCCAGGAAGGGCCAGAGCCCCTTACGGGCTCTGAAGCTCTGATACCAAGATAAAATATCACACTGCAAACTCTAATCAAATTCTATATCATGAATCAAGGAAATTACACACATATTTATACAAGAAATAGTCTCAAGATAGGAATTATATCTTAGATGTACAGTAATGTGGTTGAGAGATTCTCTCAACCACACACTAAACTAGGAGAAACTATATTCTAGCTACTTCCTATTATGTAGGAACAAAATCCTAAAATGGAGAATTACAACCATAGACAAGTAGGAATGAATTATTTCTAACTCCCCCCCTTAATGACTACTTGTCATGATGTTAATTCACAAAGTCTGGTTGTGGTCAAACATAACAAAGAATATGTCGACGTCCATATAAAAGAGCAACCATCCACCAGAATGCATGGGTACCAACCACTGCAACCACTAGTCCTGTAGGATGTCCTTCGCATACATGATTCTTTCGACCATTATCACTGCATATATGTACCTACAAATCCACCACCATCGGGCGAATTGCATGTGCAGAATCTCCAAAAACACAATCTGCCTCTCCCGGATAGATCCGCAACTTCTCAGATCTGCAGCTCTCGCAGATCTTCCAGCGAAGGTCAGGCTTCCCGCGGATCTTCCACTGAAGGTAAGGTGGCTTCTTCCTGAAAAAAAAATCTGCGCCCAGAATAAAAATCCTGGCTCGAGTTTATCATGTGCTTCCACGCCAATCCCATGATTTGGCATGTTGGCACGAGTATGTACTGAATAGTCTCACCAATTGCGCTTCTCAGCACAACTGTCAGCTAAGAAAGTGCGCCGACCCCCTTCTTCTTTGATATTAATGAATCATCTGAGACTGCGAGCCAGGTGTTACTGCATTCCACCTGCTCGATCAAGCACAAATCTCTGTGAGCACACAGCTCTCATGTACACGTGGCCACTCGTGTACATGAGGCCACAAAGGCACCTCTAGCCACGAAGGCGACCAGCCACAAAGGCTCTATAGGTGGTTTCTGGCTCACCACAAACCATTACAAAGTGGTTTTAAAAGCACCACGAACTTTCAAATGCCTTTACCAGGCTTACATTCCATACTTCAACATTTTGGAGTTTCTGGGTACATACAATGACAATTAAAACAACCAACTGGATTTGCTTATAACATGCTAGGGAGTCTATTCCACAAACCACACTACCTCAAGCAAACATCTACTTTGCTGTCCACCATAAACGTTGTTTCTGCTCCTTTACCTCATCTTTTCATAGTTCACATCTTGGGCATCCTTGTCTGTTCAAATAGCTTCTTGGAACTCCATGCTTAACCTGTCATTCGTTAGAGTTGAAAATTCTAACAGAATAACTTTTCCTACATTGAGTTAGCTAGGCTCAATAAGGCTCAATAATATTAAAACATGATTCCAAGAAAATACAACATAAACTCTTCAAATTTAATTTCTCTATCTCTGCCCATAGATGATTATTTTCCAAACATACCAGCAGCCATTTTTCACCAACGATACTTGTGAGGGGTCTATTGATAAAGAAACGGAACATAGGCACTCACAGCCACACGAAGAGAACACAATTTTCCCTTCAAGAATAGTAATCGAGGACTCCACGGTCCAATCCTCCGTTGTGTTTCAGTATCCAATTCTCCCGGCATCGCAATGTAATGCCACTTCCCCTATTCACAGTATTAAGGCCAGTCACTATTTTCAAGCATGCTGCCTCATGCTCACTGACGTACTGCAACAACTAAGATCCCTTTTCTAGCTAATCTCCTCGTATTTGAACATGCAGATCTATCTCCACAATCTGTTTCCATCACACCGGGCATGCACAAACTTGATCATCCTCCAATCTCTGATGTAGCTCCAATTGATATCGTTTTCACTGTCATGTCTTCATCATATCCTGCAAATTTTCTTAGTGTTGGAATGACCAGTTCCAACAGACACTCAGAATTGTGACAATAGTTTGTCATACTAATACACCACTTAAATTGTGCTCCTTAAATTAGAATTTTTCTTAATATATGTGTATATATTATTTTTAAATACGTAAATAAATTTATTTACGATTAAAAAATATTTAAACATGTAAAATTTATAAATTTATATGCAATTTCAGCAAAATTTTCAAATTTAACAACCTCCCAAACATAAAAAAAAAAAACTACGACATAATAAGCACCCATTGATTCAAGTATAATTTGCGTTCCACTTAAATTTGTGGTGTTGGACGGGTCAAGCAGCTTTTGATTCAGCATAAGTTTGAATTCAGATTAGGATTTAATTCGATACTAAAAAAAATAAACATCTAAAATTCAATATCTAAAAATTTTAGAAATTATCTGAAAATTTTAGAAATTAGTAAATTCAAATGTCAATTTTTGGACGCCCCCAATTGACATATTTTGGTGATAATTCATTCAATATAGAAATTATCTGAAAATTTTAGAAATTAGTAAACTCAAATGTCAATTTTGGGACGCCCCCAATTGAGATATTTTGGTGATACTTCATTCAGGATGCATAACCACAAGACAAAATTTCTACTTCAAGAACAACAATTAAAGACAAATCTTCTCAAATGTGTATCTTTGCACCTTTAGGGGCAACTGCTAGTATTTTCTTCAAGGGAAATTGCTAGTATTTTAGTTTGATTTAAAAGGAATGATTCCATCCATCTCTCTTTTATAATATATTAATATTATTTTATTTATATTAATATTCGCCATCTACTCAAATCAATATTATATAGAAATTTTTTTAAATTTTAATATTATATTATATCATATTAGTTTGACTAAGGGGGGGGGGAATATTAAATCATATCATATTAATTTGAGTAAAGAATAATAAATATTAATTAATTTTTATAATTTATTAACAATATAAATATTATTTTATTTTATTTACTATAATTTAATTATACTAAAAAGACAAATCCAATATCTTAGTTCAAAGTCAAAAGAGAGGGAGCATTATCAGGAATAGGTTAAATATAACATCAATTGAGGTTAATAATAAACAATACTATAAGAAATAATAAGGGCATTTTAAAATAAGAACAACACTTGGTAGTATATGGAAAGGATTCAACACCTTCTAATACTCCAACCATCATTCTTATTAAGGTTGACTCACTTTTTTTCAATCTCTAAAGCCTCTCTTAACTTACAATGATTAAAATGGTCCACAGTAGCAATGACCTTAGCATCTTCAATGCAGATGTGATGGTTAGTCTTTTTTGCATGTTTTAATAAATTCGAGGAACATGATCTTCCTTGCCTTCTGTTGGTTCAATGTACAAAGTTCCACATGACCAAAGAATAATATAAACACATTTTTAAATCTTTTATCCTTGATCTAATTTCAATCAGTGTTAAAATTTAATTAATTATTTTACACATATCTACACCCAAATATAATTATTTTACACTTATCTACGCCCAAACACTTCGTCAAATTAGAGAAAATTTCAAATTATATTATTTTTCCTGTGTTAAGAGTTACTACACAGTGTAATCATATATATATAATTAAATAAAAATAAACAAAGAATGTGAACTTTGTTAAAAAACAATAAATCAAATTTATTTAATTTATTATATTAATGGTTTTTTATTTATTTATTTTTAAATCGTTTAATATAGAATAAACTTAAATAATAGTGTTTCATATGTGTAACATGATATTTTAAAAGAGAACGAGTTGAGCTCAAGTTGTAAAGTCACATATCCATATTGTGTTTCTAGTCCTAGCCCGTTCAAATCTGGGAAGACATGTCTTACTTGGTAAAATGTGTGAAAAAGCCTTATAAAAGAGTTGGGTAGTCCCATAACCATTTCCTTGAATAAAAAAACATGATAATTTCAAATAGAATAATTAATAGACATTTTTCTATTATCAATGTAATGCATATTATATTCAAAAAATAAATTATAAAATTATAAATATGTTTAAGAAAATTTGTAATATATATCATTTGGGTTATAAGAAAATTAAAGATGAAAATATTTTTATATGATGATGATGATGTTTAATGCTTATTAAGATTAATGTGGTCTTTAGGACTTTAAAAAACTAAGAGATTAATTGTGGCTCTTGAATATTTTATTTCTAAGATCAAAAAGAGGGGAAAGAAGTGTTACTAGATTACTATAGTTTTGTTTCAACTTAACAAGTCAAGAAGGTTGGTAGTGTGGAAAATGTTTTGGAAATGAAAACATATGTAATTGTTTCAACTTAACAAGTCAAGAAAGTTGGTAGTGTAGAAAATGTTTTGGAAATGAAAACGGATGTAAGTAAAAGCACCCTTAAATCTATGAAAATGTGTTTTGGGAATAGAACAATTTCTTTCACTTCCAACCTCAAGGGAATTAGTTCTTATCTTTGCAATGTTCATTTTCTTTGTCAAGCTAGAAAGATAATTTCGATTATCAAACGTGAGATTGATCATGTAACATCCCCTAACATAAAACAACATTTATGTGGGCTTATTAGCATGAAACATATTTGTACATTTGCAGCTTGAATTTAACCTAGAGTTATCCATTTTGAATAAATAAGAAAAACCATAGCCTCCATTTCATGAATACGTGGGTCTTTCAGTGGTTAATTATAAACATTACCTATATGCAGTTGTACTCTAACTCTGGTAAAGAACCCCTCGTAACCAAATCAACACACCAATTTTTATGAGTATCCACCCAATTACATCTCCATGTTTCCTATTTAGTATCACTCAAGAATTGTTATTAATATATATTTCTTTTATAGCCTAACTCATTTCTATTAAACTTCATTGTAACCCCATGAATTTATTTACATGAAATGGTTGCAGTTACAAATACATAACAAACTAAGGAGCTTACCCTTGATGATGTTATGGTGTCCCTTAGGCTTAACTTAAGGTTAAAATATATATATATATACAGTTTCATCCTCGTCCGCTACATCTTAAGCATTCTAAATAATTTAATTGACTTCTTACAACCTTACCATATGGAAAGATTGGTTTTAGTCAACCAAGCGAAGCCCCTAGAATATAGAGTTGTCTTTTTGTCATGCCATTGCAATGTATTGTACATAATTGAGCTATCCATCATCCAACAGTGCTAAGGATTAGGGTTGAGACAGAGTTGTTGATTTGGACTCGGGGAAGTTGTGAGCGTAACTACCCCCTCACTACTCTCGTTATCGTGGAGCTCAATCGCATAGTCAGAAGTTGGAGGTAGGCTCTGCAAACAATCATCCACTATAACTTTAGGTATCGCTTTCTACACCATATGTTGTAAGGGATTCTTCCAGCACTCGTTAATAATCAAATTAATCATATCTGTATGTGGTTTCAGTGTTGTGAATATTGTTATGACCATGTTGGATGCGTGGTTTGGCATGAGGGAAAAAAATATTTGTGATTCTCCAGAATGTGAGTTTTCGAGCCATTGATCTGCTTACCACTTGTAATACTTTCAACAACAATGGTGAGTTTAGCCCTCCTTTTTCTACCATCTTCCAGCATGTTTTGTAGGTCATGACGACTCTCACCCCATGCTTCACAAGAAATTACCATTTCCTTTTAAATTTCTCTGTCATATTTTTCTCTTCAATTTTGAGTTTCTGTGTCCTCTTTGAATTTCTATTGTAGGCATCTCTATTAGCTAAAAGTTTACAGAATGACCAATTCCACATTTTCTTCAAGAAACCTAGGTGCTTATACAGGCCCTTGCCTGAATGTTATAGCTTATCCACTACTGGTCAAGGATTCTCGTCATTCAACTTTGGCACTTGGATAGGGTCTTGTCTACATGTTGATGGCCACTAGGAACACTAGAATGATTATGGATTTTTCTACAATTGGGGATTTTCCCTTTTTAAATCCTTTGTCTCATACTTAAAAATTCACGTCTTCTAGGTGTGAGACTTTTAGTTCCATCCCTGCGCTATGGCTATTTGATGTCTATTGAAATATGGTATCATAATCTGACTAATTGTCACTCTAAACTGATAGATACAGTTATGGCTCATTCCTGGCATAGAAACTACACCAAATTGTTAAAATATATGATATTTATTCTTTCTTGGTTTGAATTGAGTCTATGTGTACAGTTCTCTTTAACCCTACACTCCAGGGTTTTGGTCAAATATTTTTCGCTATACACAGATTGTATTTTTTTCCACTAGTTCATATGAAGTCAAGAAATCATATTTATTTTAAGACGTATGTACTATTATCACTCAATAATTTCTCCAGGTTCAAGAGAGAACTCACCGAGGTAACCACAAACCTACTTCAAACTCTAGGATCTAGCCTTCCTAGGGTTCAGAGAGAGCTCTCTCTTTAAAGTTTAACTTTGTTTTAATTTTTGAATATTAGGGTAGTTATAAAATTGCAATTTTGGTATGGTTATGTTGGATTTGGTGGGAAAAATTCACTTGGAGGGATAGATAGAGGGAAATATATTTTTCCATTGGGATATGGAGTCTAAATCAAGCTAACAGAACTAGGATCAAGGCCTAAAAGGTCAAATGTCTTCAGGGAAAGATAGACAACCCTTGGAGATCTTGGGAAAATTGGTTTTTGAGATGGTATGATTGGGATAAAGGGCACTTAAGGATCCTTTGATCCAGAAAAGGGAAGTAGTAGATAGAGGTCAAACAGGAGAGGGAGAAATTAAGGGTTCCCTACTCTAGAAATCAGAAGAAAACAAAGAAATAACAACTAGTTAAAAACAGGGTGCTATTAACATGTCATGTAGTAATACTCCTAGTTATACATTTAGATTTAGAATTAAAACACAGATGTATGGATGTAACCAAATAACATAACAATGAAAATTTTTAGAGAGTACTTCACTCTAGATAGCTTATCACATGGATCTTGAAGTATGATGCCAAATAGTTGATCCAGTCTACTACTCAAAATCTAAATCCAAAGCCTTCAAGTCAAAAAAATATCTATAGTAATATCCAACAATTTTATTCCACCCAAAATACTTCAAATATTTAAGTATTTATACAAATTCTAAACTAGAATATCTTGAAAAAATATCAAGATTGGTTTACAAATATCTCCAAATGTTTAACATAAATAGAATTTAAGTAAAGGACACTCAAAACTAATGCATATATTTGGCACTATTTTTTATGGATAGGTGATGACAAAGAGGAGAATTAAAATTTGACCTCAAATCTTAGTTGATGATGAGGCATCCAATTCACTAAGTGTCTCCTTTCTTTGTGCATTCTCCTCCAGCAATTCTGCAAATTTGGGGTCCACTGATACTTTTTTATTTCTCAATCCAAAATAGATATGTAAATATTGAAAGAGATTATTGTAGATAAATATGTTTTTGAGGTAAATCTCTCTCTTTTCCCTAACATTTTGCTCCATATGGTCACAATAGGCTCTGCAAAATGATGTGTAAAACAGAGTTTTGCAGAGTTTGGAAAATAGGTTGTAAAGATGTGCATGTATCTCTCATTATGTAATAACTGTGCAAACAATGAGATAGGTTTATGTATATGAGCCTCTTAGGAGCAAAAACCTCCTTCCATTTTGTAAGATTTATTTCTAATTGGCGACAATATTCACTGCAAATGGATGACTTAACGAGAATTTTCTGTAAAAAGAGCTTTCAATGATTGTTTAATATTTCCAAATCCATAATGGCTATTAGAAAAGTGAGAGAATTTTTTGTAGTTGGAAACCTTAAGAACATAAACCTCATTCATTGTTTCGAACTTCATCTTGGATTGGTCACAATAGGTTCTTCAAAACAATGACTTAAACATGAAATTTCTGCAAAAATGTCCCTTCTTGCTCTGTTTTCATCTTTTAACCTCACTGTTCTTTTAACTATTTTTACTTTCACTTTGGATAAACATGTTTGTTCTTAAAATTATTTTCATCTTCATTTACCATTTACTGCCTCCATGTTTTACTTTTGCAATTTTACCTTGACTGCTCTGTAACTTTGTTTTAACCTTTACTGTGACTTTCATCTGATACACTTTAGCTGTCTCTGTTTTCACTGCAAATTGTTACTGCTCTGTTTACTGTGTGAAATATTCTTGTTATAGGAAAACCTATTCAAACTCATTTCCTTGTGAATTCTTGGAGTAAAACTAATCTTTAACTAGTATTTGGATTTTTTTATCCAAATTCTCCTTTTTGTAATGACCTGCAAAAATCAAACAATTCATTAATGAAATCCAGGTCTATAAGGAGGGATTATGGCTTTGATGAATTGGGAAAACCTGTGGAATGAATTTTGACTATGGAGGTTTAACTCTGTTGGCACTGAGTAATTCAATGTAACAGTTAGGGATTCTGAACATTGGTAAAAGAGTTTGAATCTTTCAAAGGGTTTCTAAAGGTGTGGAAAAGGAAAATTTTCTTCAATTTTGATTTAAATACAGATTGCAGTATTAATATCATAATTTTATCATGGTTTAGCAGTGAATTTTTTCTTTTGGGGGCAGATACAACTCTTTTTGTGGGCAAAATAAGCTTTACAATGCTCAATTTCTCAGAAAATTGGTTCTTTTCAAATTGATAACAGGCTTGATTTCTTGAAAAATACCTGTTTTATGCAGGTATGGGTATTTGAAAATGGCTCTGAGGCATTTGATAGTTTCTTGATGTCTTCTGGAAGTAATTCATGACTTCTAGCAATCTTCAATGGTAAATGACGGGATTTGTTCAAGTTCTTAGCAATAAAACAGTGAAAATTTCCTTTTTTATGAGTTGGGAAAGAACATTTAATGAATAGGCACAGAAAGAGGGATAAACAGTGGATTCCAAAGGTTTAATGGGAAAATTAGGTTTATTTTACAATTAATGAATGACGGTCACATCGGGAAGGAAAGTGGTTTTCGCACTTTACAAAGGCGCATAAAACCGACGGTTTATCGCATTACTTTTTAGTGGTAAGTAGTTTTGAGCCAAACTCACGTGATCAAATCAGACAAGGCCACATCGAGGGGAGGGGTCATTGAAATCCATCCATTTCGCGTGCCTTTTTCCTTGGAGCGGTCGTGCTCTTTTTCTATACGATATCACTTCTCAACTGTCGGATCTAAAATGTTAATACAAATGGTGAGGATTTGTTCAGGAGGTGCATGGAGCAGAAAGGTGGGACCAAGTTTAATCAAATGCAGTGGAAGGGTTTAATATGTGTTTAAACCTTTTATAATAAAATCAAGGAATATAGTTTCAAACATATATATATGGGTTCATTTATGTATAGTGGCGGGATAAATTTTTATTGCAAATGAGCTTTTTAAGCAAGGCTTTATAATCCTTATCCATTTATATATATATAAATATGGCGAGTTAGAACTGTTTTATTTTAAAACATTTGAAAAATGTTTAAAATATGAGGGCGCGTTTAATTATATTATATAATTTTCAACTGTTGAACAGCTTTCAAACTATAGGGGTGGGGTATTTCAATAGAGATAGGTTTAGACTAAGGAATTTGTTAGGACAAGGTTTTTATTATGCACATGTGGGGATAATAAACTTTGGTCTAAACGTAAATAATGGGTTTTGGGGGTTAATTAAAATATAAGGGATTTAATAACTAGGAAATGGTATTTCTTAGGGATTTAATAAAATATGTCAAGAGTTAATATGAGAGGGGAGTGAAATGTAAAACAAAATACACATTATCTCGTAGAATAACATAATAATCAAGCATTTGCTCATCTTTATATTTCTTTTGATAATACTTAGGATAAATGTGTTTTTGTGGGTTTTTATGAATGCTTATGAAGGGATGAAATTAATTATTCTAGGGTTACATTTTTACTAAGCAAGAATGTGTGCTTACTTAGGAAAAAAGAGCTTTAATACATGAATGAAGGGTAAATGAGATTTTAGCATAAGAACTCAATATTTTTAACTAACCAGTCATAGAGCCATTAGGGGAATTTTGAGGTCTAAAATGGGCCTCCTAAGGAAATTATAAAATAATAGTGGAAAAAATCAAATAAGATTTGATGACATCATCAAATTTTAGAGGGAAAAATGGAAAAACTACTTTTTCAACTCATATTTTCAACTTTTCTCCCAAAGTTTTTACTCAAATTTCGAGCGAGAGTACTCGTTAGATGCGAAATGTAATTCCCCATCCAAGGAGTACCAATTTTGCATACTTTATATGGGTCCTACTACACGAAAAAAGAGAAATACATAAAAAAACGTGATTACAATCACGTTTTTTTTATGTATTTCTCATTTTTCGTGTAGTAGAGTTTATCGAAAGTATGCAACATGGGTACTCCTTCGATGAGGAATTAAATTTTGCATCCAACAAGTACTTCCGCTCGAAATTTGAGTAAAAAGTTTGGGAGATAAGTTCAAAATACGAGTTGAAAAAGTAGTTTTATTATTTTATTATTTTTTAATACTTTTACCCTTTTATTTAAAAAATGGTGAATCATCCCCCATGGTTGACATCGTCATCTTGAATCCTATTGGTTGTGATAAATTTTATTTTTGTTGTACATTTTTCTTAGGAGGCCCATTTTAGACCTCAAAAATCCCTTAATGCTTGCTTCCGGTCCCAACAAAAGTCAGAGAAATGCTCTGACCCTGTTTGACTGATAGCTTAGAATATTGAATACTCATAAGGAGAGGGAAAATTAGTGATTTTTCCCGATGATGTGTTATTTACATGATTTCTCCACTGCTTTCTACCTACCTGATCTTGTATTTCTAACATTTTTTCTTCATTTTGCAGGTGCATTTACGCTTGCAACTTTAAAACATTTTCTTTCAAAAGCATAAAACTATCTAAATCTACCTTATTTCATCCAAGAGCTCAGATTAAACTATTGAGCTCCTCATTATTCTCTACCTATCTACTGATTTGTCAAGTTTAAATTGTTTAACAAATCTTTATTCACTATATAAAACCTGAAATTGAAAACATGAAAAGTTAAGATTAAACTGTTTAACTAATCATGGATTATGGCATTTATTGACACTCTTCACATAATCATTATTCTTGCAGTAAAAATTAAAAGTAGTGGCATTTGGATTTTCTCACTTTCATGTCTTATTTTTCTTTTTCTTTTGGGGTATATGTTTTTCTAAGTCCTTTGATCTTTCTTTTAGGACTTTTACCCTCCTTTTGATTTTTTATTATTTTTCATACTTTCAAAATATGGGAAAAAAACTTGCAGAAAGAAAGGTATGTACATATTTATAAGACTTATCAAAGTCAATTCAAAATTGTATGAACGTTATTATTATAGGACGCTAACAGTGGCTCCACATGGTGATGACATTTCCTGGTGAAATATCAAGAACTCTAAAACTAGTAGCCTGATCCTTTGAGCCAATCCCCAACATGCATATATTGTGACTGAAAACCCTTGAACTAAATTTACACATTTTTCTGCAAACTAAAGTATGATCTAATACCCCAAATTGGTGGAACTTTAAAACCAAACTACTGCATCATCAATATTTTAGGGCCTTTTCCTTGGCTTTCAAATCTTAATGAATTATTTCAAACTATCTGAAAACTGTAAACTGAAATAAGCTGAAGTCCTACCTACTTACTCTAATCAGTTGTCCAACTGCTGGTTAGGTAAAATGAAATAGCGAATGCAACCATTCAAGCATTATGTACTTTGATAGATTTTGTTGCATGTGCTTGTAGATTGTCAAAATTGAAATTCTGCAACCTATTAGAAATTTGTCAACAAATGAGAGAAAAAGGAAATACTTTATTTCCTTTGATGACTCTAGAATTTTTTCAAAAGGATCTTCCAAGGTATATACACCAATGTTTAACTGATCTAAATAATTGTACATCTATTCTGGATGACCTCCATGCCATGAGACTAAATTGTCATTATTAACTTTATTTCCTTGCAAAATCAACCTATGATTGTTCTCAGATACTTTCATATTTTCAGATAATATTTGTGATGATATTTATACTGATGAAAATGTTTGTTTGAGGGAACTTTTATCATCTTGATCTTGAAGCTCATAGTCAATAAATGGAGAAAGACTTTGAATGCATTCATTATCCAACATATCTGCTATTGGATCATGAAAAACTTTGAAAGATTGCTGCAATTTATATATGGATTTTAATGCAACTTCATATATTTCTAGGGGCTGTTCATCCTTTAAAAACTGAAATGCTTTAGAGCATAATAGTATATAACTTTCTTTCAAAATTTCTGAACTTTCTTCTTCACTCCCATATTTGATGTGTATTGTATGATCACTGTATTTGATCTGCTGAAACTAAATTTCCTCATCCTCTGTGAAGTTAGCTTGAATTTGGAGAATATAATTATCATCATACTGATCATACTTAGGAAAATCTTCAAAAGAAGGAATTCCTTCAATCATGCACATTATATTAGCAGATTTATTTTCCAAAAATCCTGATATATCTTGATTAGATTGGTTGCATTCTATTTGAAGGTCATCATTTTTTTCAATAGGAGTATTATCAGGCAATGGGCCTTTTTGGGAAGGTAGAACAACATGAGCATCAAGCTTTTCTTTTGTCTCTTCATGGAAAAAAACTTTCATACATACATAAACATTAGAATAAGTAGAAACAATTTCTTCATTATGTAAATATTTTGAGGATGGTTGCATGTTTAGAAGCAAATTGATTTCTTCTTCGGTTAGGGGGGGTGGGAATCTTTGAATTTCTAGATTTGAATAACAATTTTTTTCTCTCTTATGTAAAAACTGAACATGAGGTTGAATATTTTCTTTAACTTCATTCAAAACATTATATGAAAAATAATTTGTTACTACAGAGGGTCTTTGTGGATCCTGATTCATCTCCTGATTTATTTGATTTTTAATTAACTCTTCTTGATTATCATGACACTCAACTTGAGAATGAAAGTTATGGACTTCGTCTAATAAATCTTCGAAATGACAATTTCCAAAATCTTCATCAATATTTTTAAGGTAATGTATGAGATATTCAGATTGATCACAACAATTTTCAGCTAATGATAAAGATGGAAAATATTTTTCGTAATGCTCATAAAATGCCTTATGAAAATCCTTTAAAGAAAATAAACTAGTAGTTTTGAGAGCTTCATACCATTCCCCTGCTTGTCCTTCTAAGGTTTCCATGAATATCTTCATGAGGCAATCCTCATGCCAATCACCCTTCAATCTCCATGAGTGTATGTGAAATTTAATGAGATGTAACAAAGGATCATCAATATTCTCATTTTGAAATATAGGAATATTTTTATCCCAATTTACCTTTGGTAGTTTTTCTGGAAATCCAAGTATGTGATCTCTTCTCATGGGAGCATACCTGTGTTTTATTCTTGGGTCATCTTGTAAATTAGTCATAAAGAAGGGCCAATATATCTACACAACCAAGCTAGATCCCTCTATAAAATACAATATACATTGAAAATTTTTCTTAATGAGAAAGAACATAATGTCTTGGATTAAGATCCAAGTTGAAAGCCTGATATTTCCATATTGTTCTTTCAGGGTCATTCATTCCTCTAGTGGAGTCTTGATTGTGAAATTGATTTGGAGTCACCAGGTGGATGATTTTAACCTTTGTGTGTCTGATCACTGTCCATCATCATAGATCAGATCTGAACCTCTAAAATATTTCTAAAGAAAATGTTAATCATCCCCAGTATGGTCACTAGTATGTTATCACTCAGTAATTTCTCCAGGTTCAAGAGAGAACTAACTGAGGTAACCAGAAACCTACTTCAAACTCTAGGATCTAGCCTTCCTAGGATTCAGAGAGGGCTCTCTCTTTAAAGTTTAACTTTGTTTTAATTTGTGAATATTAGGCTAGTTATAAAAGTGCAATTTTGGTTTGGTTTTGTTGGATTTGGTGGGAAAATTTCACTTTGAGGGATAGATAGAGGGAAATATATTTTTCCATTGGGCTATGGAGCCTAAGACAATCTAACAGAACTGGGATCAAGGCCTAAAAGGTCAAATGTCTTCAGGGAAAGATAGATAACCCTTGGAGATCCTGGGAAAATTGATTTTTGAGATGGTGTGATCGGGATAAAGGGCACTTGAGGATCCTTTGATCCGGAAAAGGGAAGTAGTAGATAGAGGTCAAATGGGAGAGGGAGAAATTAAGGGCTCCCTACACTGGAAATTAGAAGAAAACAAAGAAATGATAACTAGTTAAAAACAGGGTGCTATTAACATGTCCTATAGTAATACTCCTAGTTATACATTCAGATTTAGAATTAAAACACATATGTATGCATGTAACAAAATAAGATAAAAATGACAATTTTTAGAGAGTACTTCACTCCAGATAGATTATCACATGGATCCTGAAGTATGATGCCAAATAGTTGATCCAGTATACTACTCAAAATCTAAATCCAAAGCCTTCAAGTCAGCAAAATATCTATAGTAATCTCCAGCAATTTTATTCCACCCAAAATACTTCAAAGAGTGAAGTATTTATACAAATTCTAAACTAGAATATCTTGAAAAAATATAAATATTGGTTTACAAATATCTCCAACTGTTTTACATAGATAGAACTTAAGTAAAGGACACTCAAAACTAATGCATCTAATTGGCACTATTTTTTATGGATATTTGATGACATTGAATTTGATCTCAACTCTTAGTTGATGATGAGGCATCCAAGTCACTAACTATCTCCTTTCTTTGTGCATTCTGCTCCAGCAATTCTCCAAAATTGGGGTCCAATGATACCTTTTTATTTCACCGTTTGAAATAGATATGTAAAACATGAAAGAGGTTATTGTAGATGAATATGTTTTTGAGATAAAACTCTCTCATTTCCCTAAAATTCAGCTTCATATGGTCACCATAGGCTCTGCAAAAGGATGTGTAAAACAAAGTTTTGTAGAGTCTGAAAAATAGGTTGTAAAGATGTCCAAGTATCAACATTCTGCAATAACTGTGCAAAACGTGAGATAGGTTTTTGTATAATAGCCTCTTAGTAACAAAAACCTCCTTCAGCTTTGTAATATTTATTTCTGATTGGCGACAATCTTCCCTGCAAACGGATGCCTTAACAGAAATTTTCTGTAAAAAGAGCTTTCAAATATTGTTTAATATTTCAAAATCCATAATGGTTGTTAGAAAGTGAGAGAGGTGTTTGTAGTTGGACACCTTAAGAACATAAAATTCCTTCAGTTTTTCAAAATTCATCTTGGATTGGTCACAATAGTTTCTACAAAACAATGACTTAAACATGAAATTTCTGCAAAAATGTCCCTTCTTGCTCTGTTTTCATCTTTTAACCTTACTGTTATTTTAACTGTTTTTACTTTCACTTTGGATAAACTTCATTATTCTTGAAAGTATTTTCATCTTTATTTACCATTTACTACCTCCATTTTTTTAATTTTACTGGTTTACCTTGACTGCTCTGTAACTTTGTTTTAACCTTTACTGTGACTTTCATCTGATACACTTTAAATGTCTCTGTTTTCACTGCAAATTGTTACTACTCTATTTACTGTGTGAAATATTCTTGTTCTAGGAAAACCTATTCAAACTCAATTCCTTGTGAATTCTTGGTGTAAAACTGATCTTTAACTAGTATTTAGATTTTTTAATCCAAATTCTCCTTTTTCTAATGACCTGCAAAATTCAAACAATTCATTAATGAAATCAAGGTCTGCAAGGTGGGATTATGGCTTTGATGAATTGGGAAAACCTGTGGAATGAATTTTTACTCTAGAGGTTTAACTCCGTTGGCACTAAGTAATTGAGTGTAACAGTTAGGGATTTTGAACATTGGCAAAAGAGTTTGAATCTTTCAAAGGGTTTCTAAATGTGTGAAAAAGGATAAATTTCTTCAATTTTGATTTAAATAAAAATTGCAGTATTAAAATCGTAATTTTATCATGGTTTTGCAGTGAATATGTTATTTTGGGGGCAGATACAGGTCTTTTGTGGGAAAAATAAGCTTTACAAGGCTCAATTTATAAGAAAATTGGTTCTTTTCAAACTGATAACAGGCTTGATTTCTTGAAAAATACTTGTTTTACGCAGGTATGGGTATTTGAAAATGGCTCTGAGGCGTTTGATAGTTTCCTGGTGTCTTCTAGAAGTAATTCAGGACTTCCAACAATCTTCAATGGTAAATGGCGGGGTTTCTTCAGGTTCTTAGCAATAAAACAGTGAAAATTTCCTTTTTCTGAGTCGGGAAAGAACATATAATGAATAGGCGCAGAAAGAGTGATAAACAGTGGATTCCAAAGGTTTAATGGGAAAATTAGGCTTAGTTTACAAGTAATGAATAACGGTCACATCGGGCGAGAAAGTGGTTTTCACGTTTTACAAAGGCGCATAAAACCGGTGGTTTATCGTGTTTCTTTTTAGTGGTAAGTAGTTCTGAGCCAAACTCACGCGATTAAATCAGACAAGGCCACGTGTAGGGGAGGGGTAAGAAAAAATAGGCCATTTCATGTGCCTTTTCCCTTGGAGCGGTCGTTCTCTTTTTTCTATGTGATATCACTTCTCAATCGTCGGATCTAAAATGTTAATGCGAACGGTGAGAATTTTTTCGAGAGGTGCATGGAGCAGAAAGGTGGGACCAAGTTTAATCAAATGCAGCGGAAGGGTTTAATATGTGTTTAAACATTTTATAATAAAATTGAGGAATATAGGTTTAAACATATATATGGGCTCATTTATGTAGAGTGGCGAGATAAATGTTTATTGCAAAGGAGCCTTTTAACCAAGGTTTTTTAAGCCTTATCCATTGATATATATATATATATATATATATATATATATATATATATATATATATATATATATATATATATGCCGTGTTAGGGATCAAGTTTTATTTTAAAACATTTGAAAAATGTTTAAAATATGAGGCGCGTTTTTAATTATATTATACAATTTTTAATCGTTGAATAGTTTTCAAACTATAGGACTAGGTATTTCAATAGAGATAGGTTTAGAACAAGGATTTGTTAGGGAGGGGTTTTTATTATGCGCATGTGGGGATAATAAACTTTGGTATAAACGTAAATAGTGGGTTTTTTGGGGTGTATTAGATATAAGGGAATTAATAACTAGGAAAGGGTATTTCTTAGGGATTTAATAAAATATGTCAAAAGTTAATATGATAGGGGAGTGAAAAGTAAAATAAAATACGCATTATCTCCTAGTATAACACAATCAAGCATTTTCTCATCTTTATATTTCTTTCAATAATACTTAGGATAAATGCGATTTTGTAGGTTTTCATGAATGCTTATGAAGAAATGAAGTTAATTATTTTTAGGGCTACAATTTTACTAAGTAAGAATATGTCTTTACTTAGGAAAAAGGGGTTTTAATACATGAATGAAGGGTAAATGATGATAAATGAGGATTTAACATAAGAAATCAATATTTTTAACTAACCAGTCATAAAGCCTTGGGACCGGTCCTAATAAAAGTCAAAGAAATGCTCTGAGTCTATTTGACTAATAGCTTAGAATACTGAATACTTATAGGCGAGGGGAAATTAGTGATTTTTCCTGATGATGTATTATTTACATGATTTCTCCACTGCTTTGTTCCTACCCAACTTCATTTCTAACATTTTTTCTTCATTTTTTAGGTGCATTTAGGCTTGCAACCTTAAAACATTTTCTTCTAAAGCATAAAAATATCTAGATCTACCTTATTTCATTTAAGGGCTCTGATTAAACTGTTGAGCTCCTCATTATTCTCTATCTATCTACTGATTTTTCAAGTTTAAACTGTTTGACAAATCTTTATTCTCTACCTAGAACATGAAATTGAAAACATGAAAAGTTAAGATTAAACTGTTTAACTGACCATGGATTATGGAATTTATTGACACTCTAGACATAATCATTATTCTTTGAAGTAAAAAGTAAAAGTAGTGGCATTTGGACTTGCTCACTTTCAGGTTTTATTTTCATATCTTTTTTCTTTTGGGGTATATGTTTTTCTAAGTCCTTTGATCTTTATTTTAGGAATTTTTACCCTCTTTTTGATTTTTTATTATTTTTCATTTTTTTCAAAATATGGGAAAACAACATGCAGAAAGCAAGGTATGTACATATTTACAAGACTTATCAAAGTCAATTCAAAAATTTTATGAACCCTATTATTATAGGACCCTAACAGTGGCTCCACATGGGGATGACATTTCCTGGTGCATTATCAAGAACTCTAAGACTAGTAGCCTGATCCTTTGAGCCAATCCGAAACATGGATATGCTGTGACTGAAAACTCTTGAACTGAATTTAGACCTTTTTATGCAAACTGAAATCTGATCTAAGACCCCAAAGTGGTGCAACTACTACATCATCAATATTTTAGGGCCTTTCCCTTGGCTTTCAAATCTTAATGAATTATTTTAAACTATCTGAAAACTGTAAACTGAAATATGCTAAAGTCCTAACTACTTACTCTAATTAGCTGTCCAACTGCTGGTTAGGTAAACTAAAATAGCCAATGAAACCATTCAAGCATTATGTACTTTGATAGATTTTGTTGCATGTGCTTGTAGATTGTCAAAACTGAAATTATGCAACCTATTAGAAACTTGTCAACAAATGAGAGAATAAGGAAATACTTGATTTCCTTTGTTGACTCTAGAAAATTTTCAAAAGGATCTTCCAAGGTATATACACCAATTTTTAATTGATCTAAATAGCTGTACATCTGTTCTGGATGACCTCCATGCCATGAAACTAAAATGTTATTTTCATCTTTACTTCGTGCAAACTTTCAGATAAACTTTGTGATGATATTCCTACTTATTGTAATGTTTGATTGCTGAAACCTTTATCATCTTGATACTGAAGCTTATAGTTAGTTAATGGAGAAAGATTTTCATTGCATTTATCATTCATCACATCAGCTATTTGGTCATGAAAAACTTTGAAATATTGTTGCAATTTATATACGGGTTTTAATGGAACTTCATAGATTTTTAATGGTTGTTCATATTTTAAAAACTAAAATTCTTTAGAGCATAGTGGTATAGAAATTTCTTCCAAAATTTCTAAATTTTCTTCTTCACTCCCATATTTGATGCGTATTGTCTGATCACTGCATTCGAGCTGCTGAAACTGAACTTCCTCATCCCACAAACTAGCTAGTGATTGCTCTATGAAGTTAGCTTGAATTTGGAGAACATAATTATCATCATACTGCTCATGCTTAGGCAAATCTTCAGAGGGACTAATGTCATCAATTATACACATTATATCAGTAGATTTCTTTTCTAATAATACTGATATATCTTGATTAGATTGGTTGGATTCTATTTGAAGTTCATCATTTTTCTCAATATGATTATTATCAGGAAATGGGCCTTTTTGCGAAGGTAGAACAACATGAGCATCAACCTGTTCTTCTATCTCTTCATGGATAAAAACTTTAGTACACACATCAACATTAGAATAAGTAGAAACAATTTTTTCATTATGTAAATATTTTGAGGATGGTTGCATGTTTAGAAGAAAAATGATTTCTGCTTCAGTGAGGGGGGGTGGAAATCTTTGAATTCTTGGATTTGAATAACAATTTTTTTTTTTCTTATGTAAAAATTGATCATGAGGTTGAATATTTTCTTTAACTTCATTGAAAACATTATATGAAACATCATTTGTTACTGCAAAGGGGCTTTGTGGATCTTGATTCATCTCCTGATCTATTTGATATTTGATTAGCTCCTCTTGATTATCATGACACTTAACTTAAGAATGAAAGTTATGGACTTCTTCTAATAAATCTTCA
Organism: Pinus albicaulis; assembly: GCA_034641835.2. Taxonomy (NCBI): domain Eukaryota; kingdom Viridiplantae; phylum Streptophyta; class Pinopsida; order Pinales; family Pinaceae; genus Pinus; species Pinus albicaulis. The sequence continues at coordinate 142,178,009 of CM076575.1, forward strand.
GGATGCCAATTTTCAAAATCTTCATCAATATTTTTAAGGTAATGTATGAGATCTTCAGCTTATCACAACAATTTTCAGCTAATGATAAAGATGGAAAATCTTCTTTGTAATGCTCATAAAATACCTTGTGAAAATCCTTTAAAGAAAATAAACTTGAAGGTTTGAGAGCTTAATACCATTCCATTTCTTGTCCTTCTAAGGTTACCATGAATATCTTCATGAGGAAATCCTCATGCCAACCACCCTTCAATCTCCATGAGTGTATATGAAATTTAATGAGATGTAACAAAGGATCATCAATATTCTCATTTTGAAATATAGGAAGATTTTTATCCCAATTTACGTTTGGTAGTTTGTGTGGAAATCCAAGTATGTGATCTCTGCTCATGGGGGCATACCTGCAGTTTATTCTTAGATCATCTTGTAAATTATTCATAAAGAAGGGCCATTGTATCTATACAACCAAGCTAGATGCTTCTATAAACTACAATATACATTGAAATACTTTATTAATGAGAAAGAACATAATGACTTGGATTAAGATCCAAGTTGAAAGCCTGATCTTTCCGTATTGTTCTTTCAAGTTCATTCCTCCAGTGGAGCCTTGATTGTGAAATTGATTTGGAGTCACCAGGTGGATGATTTTAACATTTGTATGTCTGATCAATATCCATCATCATAGATCAGATCTAAACCTGTAAAATATTTCTGAAGAAAATTTTAATCATCCCTGTGATGGTTGCTGTGATGTTATCACTCGCACTCTCCAGGTTCAGAGAACCACCGAGTAACCACAAATCTACTTCAAACTCTATGATCTAGCCTTCCTAGGGTTCAGAGAGGGCTCTTTCTTTAAAGTTTAACTTTGTTTTAATTTGTGAATATTAGGCTACTTATAAAAGTGCAATTTTGTTTTGGTTTTGTTGGATTTGGTGGGAAAATTTCACTTGGAGGGATAGATAGAGGGAAATATATTTGTCCATTGGGCTATGGAGTCTAAGTCAAGCTAACAAAACTGGGATCAAGGCCTAAAAGGTTAAACGTCTTCAGGGCAAGATAGATAACCCTTGGAGATCTTGGGAAAATTGGTTTTTGAGATGGTATGATCGAGATATAGGGAACTTAAGGATCCTTTGATCCGGAAAAGGGAAGTAGTAGAGAGAGGTCAAACAAGTGAGAGTGTTTTTGGGTGATAATCACATAGGCATAGATTTATTCGATACATTTCAAACCAATTAGTGTGATTCATTTTGAGGACTGATGAGAAATCAAATAGTGGCATTTTATTTAAATAGATGGAGAGAAGGTTTAATTAGTCCTTAGAATGTCATGGTTAGTTTGAATAAAATAAAAGAAAAAGTTTAATGTTCAAAATTCTAATTATTATACTTTTAATAATACTTCATAAAATCTATCTCTTCAATCAATACATTCAAATCAAAATCTATGATTCTACCACCAATAAGATCTTTCTTGCAATCTGCTATTTCTCTCTTACTAACTCTACATCCTATAAGAAGAAAAACCTTAATAAGAATTATCTTTTCAATTCTTTAGAAAAAACATCTTCAACCTCAGAAATGATGGTAATATCCTCTTACTAGGAAAATTTAACACTACAACAGCGACTAACCAAGCCATTGCATTAAGCAACAAATCTAACCCCAACCCCTTGTGCCTTGATGAAGATTGTAACTTAGCTAATAAATTCAAGAGAAAATTTGAATACATTATCGAGAAATTTTTCGACACCCAGCTCCTAAAAATTTGTAGTTCCCATGACCTAATTATTTGTAATGGTATTAACAAGTGGCCCCTCTTCTTATTGGATTCGAGCCTGACTCTAACCACAAAACTCTGTCTCTATCCCTCAATCTTGCTACTCATACCACCCACATGCAGGAGACCAAAAAAATCAAAAGACACATTCCTTGGATTTGATTTAAGATTTTATTCCTATGCTCAATAAGCTTGGAGAGAAGCCTCCCGAACTCACTATAATTATATTATACTAGTGAAAAGTATAAAATAATACAATTTCAATTGGGAGGTTAAATTTTTGTCGAAATTTAATGAAAAAATTTAAAGAAGTCTTATGAGAGGAGTGTTTGAATATTTTTTAATGGTAAAAACAGATTCAACATCATCAATCTTCAAAATCCATAAATACCCAAAATTCTAAATTTTACAACTATAACCAAAATTTCTAAAAATATTTATTATATTTTTTCAAAATCCAATCAAAATTTCCATTATTTTCTCTAAAACAATTTAACCTAATTAAACTGCGGCAATATATATCCTGGAGCCAACGGAATAAAGTAATGATGATGCAAGCAACGCTCAACCTTGTGCCACCCCTTTGTCACCATTTCCTCTCTTTCTCTTCTGCGCCTTGTGACCATCCGCCAATGATGATCTATTTTCTGAGTTGGAAGAAGCTAAGGCGAGGGGGAAGTTAACGATAGCCCTCGATCCATGAATTTTGAAGGCAGCCCGATAATATGTGAGAGTAGCCTCTTTCTCAGTGTTGAAAGTACCCAGCCATACCCTCGCCCCCTTTCTTGCGGTGTCTCTTATTTCGGCCGCGAATTTTCCCCATGGCCGCCGCCTGACGCCTCTGTAGTGTCTGACGCAGCTCTTCTTCATCCCTCTATTCTCCTCCTCATATTCATGTGACTTTACCTTAACCGTCTCTACTCTTCTAACTGAGCACACAGAAGAAGATGGAAAGTAGTTTTGTTGGGTAAATTCACTCTCATCCTCCTCTGATATTGATATGTTGCTGCTACTCTGCCATGAACCTCCGATGGTGGAGGATAACGATGAAGACATTGAAGACGAGTTTCCTCCAATATGTATGATATCCACATCGTCCTCCACTTCCAGCAAATGGTGGCGAATCAACTCCAACATACTCGCCTCTGCAACCTCCATCGTAATTCTCTCTCAGCAATCACAACGACATGCAGATTTTTATTACGTAGTGGGCGGATTGGTCGTGGCCGATCCAGAAGTGTGTAAGTTCGGAATATAAATAATGCATTTCCATTTGCAGCCCACCAATACGAACTTTCACGAAAATTTCATCATTGGCGATGCGTACTTTCGTGACATTTTCGTGGATAAATTACTGTTTCTAGATTCACCATAATCGGTCACCATAGTAGGTTTCCTCATCATTCCTCGTTGTAAAAAACACGTGTACACACGGTTTTCTATAATCATTTTCAAACTATAGCTGATTGTGTGAAGACTTAAAATAATCTCAAAATGAAGTCTTAGATTTTTTGCTTCAAATAATATGGGGTTTTTTAATTTCCCAAGTCTTGCCCACACATGGTTTTTTATTATCATTTTTGAAGGTTTAATTTAATATGAAAATGATAAAACATGTGCATATTATTTTTTGAAGAATTTTATTTAATTAATATATGTTTTGAAATTTAAAAAAGTTATATTTTATGATGAAATTATGGTAAAGAATCTTATTTAATCAATAATAAAATTATATTTTAAAATAAATTTATTATAAATTTAAACTTTGAAAAAATCTTATCACATTAAGATTTAAATGGTGGCATGCCAAGTTCTCAACGAATTCATCCCAAAAAAATCAAAAGACCTTTAAAAGCAGTTTCTCAAATAATGTGAAATGATGAAAGTGGTGGCTCTCATTCAATCAATTCAAAGGACAATTTTCGTACGTCTTTATTATAATATAACTTTGCATGGCTACTTACTAAATTTGACCACTATTAAACATAACTTTACGTGGCTACTTACTAAATTTGACCACTATTACGTCCCATAAGGGAATAAAGGGGGCCACGCTCAGTCACCCTCCGCTTCCAATTCTAAGTGTCCACACAAATTAGAATGGAATATTTCTAAGGGTGCTTTTTCCCTTATGCTCTTTCCTAATGGAAATCTTTCTCTGTGTTGTTTTCCCAAGATGCAGCCTTCACATAAGTTTTCTGGATTTTCAATCAAATGGTAATCCCTTTATCATTCATTTTCTATGCAACAAATTTAGACCTCCAAAGTTGATGTTCAAATCTCAGGTGCCATAACCAAATTTCATCTTTTTCTTCTCGTTGTAATGTCTCTTGTGTCATTATTGCCATTGCATCTCCTTTCTTCAAATCTGTTCTCATCTTGAGAGGAAACATTATGTTTCTTGTCATCTTCACTTGTGCAATACTCTATTTTCTTGGTGGTATATCCATGATGGTACATACATCATATTCAAATAATACATTATAGCCTTTCTGAATGAGTTATCCAATGCTCAAAAGGTTACACTTCATACCAGGCACATATTATACATCTGATATGGTTTTATTTCTCCTTTCTTTGTCAAAACACTTACTCTACCTTTTCCCATGACAGAGACCTTACCATCTGTTCCCAACGTTACTTGAGACTTCACATTTTCATCTAACATGGAAAACATAGAAATGTTTTCAGTAATATGGTTGCTACATCCTAAATCTAGAAACCATATATCTTCATTATTTTCTTCAGCCATATTACATGCTAAAAAAAAATTCTCTTGACTGAGATTCTCTTTTGTAAAGTTAGCACTGAGTCTACTACCCATGTCACTTTGTTTCTTCCTACATTCATTGGCATAATGCCCGTACTTCTTACAGTAATGACATTATACTTGGGATTTATCATACCTTTGTCCATGTGCTTGATTTTTTCCACCTTGTTGGCTGCTGCCTTGGCTTTGATTCTGACTTTGATTGCTACCCCTTCCACTTGTACTTGCAAGGTTTTTTCTTCCTCTATTTTGGCTTCTACCTCTTCCTTTTCCTCTATAGTTCGATTTTCCTTGACCTCTTCCTCTTCCAAAGGAAATTTTGGTCTTGAAGGCATGCTCCAAAGATGAGTTTTTTGTTCTCTTCAATATTTGTTCATGTGTCATCAATGATGCATGAAGCTCATAAACAGTAAACATTAAGAGATCCTTTTTCTCTTCAATGGTTGTTTCTATCACATCAAATCTTGAGGGTAAGCTCCTCAACACTTTCTCCACTATTCTTCTTTCTTATATTGTCTCTCCATGAGATCTCATTTGGGTAACCAACCCAATCAACAATGTGAAAAATGAGTCTATCGTATCAGAATATTTCATGCAAATGACTTCAAAATCTCTTCTCATTAATTGAATATTTGTTGTATTTACCTTCTCCATACCTTGGTAGGTTGTCTTGAGGGTATCCCATGCATCCTTGGAATTCTTTGCTACTGCAATTCTTAGAAATATGCTTTCATTCACTGCTTGATAGAGATAGAAGAGGGCTTTTGAGTCCTTCTTTTTATTAATCTTCAGCAAACATTTCTTTGCATGTGTTAAGGCATTAAATGCTTGTTCATCTGCTAGTTCTTCTAAACCATATTCAACTAGCTCCCATAAATCTTGAGAGGAAAACAAGGCTCTGATTTTGATTTCCAAATAGTCATAGTTCTTCCCATTGAACTATGGGAGTTGAGTATTTCCCATACTCATGCTTATGTTGGCTCCTGCCATAGCTAGCTTACTGAACTATGATAAAAACTTGACTATGTTTTTTAACCAAACCTTCTCACTGCTGAGAGATAAAATCTCTCTCTAAAAAACTTCCTTTTATAGCTCTCTGGACTGTAATCTTAAAACAAACATAAAAACTTTGTTTTGGTAAATACCTAGCTTGTTGAACCTTTACTCTACTGAAGAAAACTTCAACAAAATTCTTCTTCTTTCAGCTTCTTCAGAAAATGCTGAGAGCCTGGACTAGCTCTAATACCATGTTGGGATTTATGGTTATTCCTAACAGCAGAGAGGAAACAATATTCCTCTTCTAACATAGAGATAGATAACAAAACAATATGGACTGAGATATGAAGAAAAACATTATTTCATTAAAAACTCTAAACTGTTACAAAATGAAACTTTTCTTCACAACTATTGTTGTTCTGAATTTACAAAAAAAAATTCTTCTCTCAGCTGCTACAAAGCACAATTCTCTTGCTCTCTCTATCTTCACTACCTTTGGGCATACACGGAGTCACACTGCTTTTGTTTTTAACAAATAGTCTTACACTTACCTCCTTCGGGCATACATGCTCTTATCTACTGTCTATATATATATATATATATATATATATATATATATATAATTTCATTTTTATAATATATATGTCAAAAAATATATAATCTAATATTTAAAACTAATGAAATAAAACATATATCGCGGAGCATAAACATTTTTAAAACTTTTAACCCAAATTTCTAAACCTTATAAAAAAAAAACATTGCGTGGATTTCAAACATTATGCAAAACATTTCAACGCGTTACCACATCCATTTGAGTGCTAGCTGACTCTGCACCCAATCGATGTGAAACGCTTCTATTGGTTGACGACCTTTGACATGGCGATGGTGGGCCAACCTTTTCACATGGTTTCGGAGGCCTGGTGATGTATGCACCATTCTATGCAATATGCATATGAATGGTCGAGAGATTTTTCGTCGAGCTGTGGTGGGGACAGAGTTAATTGCGCGAGTTATGGGATGATGACGCAAGCCTCAGGGCTATGCGATAAAGCATTGATTGGTTGTGGGAATGGCGACATGGACATGGAGGCCTCCACAGTCGTGACGTGGAGTATTTCAAACTCAAATCATGTGCGTGGTAAATGAATGGTTGGTGTAGTGTAATGGCGGGTAGGTTTGAGTTTAAGAATGGGGTTGGGTGGTTTTAACCACAGATTTTCAATACTGAGCAGGGCTACGACCTTTAAACAAAAATATGGGTTTTGCAGGGTTTTAAACCAGGGAATGAATGCATGGTTGAGTGCTCAACACAAATGAAATATTTTGTTGCTCCTACTGTCCTCTGGCATCAAATCAAAAATTGAATTTTGTCCTCCTTGCCACAGATTGCAGTTGCAATTGATTTCCAACAGTACTTTCGCCAACATTTCATCGGTGGAAATACCTACTTTCATGATATTTACGTCTCTAGATTGGTTACAACTGTAGGCTTCCTCGACATTCCTCGACATTACATTCCATATCATGCCAATTGTTATTTAATTTGTATATTAATTTTATAATTATATTATACCAATTGTTATTTAATTTTATATTTATTTCACAATTATAATAACAATTTTTATATTAATTTCATAATTATATTATATTATCTAATTGTACAAAAACACAAAATATAAATTTAAAATTACAAATGAATTAATATTTAAAATTTTATTCATTATATTAAAAAAATTATTAATTTGGGCAAAATGAAAAAAAGTTTCACCACATTTTTTTTAGAAGGTTAAATTCTTAAAATAAATTCAAGAAATCTAATCATGGGAGTATTTGAATCATTTTTTTATGGTGTAAATGGATTCATCGCCATCAAAAACCCATAAATACCCAAAATCCTGAAGCTTTATAGAAATAACCAAGATTTTGAAAGAATTATGTTGGGTGTTTTCAAAATCCCGACAAAATTTCCATTGTTTTCCAAAAAAAATTGTAGAGGCAATAAAAATCCTCGATCCAACGGAAATAATTACATTAATATATGCATCATGACAATAAATTAATCATGATGCAAGTAACGCTCAACCTTCTCCCTCCCCTTTGTCATTGTTTATTCACTTTCTCTTCTGCGCCTTGTGACCATCGGTCGATGATGATCTGTTTTCTGAATTGGAAGGTAAGGCGAGGGGGTAGTTAACGATAGCCCTGGATCCACAAATTTTGAAGGCAGCACGATTATATGCGAGATTAGCCTCTTCGACAGTGTTGAAATTACCCAGCCATACCCTCACCCCCTTTCTTGCGGGGTCACTTATTTCAACCGCGAATTTTCCCCATGGCCACCACTTGACTCCTCTGTAGTGTCTGACACAGCTCTTCTTTATCCCTATATTCTCCTCCTCATGTGCCTGTGACTTTAACTTAACCGTCTCTACTCTTCTAAATGAGCATACAGAAGAATATGGAGAGCAGTTTTGTTGGGTAAATTCACTCTCATCCTCCTCTGTTATTGATATGTTGTTGTTATTCTACCATGAACTCCTGGTGGTGAAGCATAAGGATGAAGACATTTAGGATGTTTTTCCTCCAATATCTATGATATCGATATCGTCCTCCACTTCCAACAAATGGTGGTGAATCAACTCCAACATATTTATGTTGAGACTTGTCGCTGCAACATTCATTGAAATTGTCTCTTGCCAATGGAAAAGAGATGGAGATTTAGATAGATATATTTATCGAGAAGTGCGTGAGTTAAGAACACAAATCATGCATTTACATAGTAAGTCCATTGCATCCCTCCAATGTGTTTAAAAGCAACAAAAAAAAGGATAGTTAAAATGCTCATGTAACTTGGATCCCGCATAACAACGAATGGATAAAACCTAATTTTGATGGCTAGAACAAAGCATTTCTGAACTACACTTGAAGAAGGCCTATGACAAAGAAAATTGGCTCTTCCAAACACAATAGCGCCTTTGAAACCATGTAATAAGGACTGGACAGTGTTAACAAAAACTTGAACACGAGCATGAAGCAAAAATGGAACAAGAGATAGGTATATAAGGTTTCAGGGAGTATGGGAACATGAGCATCCTGACCCCCTTGTCCATCGAATACTATTAATATAAAATTGAGTAGAGGTGCGTTGATTTAGTGTCAATACATGAAAGGGCCCAAGATACAATTCTCCTGGATTCTCGGACTCGAACACAACACTCACTCTCAATCTAGCCCCAGACAAAAAGAAAATAATGATTTGCTTGAAAAATAACTAAACCCAAAAATACTCTAATATCCCAAAATCAACACCAAAAGGGGAAAATATCAATACTCGTCGAGTTTAGGAATTTTGATGATTGTGTTGGAAATTCAAAAGAGTAAAGGCACAAATCGAACAAATATTTCACACACGAAACACACAGGAGTTGCGGCTCTTCTATTAATCACATGAACTTCAATCACTCTCTCTAAATACAATGAACCCAATGAAGGGTATTTATCCTTTTCGAATAACGACTAACTTGACATGCACACACATACCAAACTCATCTATCACCTAACTTTGACTTACTCAACACTCACTTAACTGAATCTCTAACTCACTTACCCAATTCATCTATCGACTTACTCAACTCTTATTTAACTGATTTTCTAACTCTTCATGCGGGAGTTAAGTAACTATTTTAGCACTCCTCTTAATTACGACCACTAAACTAAAACATAACTCATCACAACTCAAACATGCCTTTTGGTCTATGTCTCAGCTAGGCTTACAACACCCAAGTTTTTTTTGTGAAACTCAAACACATCTTTTTATAATAGCTTTGTAAATATATTATCCAATTGATCACTAGATGTACAAGGCTTCAAGTGAACTTCTCCATTGCTCACAAGTTCTCTAATAAAGTGATATCTAGTATTAATATGCTTGCTCTTTTGATGAAACACACTATTCTTGGATAGTGCAATCGTTGACGTGTTATCACAATATATTATTGTTGATCCTTATTGTTTCTGCTTGAATCCATCCAATACTCTTCTTAACCATACTGCTTAACATGTTGCTGAAGTTGTTGCTACATTTTTTGCTTCTACTGATGATAGTGTCGCAATGGGTTTCTTCTTAGATGCCCATGCTATCACACCTGAACCAAGATGAAACACATAACTAGAAGTGCTCTTCCTATCATCGAAACTTCCTGCAAAAACACTCTCTATAATTCCAATCAAACCTTTCTTTTCTATACTTGCATATATTATGCCACAATCTCTAGTTCCTAGTATGTATCTCAGAATTATTTTTTCTGCACTCCAATTTGTGCCTTTTGGTGTCTCCATAAATCTGGAAATCAAACTCACTCCTTGCATAATATATGGTCTTGTATTTTTGAGATACATGAGGCTAGCAATCAATATTTTGAATAAATTTGGATTGACACTTGATCCTTCATCATCCTTGCTTAACTTTGTACCTATTGCAACTAGTTAGGTACAAGTTTGAATTATCCATCTTGAATCTTTTTAGCAAATTTCTTGCATATTTATTTTGACAAATAAAAATTCCTTTTTCATATTGCTCAAATTCAATTCCATGAAAATATTTCATGAGACCAAGATCTTTCATCTCAAATTATTTCATCATGGCTGCTTTAAATCATCTAACTCAAGATCACTTGTAAAAATCATGTCATCAACATATAAGCAAAGAAGAAAAATATGTCCATGCTCTTTTACCTTTGTGTACAAGGTAGGCTTAATGTTTCTTCTGAAAGATCCATTCTTAATCAATGTGTAACCGTTGATTCTATTATACCATGCTCTAGATTTCTTTCTTCAACCTGTAAACTTTATATTCTTTACCTTCAACTTCATAACCTGGAGGCTGTTGCACATAAATTTATTCTTCTAGAATTCCATTCAAGAAGGTTGATTTCACATCCATTTGATATACTTTCCATTTGTTTTGAGCTGCTATGGCTAGAAATGCTCTTACATTATCCAATCTGGCTACCAAAACAATTTTTTCTCCAAAGTCTATTTTCGGTTGCTGCGAGAATAATTTTAGTACATGTCTTACTTTAATTCTGTCAATTTCACCTTTCTCATTCAAATTAGTCTTGTACATGCACTTCACACCAATGAGGTTTTTATCCTTTGGTAAATTAAACAAATCCCATGTATCTTTCTTTTCAATAGCTTTAGTTTCTTCATCCATGGCTTGCACCCAATTTTCATCTTTGATTGCTTCTTCAAACAAAGAAGATTGGAATGATAACAATGAAAAATTTAAGGTAACATCCAAATCATCATAAATATATTTTGGACTCTCATCGTTATCTTACCATTGCTTGATTCATCACCTAATTGGATGCTTGGATAATTTTGGTTTGTTGATCTACTTGAAGATCCATGTAGCTTTGAAAATTTTGGAGTCCTTGTTGGTGTGACTCTGTTTGGTGTCTGCTCTTTATATTATTGCTGCTCCTTTTCTGCTATATCATCCTCATCCATCAATGGTTCTTGCACATCGACTATTTTATGTATAGTCCCATTCCATGACTCTTGTTTGTTGAACACAACATCTCTGCTAACTATGGTATTCTTGGTGACAGGGTTATATAATTTGTAAGATTTTGACTACTCACTATAACCAATAAATATGCATTTTTCACTTTGATCATCCAATTTTCCTCTTATCTTCTTAGGCACGTGCGCATTGGCTACACATCCAAAAAATCTGAAATGAGATATGTTGCATGAAATACCTAACCATGCTTCTTCTGGTACTCTATTCATCACAATATGTGTAGGATATTTGTTTATCACATAAACAACACATGCAACTGCTTCTGCCCAATACTCATTAGACAAGTTTCTTTCTTTCAACATGCTCCTTGTCATGTTCATAATTGGTTTGTTCTTTCTCTCTGCTACACCATTCCGTCGTGGTGTGTATCTGATTGTAAACTATCTTCTGATTTCATGTTGTTTGTAGTACTCATGGAATTATTTTGAATTATATTCTCCACCACAATCTGATCTTAATACCTTGATCTGTCGATTAGTTTGGTTCTCTGCTAAGGCTTTGAACTCTTTGAAATTTGAAAAAGTTTCAAACTTCTGCTTCAAAAAGTAAACCCAAGTCTTTCTATTATAGTCATCAATAAAAGTGAGGAAGTAATAACTTCCACCAATTGATTGTGTCCTCATAGGTCCACACAAGTCTATATGCACCAACGTAAGTGATTTATTTGCTCTGTATGAAGCTCCCTTTAGAATAATTTCACGGTGTTTCTTTCCCAAGATGTAACACTCACAAGTACTAGCAGGTTCTTTGATGGGAGGTAATCCTTTCACCATTTTTTATGCTGTAAAAATTTTAAAGTATAAAAGTGCAAGTGTCCAAACCAAAAGTTCCATAACCAGTAATCATTAGAGAATGCAACATTAAACGAATTGACCTGATCATTGTAATTCAAAATTATAGGAAATAGTATGTTCCTCGCCATCTGCACCTTTGCTATCAGCTGCCTTCTTGGGGGCTTGTCATAAATAACACACCCGTGTGCCTGAAAGATAACTTTGTATCCTTTCTGTGTCAACTAACCAACACTTATCAAATTATGTTTGAGTCCAGAAACATAATATACCTCTGAGATTGTCTTTGGCTCCCCTTGCTTGGTCAGAATATTGACCACTCCTTTTCCATCGACATCATAGTCTTGTCAGTCCCCAACTTTACCTTTATCTCTACAGATTGATCCAATCAACCAAATTCTTGTTGCCTATCATGTGGTTACTTCAACCACTATCTAATAGCCACACCTTATCAAACAATTGAAGCATGTTGTTGCATGCCAGGAACATGGAGTTAATATTATTTGTACTAACATTAGCTCTCTAATTTCCTTGATCAACTATCTTCTTCCTGCAATCACGAGCATAGTGAGAAAATTTATTGCAATAATAACATATCATCTTTTGATTTGTCGAATATTTGATATCGTGGAAGCTTCTGTTGTTGCTTCTTCCACCTTAATGTTATGCACTTCTCGACCATCTCTCTGACCACCATATCTTCTGCCTCGTCCTCTACCTCTCGATCGACCTCTGTCTCGACCTCTTGAAGTAGAATACTTATTTTTGTCTATCGTTGCCTCATGGAATAGAAGTGATCCCATCAACTCATCAACTGCCAATTTTTCCAAATCCTTGTCTTCTTCTATGGCTGCTACCAAAATATCAAACTTGGTAGACAAATATCTAAGGGCCTTCTCAAACACTATTCAATTTTTTATTTCTTCACCATAAAATTTTAACTAATTTACTACAAACATGACCCGATTCATGAAAGAAACCATGTCCTCTCTCTCCTTCATCTGCAGACTTTCAAAATCTCTCTTAGTAATCTGCAATTTAACAATATTGACTTTTGCCATACCTTGATAGTTTGTCCCCAAATTTTCCCATGCTTCCTTTGTTGGAAACATGATGATTATCTTATGGAACACTGCTCGATCCAGTCCCTGTTGGATAAGAAGCAACGCTTGTGCATTATTCCTTTTGTCTTTCTTCCATTGTTCCCTCTCTTCATTACTTAAGGCTCGTTCTTTTGTGTCATTATAAGGTTCTACAAACCCAAAATTGACATTATCCCAAACATCATGCGCTTTTAACATGGTCTCCATTTAGATGGCCCACACATCATAATGGTTCCATGTGAAAGAAGGAAGTTGTGGCTGGAAACTACTTGTTGTCATCTTTCGTAAAAAAAAACACGTATCTTATGAAAACCTAAATTTCTTCTTTTGTATATGATTTGTAAAGCTCAACAAATAATATTATAAAAAAAACCCTAGGTCTTATTTTTTTATCTAAAAAAAATCTTTTATAAAATATATTTATATAAAAAAATACTTTTATAATTTCCTCTTTTCAAAAATCATTAAAAAAAACTATATTAAAAATAATTTTTAAAATCCCTTTAGAAAGCCTTTAATACACCAAATAAATCACATTTAAAAACTCTTAATGCATAAAAACCTTTTCATATGGCTTTAAAAATACTACGTATTCATAAAAGCCTTTTCATGGCTTGTAAAAACCTACTCCGTTGACTTTTTGTTCGAAGAATATGTAAACCTCCTTTGATATGAATGCTAACATGTTGTTAACTGAGGGTTGTGTGCTTAACGTTGTCCATGCCATGGCTGCCCGCATGCTAACGCTATGTAGGTTATGATTTACCTATGTTAGTGCCTTAACGCATGAAAATTCAAAGGATTTTTCGTGCTTCGAAAACGTGGTAAGTTTTCTCTTTGTAACTCGGCTCTCTGTTGAGCTCACCAACGTCATAATGCACTAAGTATAACTACGAGATGTATTATAGTTTAAATAAGTGAGAAAAAAAAATTCTCACACGGATGATTATTAATTCGTCGATGATTATTAATTCGTCTTGTCTTTCGCTGGTTATTTGTAACCTCACTTTGATACCAATTTGTTAGAAAAGAAAAAGAACAAAGGCACAATTCAAACAAATATTTCGCACATTAAACACACACGAGTTGCGGCTCTTCTATTAATGACATGAACTTCAATCACTCTCTCTAAATACAATGAGCCGGGTGAAGGGTATTTATCCTTTTCAAAAATGACTTCCTTGCCATGCACATGCTTACCAAACTCATCTATCACATAACTTCAACTTACTAAAAACTCCCTTAACTCCCTTAACTGACTCTCTAACTCACTTACCAAATTTATCTATCGACTTACACAATGCTTACTTAACTAATTGTCGAACTCTTCATGCGGGATTTAATTGACTATTTTAACAAAGAAAATATCAATATGCAATGCTTACTTAACTAATTGTCTAACTCTTCATGCGGAATTTAATTGACTATTTTAACAAAAAAAATATCAATATTGGTCGAATCTAGGACTTTCTTTGACTAATATTATTGTATGAGGGTTTGCATCCACTTTTTAATGTGATGGTTCCAAAAGAACCAGATAAAATCAAACATTTCAAAAAAACAAAAACTCAAATTTAAAAACCCATCTCGAGTCTATGACAACAAACAATGTTCACAAACTAAGAAAAAAAACACCAGAGAACCCAAAAAACAGAGAGATCTATGTATCAAAGAATATGCCCAAGAAATAGAAAGACAACCACAAAAGTCAAACTATAAAACCAATGTTTATGCCACCACGTGAAACAGCAAAGGTTTCTATCTCTTGTGATGAGAAAAATAAACCCATGTCGAACATGCACCTGGAAGCTTCTTATGGCACCAACTTCAAAACTATAAGAGGTGATGCTCTTTTTTATATAAATGTAAAGGTCATGACCAGATGAGTTTCCAGCAATTTTCTTCCAACACATAAGGGGAAAAGTTAAAAATCCTGGAATTAATTAAAGCAACCAGAACTGCGATCAGTAGAAGGAACCCGGAGATGGGGAAAATTCGAAGTGTTCAAATATAATGTTTCTAACCCTAATCCCAAAAAGAGAAGATGCCTCTGCAATAGGATATATAATATAATCTCAATAATAATAGCCTCCGGACCAAGGTTTCAGAAAAACAGGGCTATTATTGAAAGAACAAGTAACAAAGATATGCTACTTAAACTAGAGTTTGCAATGGATTCTAGCACAAAAATGCTTGCTTATGCCGAAGTAGCCAGACCCAAGTAGACATAAGCTAACATCAGAAAGGCTAAATTTAATCAATTTGGCATTCAAAACTAAATTACATCCAGCCTATTGATCGAAATTTGGAAGAACTTGTAAGACCCTCCATAGAAGTTTAATATGTCAAAGACTTTAACCAGACCTAGTCAAAGATATCACTATTTGAGTTGGTCACAAATCACGAAAGTTTGAACCTTCTATTGAAAGTTCAACTATGTTTCAATTTGAAGAACCTAAAAATACTGAATAAGGCCATTGTAGCATATGAAAAAAAAAAATTCAAAACTCACAGAGAAAACTCATAGATGTATAGTATCGGATTGCTAAAAAATTTGATCAAAGGATAGGAAGGCAACGTTAAATAATATTAAACTAAAGAAAATGAACATGCTGGAATACAACGAACCCAACTGGCCAATGAAACACATTTTAGTTTGGCTGAAGAAGGGGATGAGAACAATTCCATTTAGAATTATTCCAAGCACGTGAAAAATATATATACAATTTAAAAATTGTCAAAGCATGCTTGAAGATAAATTAAGATTTCACTTAGATATTGGTATCCCTATTCAAAATATCTACTAAGGACCTCCGGGAGCTAATATCCCCGCCAAGAAACTACAGAAGAATTCCAAGCACATTCTCTTTGTATGCCATGAAATATATCCCATGTTGTGACTAGAAAATAAGAGGTTGAGAGTGAAAAAAAAAAACAACTAAGAGTTGTATTGTAGATGAAACCCAATTTGATTTTGGTTTGTTGGTAAAATGTTGGGTAAACCTTCTTAAAGTTCATAAAAAAGCCTCCAAGGAAGCTAACATGGATGACAATAGAAAGGTACAAATAAAATACTATATCCTTACTATTGGAGAAACTCATCCAGGAGTTGAAGATTCTCTAATTCACCTAGTTCCTATCTTGATGGTTTCCTTAACCTTAATTTTGGCCTTGATTCAGAGTTTCAGCGCAATTCACCTAGCGCATACCTTGATGGTGGATTGAAGACTCTGATGATATAGTGTATACATTTGTGAACTTATAGACACGTTTCATGTAGAAGTGCTACCATTTTTTTATTTATTTTAAATTTGCATGCACATTGATATATAAAATTGATTAAAAAAATAGATATACATTAAATTAAATATAGGAAATAAAACTTGTGGGTGGGAACACCAAGATTGCATGTGGGTCTTGCATGTAGCCCACGTGTGTATCCCCTCTCCACATTATAGGAGTTGTCTAAACCTCGTGTCTTGTTAACAGAAGCACCATCAATCGTGCATACTCTCCCTCACGCGCGCCTTGTTAACAGAACCACCATCAGTGGTGCCTACTCTCCCTCACGCATGTCATCTAAGGTAGGCGTAGGAACATATCGTACAAAAATATCATGGACAAGCTTTTTTCGGGGTGAATGAATAGGACTTTTTTCGGTAATCAGTACACAGACAGAATAAATCAGTTCATGGACAGAATAAATTAGTTCACGGACATAACCACTAAACTACCACCTAGATAGTTAGTAGACATAACCACTAAACTACCACCTAGATAGTTAGTAGATTATTCTGTTCAAGCTTATCCAATAGCTAAGGTAGTAGAGGGCTTCAATGGCACTTCCCTTTCTTCTCCTTGCACAAGGGATACATGTATTTTTCTCCTTTGGAAGGAAGGAATGGCAACTTTCATGAACGAGTGGGCATTAGTTCCATTGTTTCCCGATAGCAGAACTATCATGGAAAGCCGGATGCCTTCCTGAATTTGAAAATGGGCTGCGCCGCCACCTTTGCTATCATGTATCACCTTTTGAGTCCATTTTCTGCTTTCATGAAGTTATACCGAGATAGATTCAAGCTATGAGTTCACCTTTAGCTAAAAAACCCTGGCCTAGATACCACAGAGAACAAAGAAAGCCAAGCCAATACCAAGCAAGGGACCGAAGAGCCTGCTTCATTGTAAGGATACCTCGGAATTCTTCGAATGAATCCTTTATAGTGCCTCTAACTCCCCTGTCTTCGCCATCTTTTGGCCTCCCCTCTTCGGGAAGAGGCCAATAAGACGAAAAACAATATAAGATGAAGAATAACGTTATTGGTTCTCGAAAATTAATTATAAATTTTAATGGTTGATAACATTTGAGCACCTTAAAAAATTAGATTACATTAAAATTACCATTTCGATTACTGTAGTCTGGCTGTGCTGCAACACGGACTAATAAGCACTTAATGAGTCAATAACACTCCGAAGCAATCGTCTTAGAAATAATAAAGAAACCTATCGAGATATCAAAAAGCCTACCGGCTGAATTAATTACATGAGTTTTCTCTAAAAAGTTTGCCTAATTTATCTAGTATAGTTTATGGTTTAATTTGTTAAAAATTTGATAAGAAAATATTCTAATTATAATTTTGAGTTTTAAATTTTATACAATTTTATTGTTTTAGAGTTTTTCAGATTGTTAAATTCAAAGATACATTCAAAAACCAATTTTAAATAACAAAATTCAAAAACCAATTTTAAATAACAAAATGAAAATATGATCAATTTTTTTAACTAAATTCCAATCAAAAATTTCAAAATATATAATTATTTAATACAACACCAAAATATACTTCCACCCTAATTAAAAAACTTTAAAAACTATACCCTGAAAAAGATCCCAAAATGAGAATCTGTAGAGGCTGGGCCTACAAAAAATCCCAAAATCGGTAAACTGTAAATACTGAGCCCACGGAAATAACGGAAATCAAAATGAAAACTGTTTGCGAGGGAACGACAACGTTACAAATTGTTTTTCTGTTTTATTCTAACACATACGAAAATTTCACCAAACATTTTTCGCAATTTCTTGAACGACAACGTTACAAATTGTTTTTCTGTTTTATTCGGACCCATACAAAAATTTCACCTCAACATTTTTCCCAATTTCTTTTCATACTCTTGAACATAGACATATTTATTAATTACTCCAATTTAATTTAATGGTTTTAGTATAAATATTTGTTTTATAAATTCAAGTGTTCCTATTATGTGATTTTATAATTTGTATAATAATTTCATAATTATATGAAAATCAATTTTATATTAATATGATATCTTTTTATTTAACAATCTACATGATAATTATTTTATAATTATATTAGGTAAAAGTAAAAGATAAACTCACTTTCATATCATGCCAATTGTTATTTAATTTGTATATTAATTTTATAATTATATTAATTTGTATATTAATTTATAATTATATTATACAAATTATTATTTTATATATTAATTTCATAATTATATTATATTATTTAATTGTACAAAAATATAAATATAAATTTAAAAATACAAATAATTAATATTTAAAATTTTATTCATTATATTAAAAAAATATTAACTTGGGCAAAATAAAAATGGTCAGATCACAATTTTTTTTGAGAGGTTAAATTCTTGCTTGAATTTGGTGAAAAAAATTCTAGAAAGTCCATCATGGAAGCGTTTGAATGGTTTTTTGATAGTGGAAATGGATTAGTATCATCAAAACCTTCTAGATACCCAAAATTCTGAAGCTTTACTGCTATAACCAAAATTTCCAAAAAAAATTATTAGAATTTTTCAAAATCTAGCCAAAATTTCCATTATTTTCAAAAAAAAATATCAGCCTAAACATGGGACAATACCATAAAAATCCTAAAGACAACGGAAATAATTACATTCATATATACATTATGAAAATAAAGTAATCATGATGCAAGTAACGCTCAACCTTCCGCCACCCCTTTGTCACCGTTTCCTCTCTTTTTCTTCTGCGCCTTGTGACCATCCACCAATGATGATCTATTTTCTGAGTTGGAAGAAGCTAAGGCGAGGGGGAAGTTAACGATAGCCCTCGATCCATGAATTTTGAAGGCAGCCCGATCATATGCGAGAGCAGCCTCTTCCGCAGTGTTGAAAGTACCCAGCCATGCCCTCGCCCCCTTTCTTGCGGTGTCTCTTATTTCGGCCGCGAATTTTCCCCATGGCCGCCGCCTGACGCCTCTGTAGTGTCTGACGCAGCTCTTCTTCATCCCTCTATTCTCCTCCTCATGTGCATGTGACTTTACCTTAACCGTCTCTACTCTTCCAACCTGGCACACAGAAGAAGATGGAAAGTAGTTTTGTTGGGTAAATTCACTCTCATCCTCCTCTGATATTGATATGCTGCTGCTACTCTGCCATGAACTTCCGGTGGTGGAGGATAAGGATGAAGACATTGAAGACGAGTTTCCTCCAATATGTATGATATCCACATCGTCCTCCACTTCCAGCAAATGGTGCCGAATCAACTCCAACATACTCGCCTCTGCAACCTCCATCGTAATTGTCTCTCGGCAATCACAACGATATGCAGATTTTTATTACGTAGCGGGCGGATTGGTCGTGGCCGATCCAGAAGTGTGTAAGTTTGGAATATAAATAATGCATTTCCATCGCATTTCCATTTGCAGCCCGCCAATGCGAACTTTCGCGAAAATTTCATCATTGGCGATGCGTACTTTCGTGACATTTTCGTGGATAAATTCCTGTTTCTAGATTCACCATAATCGGTCACCATAGGAGGTTTCCTCGTCATTCCTCGTTGTAAAAAACACGTGCACACACAGTTTTCTATAATCATTTTCAAACTATAGTTGATTGTGTGAAGACTTAATATAATCTGAAAATGAAGTCTTAGAATTTTTGCTTCAAATAATATGGGGTTTTTTAATCTCCCAAGACTTGCCCACACATGGTTTTTTATTATCAGTTTTGAATTTTTATTTAATATGAAAATGATAAAACATGTGCATATTATTTTTTGAAGAATTTTATTTAATTAATATATGTTTTGAAATTTAAAAATGTTATTTTTTATGATGAAATTATGGTAAAGAATCTTATTTAATCAATAATAAAATTATATTTTAAAATAAATTTATTATAAATTTAAACTTTGAAAAAATCTTATCACATTAAGATTTAAATGGTGGCATGCAACGAATTCATCCCAAAAAAATCAAAAGACCTTTAAAAGCAGTTTCTGAAATAATGTGAAAAGATGAAAGTGATGGCTTTCGTTCAATCAATTCAAAGGACAATTTCCGTACGTCTTCTCTATTATAATATAACTTTGCGTGGCTACTTACTAAATTTGACCACTATTAAACATAAGTTTACATGGCTACTTACTAAATTTGACCACTATTACGTCCCATAAGGGAATAAAGGGGGCCACGCTCAGTCACCCTCCGCTTCCAATTCTTTATCTTTCCCTATCAAAGATTTCCTCCAAGTAGCACATTCTATAATCTTCGCCCTTGACAAAACCTACCGGAGTGCTGGTGATAAGCCATTTAATGGGTGATAATTTGTTTGGACCGCTATGACCATAATATATTTTCAGACAGTTTTTCGGTGATAATCATATAGCCATACATATATTCATTCATTCATTCGAGACATTTTAAATCAACCAGAATCACGGACGAGAAATCAGATGGTGACATTCTATTTAAAACAGATGGAGAGAAAAGTTAACTAATAGTTAGAAAATAGAAACTAAACAGTTAGTTTGAATAAAAGAAAAATAAAAATAAAAAAGTGATTTTCAAAATTTTAATTATTATAGTTTTAGTAATATTTTATTAATATATTTTATAATTTAATTCTTTAATAATATTTAGTTATAATTACATTAAAGCTGTTTATTTTTGAATAATTTGATTATCATCATAGTCAATTTTTTTATTTTCTGTTGTTAATTCAAGTAAACAACTGTTACATTGTTCACTGTTTGATGTGTAGCATTAGAAATGAAAACTAATTGCAAGCCAGCTTGAAGCTAATTGGAAACTAGTAAGTAAAATGGAAATTGCAGCACACGAAATGGAAATTAATTTTGAGTATAGAAATTTTTTAATTTGATTGTTATTAGAAATGGAAACTAATTGCAAGCCAGCTTGAAACTAATTAGAAACTAGTACCTGAAATGGAAATTGCACCACATGAAATGGATATTAATTTTGAGTGTAAAAAAATTTAATTTGATTGTTTTTTTTAATAATTTAAAAAACAAAAATGTTTAGAGAATCTGGGTTAAATAAGTAAAGTTAATTATTTTAAGATTTGGAATTTTTTAAGAATTTGATTAGAAATTTTTTTAAGAATTGGAAACGAAAAAGAAATTAAGAATTTGATTAGAAATTTTTTTAAAATTGGAAACTAGTACGTGAAATGGAAATTGAAGCACACTAAATGGAAATTAAAAAGCTAAAAAAGTTAGAGAATCGGGAAAGAAAATCTTGAATTTGAAATTTTGAAGTTGTTTTTTATATAGATTGTTTAGAAATTTTTTAATTTGATTGTTTTCTTTAATAATTTAAAAAGCTAAAAAACTTAGAGAATCTAGGTTAAGCTCTTATGGCCGGAATAGCCTTGTTCAAATGAGCAACAGGAAGCCTCCACTTCCACCTCTAGAAGCGAAAGATTACAGTGACAAAGTGGATGTGTGGAGTGAAGGGGTGATCAAGGTATATAATGCGGAGTGGTATTTTTTCTTTTGCTTCATATTTTTCTTACTATATATGTAGAAAGATAATGGGGTTCTTTACCGGAGTTATATTTTTTCTTTTGCTTCATATTTTATAGCTGTAAATAAACTGGTTGAAACATAAATGCAGGTACAAACGGCAAAGGATAGAGTTGAGCATTCCCCGTACTAGAATATAGAATCCTCAAACATACTTCCTTGACTGGTTTCTCCAAGCAACACAAATCGCAATTCAATTTTATTTATAATTAGTTGAACTATTGAAGGCAATAGTGGGTCATATCCAAATAACCAGACACCTAAGTCGACAAATTGCTAGACAGCTACTGAAATTAAAGTTACTGGATCACATGGTTATGCTTTCCTTCTTCATCGATTTATGAATGTAGGCTACATTGAGGGTATTGAGTATAGAGCACGAAATGATATCGCTAGTAATGGATAGTCTTCAGTGCTCTATTACCTTTATCGGCAATGTTGTCCCTCACATTTCATCTTAAATTTGAAAACAAAACTTACAATTTTAAAATGTGTTTACACTATGTATGAGGCTGCATAGTATTCGTTGTCAAAGTTATAAAATTAGTTCAATTATATAAATTAAAATAACTATTTACATACATCATATATTAAAGTTAATTATTTTAAGATTTGGAATATTTTAAGAATTTGATTAGAAATTTTTTTTTAATATGTTAATATACTTATATTATTTTTAAATACGTAAATAAATTTATTTACTATTAAAAAAATATTTAAACATGTAAAATTTATAAATTTATATGCAATTTCAGCAAAATTTTCAAATTTAACAACCTCCCAAACATAAATAAAATAACTACGACATAACAAGAACCCATTGATTCAAGTATAATTTGTGTTCCACGTAAATTTGTGGTGTTGGACAGGTCAAGCAGCTTTTGATTCAGCATAAGTTTGAATTCGGATTAGGATTCAATTCGATACTAAAAAAAATAAACATCTAAAATTCAATATCTAAAAATTTTAGAAATTATCTGAAAATTTTAGAAATTAGTAAATTCAAATGTCAATTTTGGGATGCCCCCAATTGACATATTTTGGTGATAATTCATTTAGGATAGAAATTATCTGAAAATTTTAGAAATTAGTAAACTCAAATGTCAATTTTGGGACGCCCCCAATTGACATATTTTGGTGATAATTCATTCAGGATGCATAACCACAAGACAAAATTTCTACTTCAAGCACAACAATGAAAGACAAATCTTCTCAAATGTGTATCTTTGCACCTTTAGGGGCAACTGCTAGTATTTTCTTTAAGGGCAATTACTAGTATTTTAGTCAACTACTAGTTTTTTCTTTAGAGGAAATTGCTAGTATTTTAGTTTGATTTAAAAGGAATGATTCCATCCATCTCTCTTTTATAATTTATTAATATTATTTTATTTATATTAATATTCGCCATCTACTCAAATAAATATTATATATAATTTTTTTTTAATTTTAATATTATATTATATCATATTAGTTTGACTAAGGGGGAAAAAATATTAAATCATATCATATTAATTTGAGTAAAGAATAATAAATATTAATTAATTTTTATAATTTATTAATAATATAAATATTATTTTATTTTATTTAATATAATTTAATTATACTAAAAAGACAAATCCAATATCTTAGTTCAAAGTCAAAAGAGAGGGAGCATTATCAGGAATAGGCTAAATATAACATCAATTGAGGTTAATAATAAATACTACTATAAGAAATAATAAGGGCTTATTTAGATAAAGAACAACACTTAGTAGTATATGGCAAGGATTCAACACCTTCTAATACTTTTTCAATCTTTAAAGCCTCTCTTAACTTACAATGATTAAAATGGTCCACAGTAGCAATGACCTTAACATCTTCAATGCAGATGTGATGGTTAGTATTTTTTGCATGTTTTAATAAAGTCGAGGAACATGATCTTCCTTGCCTTCTATTAGTTGTATATTCCTAGATCCTTTGATTTATCGATAAACTAGTTTCACCAATATTCAAAGTTCCACATGACCAAAGAATAATATAAACACATTTTTAAATCTTTTATCCTTGATCTAACTTCAATCAGTGTTAAAATTTAATTAATTATTTTACACTTATCTACACCCAAAAACTTTGTCAGATTAGAGAAAATTTCAAATTATATTATTTTTCCTTTGTGTTAAGAGTTACTACACAGTGTAATAATATATATATATAATTAAATAAAAATAAACAAAGAATGTGAACTTTGTTAAAAAATAATAAATCAAATTTATTTAATTTATTATATTAATGGTTTTTTATTTATTTATTTTAAAATCATTTAATATAGAATAAATTTAAATAATAGTGTTTCATATGTGTAACATGATATTTTAAAAGAGAACGAGTTGAGCTGAAGTTGTAAAGTCACATATCCATATTGTGTTTCTAGCCCTAGCCCGTTCAAATCTGGGAAGACATGTCTTACTTGGTAAAATGTGTGAAAAAGCCGTATAAAAGAGTTGGGTAGTCCCATAACCATTTCCTTGAATAAAAAAACATGATAATTTCAAATAGAATAATTAATAAACATTTTTCTATTATCAATGTAATGCATATTATATTCAAAATATAAATTATAAAATTATAAATAAGTTTAAGAAAAATTGTAATATATATTATTTGGGTTATAAGAAAATTAAAGATGAAAATATTTTTATATGATGATGATGATGTTTAATGCCTAATAAGATTAATGTGGTCTTTAGGACTTTAAAAAACTAAGAGATTAATTGTGGCTCTTGAATATTTTATTTCTAAGATCAAAAAGAGGAGAAAGAAGCGTTACTAGATCACTTTAGTTTTGTTTCAACTTAACAAGTCAAGAAGGTTGGTAGTGTGGAAAATGTTTTGGAAATGAAAACATATGTAATTGTTTCAACTTAACAAGTCAAGAAAGTTGGTAGTGTAGAAAATGTTTTGGAAATGAAAACGGATGTAAGTAAAAGCATCCTTAAATCTATGAAAATGTGTTTTGGGAATAGAACAATTTCTTTCACTTCCAACCTCAAGGGAATTAGTTCTTATCTTTGCAATATTCATTTTCTTTTTATTATTAGTCAAGATAGAAAGATAATTTCGATTATCAAACGTGACATTGATAATCTCACGTTAATTATATGTAGTTGTTTGAACCCCGGTAAAGAACCTCCATTTCATGAATACGCGGGTGTTTCAGTGGTTAATTATAAACATTACCTATATGCAGTTGTACTCTAACTCCGGTAAAGAACCCCTCGTAACCAAATAAACACACCAATTTTTATGAGTATCCACCCAATTACATCTCCATGTTTCCTATTTAGTATCACTTAAGAATTGTTATTAATATATATTTCTTTTATGGCCTAACTCATTTCTATTAAACTTCATTGTAACCCCATGAATTTATTTACACGAAATGGTTGCAGTTACGAATACATAACAAACTAAGGAGCTTACCCTTGATGATGTTATGGTGTCCCTTAGGCTTAACTTAAGGTTAATATATATATATATATATATATATATATATATAGTTTCATCCTCGTCCGCTACATCTTAAGCATTCTAAATAATTTAATTAACTTCTTACAACCTTACCATATGGAAAGATTGGTTTTAGGCAAACAAGCGAAGCCCCTAGAATATAGAGTTGTCTTTTTGTCATGCCACTGCAATGTATTGTACATAATTGAGCTATCCATCATCTAACAGTGCTAAGGATTAGGGTTGAGACAGAGTCGTTGATTTGGACTCGGGGAAGTTGTGAGCGTAACTACCCCCTCACTACTCTCGTTATCGTGGAGCTCAATCGCATAGTCAGAAGTTGGAGGTAGGCTCTACAAACAATCATCCACTATAACTTTAGGTATCGCTTTCTACACCATATGTTGTAAGGGCTTCTTCTAGCACTCATTAATAATCAAATTAATCATATCTGTATGTGGTTGCAGTGTTGTGAATATTGTTATGACCATGTTGGATGTGTGGTTTGGCATGAGGGAAAAAAAATATTTGTGACTCTCCAGAATGTGAGTTTTCGAGCCATTGATCTGCTTACCACTTGTAATACTTTCAACAACAATGGTGAGTTTAGCCCTCCTTTTTCTACCATCTTCCAGCATGTTTTGTAGGTCATGATGACTCTCACCCCATGCTTCACAAGAAATTACCATTTCCTTTTAAATTTCTCTGTCGTATTTTTCTTTTCAATTTTGGATTTCTGTGTCCTCTTTGAATTTCTATTGTAGGCATGGCTATTAGCTAAAAGTTTACAGAATGACCAATTCCACATTTTCTTCAAGAAACATAGGTGCTTATACAGGCCCTTGCCTGAATGTTATAGCTTATCCACTACTGGTCAAGGGTTCTCGTCATTCAACTTTGGCACTTGGATAGGGTTTTGTTTACATGTTGATGGCCACTAGGAACACTAGAATGATTGTGGATTTTTCTATAATTGGGGATTTTCCCTTTTTAAATCCTTTGTCTCATACTTAAAAATTCATGTCTTCTAGGTGTGAGACTTTTAGTTCCATCCCTACGCTATGGCTATTTGATGTCTATTGAAATATGGTATCGTAATCTGACTAATTGTCGTTCTAAACTGATAGATACAGTTCTGGCTCGTTCCTGGCATAGAAAGTACACCAAATTGTTAAAATCTATGATATTTATTCTTTCTTGGTTTGAATTGAGTCTATGTGTGCAGTTCTCTTTAACCCTACACTCCAGGGTTTTGGTCAAATATTTTTCGCTATACACAGATTGTATTTTTTTCCGCTAGTTCATATGAAGTCAAGAAATCATATTTATTTTAAGACGTATGTACTGTTATCACTCAGTAATTTCTCCAGGTTCAAGAGAGAACTCACCGAGGTAACCACAAACCTACTTCAAACTCTAGGATCTAGCCTTCCTAGGGTTCAGAGAGAGTTCTCTCTTTAAAGTTTAACTTTGTTTTAATTTGTGAATATTAGGCTAGTTATAAAAGTGCAATTTTGGTATGGTTATGTTGGATTTGGTGGGAAACTTTCACTTGGAGGGATAGATAAAGGGAAATATATTTTTCCATTGGGCTATGGAGTCTAAATCAAGCTAACAGAACTGGGATCAAGGCCTAAAAGGTCAAATGTCTTCAGGGCAAGATAGATAACCCTTGGAGATCTTGGGAAAATTGGTTTTTGAGATGGTATGATCGGGATAAAGGGCACTTAAGGATCCTTTGATCCAGAAAAGGGAAGTAGTAGATAGAGGTCAAATAGGGGAGGGAGCAATTAAGGGTTCCCTACTCCAGAAATCAGAAGAAAACAAAGCAATAATAACTAGTTAAAAACAAGGTGCTATTAACATGTCCTGTAGTAATACTCCTTGTTATACATTTAGATTTAGAATTAAAACACAGATGTATGGATGTAACAAAAGAACATAACAATGAAAATTTTTAGAGAGTAATTCACTCCAGATAGCTTATCACATGGATCTTGAAGTATGATGCAAAATACTTGATCCAGTCTACTACTAAAAATCTAAATCCAAAGCCTTCAAGTCAAAAAAATATCTATAGTAATCTCCAGCAATTTTATTCCACCCAAAATACTTCAAAGAGTTAAGTATTTATACAAATTCTAAACTATAATATCTTGAAAAAATATCAAGATTGGTTTACAAATATCTCCAAATGTTTAACATAAATAGAATTTAAGTAAAGGACACTCAAAACTAATGCATATATTTGGCACTATTTTTTATGGATAGGTGATGAAAAAGAGGAGAATTAAAATCTGACCTCAAATCTTAGTTGATGATGAGGCATCCAAGTCACTAACTGTCTCCTTTCTTTGTGCATTCTACTCTAGCAATTCTGCAAAGTTGGGGTCCACTGATACTTTTTTATTTCTCAATCCAAAATAGATATGTAAATATTGAAAGAGATTATTGTAGATAAATATTTTTTTGAGATAAATCTCTCTCCGTTCCCTAAAATGTTGCTCCATATGGTCACAATAGGCTCTACAAAACAATGTGTAAAACAGAGTTTTGCAGAGTTTGAAAAATAGGCTGTAAAGATGTGCATGTATCTCTCATTATGTAATAATTGTGCAAACAATGAGATAGGTTTATGTAGATGAGCCTCTTAGGAACAAAAACCTCCTTCCATTTTGTAAGATTTATTTGTAATTGGCGACAATTTTCACTGCAAATGGATGACTTAACGAGAATTTTCTGTAAAAAGAGCTTTCAATTATTGTTTAATATTTCCAATTCCATAATGGCTATTTGAAAAGTGAGAGAATTATTTGTAGTTGGACACCTTAAGAACATAAACCTCCTTCATTGTTTCAAAATTCATCTTGGATTGGTCACAATAGTTTCTACAAAACAATGACTTAAACATGAAATTTCTGCAAAAATGTCCCTTCTTGCTATGTTTTCATCTTTTAACCTCACTATTATTTTAACTATTTTTACTTTCACTTTGGATAAACATGATTGTTCTTGAAAGTATTTTCATCTTCATTTACCATTTACTGCCTCCATGTTTTACTTTTGCTATTTTACCTTGACTACTCTGTAACTTTGTTTTAACCTTTACTGTGACTTTCATCTGATACACTTTAGCTGTCTCTGTTTTCACTACAAATTGTTACTGCTCTGTTTACTATGTGAAATATTCTTGTTATAGGAAAACCTATTCAAACTCATTTCCTTGTGAATTCTTGGAGTAAAATTGATCTTTAACTAGTATTTGGATTTTTTTATCCAAATTCTCCTTTTTCTAATGACCTGCAAAAATCAAACAATTCATTAATGAAATCCAGGTCCATAAGGAGGGATTATGGCTTTGATGAATTGGGAAAACCTGTGGAATGAATTTTGACTCTGAAGGTTTAACTCTGTTGGCACTGAGTAATTGAATGTAACAGTTAGGGATTTTGAACATTGGTAAAAGAGTTTGAATCTTTCAAAGGGTTTCTAAAGGTGTGGAAAAGGCAAAATTTCTTCAATTTTGATTTAAATACAGATTGCAGTATTAAAATCATAATTTTATCATGGTTTAGCAGTGAATTTGTTCTTTTGGGGGCAGATACAAGTCTTTTTGTGGGCAAAATAAGCTTTACAAGGCTCAATTTCTCAGAAAATTGGTTCTTTTCAAATTGATAACAGGCTTGATTTCTTGAAAAATACCTGTTTTATGCAGGTATGGGTATTTG
This sequence comes from Pinus albicaulis, assembly GCA_034641835.2. Classification (NCBI taxonomy): domain Eukaryota; kingdom Viridiplantae; phylum Streptophyta; class Pinopsida; order Pinales; family Pinaceae; genus Pinus; species Pinus albicaulis. Next base: position 142,207,067 of record CM076575.1, read on the forward strand.
AAAATGGATCTGAGGCATTTTATAGTTTCCTGATGTCTTCTGGAAGTAATTCAGGACTTCTAGCAATCTTCAATGGTAAATGACGGGATTTCTTCAGGTTCTTAGCAATAAAACAGTGAAAATTTCCTTTTTTTCTGAGTCGGGAAAGAACATTTAATGAATAAGCGCAGAAAGAGGGATAAACAATGGATTCCAAAGGTTTAATGGGCAAATTAGGCTTATTTTACAATTAATGAATGACGGTCACATCGGGAAGGAAAGTGGTTTTCGTACTTTACAAAGGCGCATAAAACCGACGATTTATCCCATTGCTTTTTAGTGGTAAGTAGTTTTGAGCCAAACTCACGTGATCAAATCAGACAAGGCCACGTGGAGGGGAGGGGTCATTGAAATCCAGCCATTTCGTGTGCCTTTTTCCTTGGAGCGGTCGTGCTCTTTTTCTATACGATATCACTTCTCAACCGTTGGATCTGAAATGTTAATGCGAACGGTGAGGATTTGTTTGGGAGGTGTATGGAGCGGAAAGGTGGGACCAAGTTTAATCAAATGCAGTGAAAGGGTTTAATATGTGTTTAAACCTTTTATAATAAAATCAAGGAATATAGGTTAAAACATATATATATGGGTTCATTTATGTATAGTGGCGGGGTAAATGTTTATTGCAAATGAGCTTTTTAAGCAAGGCTTTATAATCCTTATCCATATATATATATATATATATATATATGGTGAGTTAGAACTGTTTTATTTTAAAACATTTGAAAAATGTTTAAAATATGAGGGCACGTTTAATTATATTATATAATTTTCAACTGTTGAACAGTTTTCAAACTATAGGGGTGGGGTATTTCAATAGAGATAGGTTTAGACTAAGGAATTTGTTAGGACGGGGTTTTTATTATGCGCATGTGGGGATAATAAACTTTGGTCTAAATGTAAATAATGGGTTTTGGGGGTTAATTAAAATATAAGGGATTTAATAACTAGGAAAGGGTATTTCTTAGGGATTTAATAAAATATTTCAAGAGTTAATATGAGAGGGGAGTGAAATGTAAAACAAAATACACATTATCTCCTAGTATAACATAATAATCAAGCATTTTCTCATCTTTATATTTCTTTTGATAATACTTAGGATAAATGTGTTTTTGTGGGTTTTTATGAATGCTTATGAAGGGATGAAATCAATTATTCTAGGGTTACATTTTTACTAAGCAAGAATGTGTGCTTACTTAGGAAAAAGGAGCTTTAATACATGAATGAAGGGTAAATGAGATTTTAGCATAAGAACTCAATATTTTTAACTAACCAGTCATAGAGCCTTGGTTTCGGTCCCAACAAAAGTCAAAGAAATGCTCTGAGCCTGTTTGACTGATAGCTTAGAATATTGAATACTCATAAGGAGAGGGAAAATTAGTGATTTTCCCGATGATGTATTATTTACATGATTTCTCCACTACTTTCTACCTACCTGATCTTGTATTTCTAACATTTTTTCTTCATTTTGCAGGTGCATTTACGCTTGCAACTTTTAAACATTTTCTTTCAAAAGCATAAAACTATCTAAATCTACCTTATTTCATCCGAGAGCTCAGATTAAACTATTGAGCTCCTCATTATTCTCTACCTATCTACTGATTTTTCAAGTTTAAATTGTTTGACAAATCTTTATTCACTATATAAAACATGAAATTGAAAATATGAAAAGTTAAGATTAAATTGTTTAACTAATCATGGATTATGGCATTTATTGACACTCTGCACATAATCATTATTCTTGCAGTAAAAATTAAAAGTAGTGGCATTTGGATTTTCTCACTTTCATGTCTTATTTTTCTTTTTCTTTTGGGGTATATGTTTTTCTAAGTCCTTTGATCTTTCTTTTAGGACTTTTACCCTCTTTTTGATTTTTTATTATTTTTCATATTTTCAAAATATGGGAAAACAACTTGCAGAAAGAAAGGTATGTACATATTTATAAGACTTATCATTGAAGTCAATTCAAAATTTTATGAATGTTATTATTATAGGACCCTAACAGTGGCTCCACATGGGGATGACATTTCCTGGTGAAATATCAAGAACTCTAAGACCAGTAGCCTGATCCTTTAGGCCAATCCCCAACATGCATATATTGTGACTGAAAACCCTTGAACTAAATTTACACCTTTTTCTACAAACTGAAATATGATCTAAGACCCCAAATTGGTGGAACTTTAAAACCAAACTACTGCATCATCAATATTTTAGGGCCTTTTCCTTGGCTTTCAAATCTTAATGAATTATTTCAAACTATCTGAAAACTGTAAACTGAAATAAGTTGAAGTCCTACCTACTTACTCTAATCAGTTGTCCAACTGTTGGTTAGGTAAAATGAAATAGCCAATGCAACCATTCAAGCATTATGTACTTTGATAGATTTTGTTGCATGTGCTTCTAGATTGTCAAAACTGAAATTCTGCAACCTATTAGAAATTTGTCAACAAATGAGAGAATAAGGAAACACTTTATTTCCTTTGTTGACTCTAGAAACTTTTCAAAAGGATCTTCCAAGGTATATACACCAATATTTAACTGATCTAAATAATTGTACATCTATTCTGGATGACCTCCATGCCATGAGACTAAATTGTCATTTTTAACTTTATTTCCTTGCAAAATCAACCTATGATTGTTCTCAGATACTTTCATATTTTCAGATAATATTTGTGACGATATTTCTACTGATGAAAATTTTTGTTTGAGGAAACTTTTATCATCTTGATCTTGAAGCTCATAGTCAATAAATGGAGAAAGACTTTGAATTCATTCATTATCCAACATATCTGCTATTGGATCATGAAAAACTTTGAAAGATTGCTGCAATTTATATATGGATTTTAATGGAACTTCATAGATTTCTAGGGGTTGTTCATCCTTTAAAAACTGAAATGCTTTAGAGCATAATAGTATATAACTTTCTTTCAAAATTTCTGAACTTTCTTCTTCACTCTCATATTTGATGTGTATTGTATGATCATTGTATTTGATCTGTTGAAACTAAACTTCCTCATCCCACAAACTAGCTAACGATTGCTCTGTGAAGTTAGCTTGAATTTGGATAATATAATTATCATCATACTAATCATACTTAGGAAAATCTTCAAAAGAAGGAATGCCTTCAATCATGCACATTAGATTAGAAGATTTATTTTCCAGAAATCCTGATATATCTTGATTAGATTGGTTGCATTCTATTTGAAGGTCATCATTTTTCTCAATAGGAGTATTATCAGGCAATGAGCCTTTTTGGGAAGGTAGAACAACATGAGCATCAAGCTTTTCTTTTGTCTCTTCATTGAAAAAAATTTTCATACATACATCAACATTAGAATAATTAGAAACAATTTCTTCATTATGTAAATATTTTGAGGATGGTTGCATGTTTAGAAGCAAATTGATTTCTTCTTCGGTGAGGGGGGGGTGGGAATCTTTGAATTTCTAGCTTTGAATAACAATTTTTTCCTCTCTTATGTAAAAACTGAACATGAGGTTGAATATTTTCTTTAACTTCATTCAAAACATTATATGAAACATCATTTGTTACTACAGAGGGTCTTTGTGGATCCTGATTCATCTCCTGATTTATTTTATTTTTAATTAACTCCTCTTGATTATCATGACACTCAACTTGAGAATGAAAGTTATGGACTTCTTCTAATAAATCTTCAGAATGACAATTTCCAAAATCTTCATCAATATTTTTAAGGTAATTTATGAGATCTTCAAATTGATCACAACAATTTTTAGCTAATGATAAAGATGGAAAATCCTCTTTGTAATGCTCATAAAATGCCTTATGAAAATCCTTTAAAGAAAATAAACTAATAGTTTTGAGAGCTTCATACCATTCCCTTGCTTGTCCTTCTAAGGTTGCCATGAATATCTTCATGAGGCAATCCTCATGCCAATCACCCTTCAATCTCCATGAGTGTATATGAAATTTAATGAGATGTAACAAAGGATCATCAATATTCTCATTTTGAAATATAGGAATAATTTTATCCCAATTTACCTTTGGTAGTTTGTCTAGAAATCCAAGTATGTGATCTCTGCTCATGGGAGCATACCTGCATTTTATTCTTGGGTCATATTGTAAATTAGTCATAAAGAAGGGCCAATATATCTATACAACCAAGCTAGATCCCTCTATAAAATACAATATACATTGAAAAATTTTCTTAATGAGAAAGAACATAATGTCTTGGATTAAGATCCAAGTTGAAAGCCTGATCTTTCCATATTGTTCTTTCAGGTTCATTCCTCTAGTGGAGTCTTGATTGCGAAATTGATTTGGAGTCGCCAGGTGGATGATTTTAACCTTTGTGCATCTGATCACTGTCCATCATCATAGATCAGATCTGAACCTCTAAAATATTTCTGAAGAAAATGTTAATCATCCACAATATGGTCGCTAGTATGTTATCACTCAGTAATTTCTCCAGGTTCAAGAGAGAACTAACCAAGGTAACGACAAACCTACTTCAAACTCTAGGATCTAGCCTTCCTAGGATTCAGAGAGGGCTTTCTCTTTAAAGTTTAAATTTGTTTTAATTTGTGAATATTAGGCTAGTTATAAAAGTGAAATTTTGGTTTGGTTTTGTTGGATTTGGTGGGAAAATTTCACTTTGAGGGATAGATAGAGGGAAATATATTTTTCCATTGGGATATGGAGCCTAAGACAAGCTAACAGAACTGGGATCAAGGCCTAAAAGGTCAAATGTCTTCAGGGCAAGATATATAACCCTTGGAGATCCTGGGAAAATTGATTTTTGAGATGGTATGATCAGGATAAAGGGCACTCGAGGATCCTTTGATCCGGAAATGGGAAGTAGTAGATAGAGGTCAAATGGGAGAAGGAGAAATTAAGGGCTCCCTACACCGGAAATTAGAAGAAAACAAAGAAATGATAACTAGTTAAAAACAGGGTGCTATTAACATGTCCTATAGTAATACTCCTAGTTATACATTCAGATTTAGAATTAAAACACAGATGTATGCATGTAACAAAATAAGATAACAATGACAAGTTTTAGAGAGTACTTCACTCCAGATAGATTATCACATGGATCTTGAAGTATGATGCCAAATAGTTGATCCAGTATACTACTCAAAATCTAAATCCAAAGCCTTCAAGTCAACAAAATATCTATAGTAATCTCCAACAATTTTATTCCACCCAAAATACTTCAAAGAGTGAAGTATTTATACAAATTCTAAACTAGAATAATTTGAAAAAATATAAAGATTGGTTTACAAATATCTCCAACTGTTTTACATAGATAGAACTTAAGTAAAGGACACTCAAAACTAATGCATCTATTTGGCACTATTTTTTATGGATATTTGATGAAAAAGAGGAGAATTTGAATTTGATCTCAACTCTTAGTTGATGATGAGGCATCCAAGTCACTAACTATCTCCTTTCTTTGTGCATTCTACTCCAGCAATTCTCTAAAATTGGGGTCCAATGATACCTTTTTATTTCACCGTCCGAAATAGATATGTAAAACATGAAAGAGGTTATTATAGATAAATATGTTTTTGAGATAAACCTCTCTCATTTCCTAAAATGCGGCTCCATATGATCACCATAGGCTCTGCAAAACGATGTGTAAACCAAAGTTTTGCAGAGTCTGAAAAATAGGTTGTAAAGATGTGCAAGTATCTCTCATTCTGTATTAACTGTGAAAAACGTGAGATAGGTTTTTGTAGAAGAGCCTCTTAGTAACAAAGACATCCTTCATTTTTGTAAGATGTATTTCTGATTGGCGACAATATTCTCTGCAAACGGATGCCTTAACAGGAATTTTCTGTAAAAAGAGCTTTCAAATATTGTTTAATATTTCCAAATCCATAATGGCTGTTAGAAAGTGAGAGAGGTGTTTGTAGTTGGACACCTTAAGAACATAAAATTCCTTCAGTTTTTCAAAATTCATCTTGGATTGGTCACAATAGTTTCTGCAAAACCATGACTTAAACATGAAATTTCTGCAAAAATGTCCCTTCTTGCTCTGTTTTCATCTTTTAACCTTACTGTTCTTTTAACTGTTTTTACTTTCACTTTGGATAAACTTCAATGTTCTTGAAAGTATTTTCATCTTTATTTACCATTTACTACCTCCATTTTTTAAATTTTACTGCTTTACCTTGACTGCTCTGTAACTTTGTTTTAACCTTTACTGTGACTTTCATCTGATACACTTTAACTGTCTCTGTTTTTCACTGCAAACTGTTACTACTCTATTTACTGTGTGAAATCTTCTTGTTCTAGGAAAACCTATTCAAACTCAATTCCTTGTGAATTCTTGGCATAAAACTGATCTTTAACTAGTATTTAGATTTTTTAATCCAAATTCTCCTTTTTCTAATGACCTGCAAAAATCAAACAATTCATTAATGAAATCAAGGTCTGCAAGGTGGGATTATGGCTTTGATGAATTGGGAAAACCTGTGGAATGAATTTTGACTCTGGAGGTTTAACTCCATTGGTGCGAAGTAATTGAGTGTAACACTTAGGGATTTTGAACATTGGTAAAAGAGTTTGAATCTTTCAAAGGGTTTCTAAAGGTGTGAAAAAGGCTAAATTTCTTCAATTTTGATTTAAATAAAAATTGCAGTATTAAAATCATAATTTTATCATGGTTTTTCAGTGAATCTGTTCTTTTGGGGGTAGATACAGGTCTTTTTGTGGGCAAAATAGGCTTTACAAGGCTCAATTTCTTAGAAAATTGGTTCTTTTCAAATTGATAACAGGCTTGATTTCTTGAAAAATACTTGTTTTACGCAGGTATGGGTATTTGAAAATGGCTCTGAGGCGTTTGATAGTTTCCTGGTGTCTTCTAGAAGTAATTCAGGACTTCCAACAATCTTCAATGGTAAATGGCGGGGTTTCTTCAGGTTCTTAGCAATAAAACGGTGAAAATTTCCTTTTTCTGAGTCGGGAAAGAACATATAATGAATAGGCGCAGAAAGAGGGATAAACAGTGGATTCCAAAGGTTGAATGGGAAAATTAGGCTTAGTTTACAAGTAATGAATAATGGTCACATTGGGCGGGAAAGTGGTTTTCACGTTTTACAAAGGCGCATAAAACCGACGGTTTATCGTGTTTCTTTTTAGTGGTAAGTAGTTTTGAGCCAAACTCACGCGATTAAATCAGACAAGGCCACGTGTAGGGGAGGGGTAAGCAAAAACTGGCCATTTCGTGTGCCTTTTCCCTTGGAGCGGTCGTGCTCTTTTTTCTATGTGATATCACTTCTCAATCGTCGGATCTAAAATGTTAATGCGAATGGTGAGAATTTGTTCAGGAGGTGCATGGAGCAGAAAGGTGGGACCAAGTTTAATCAAATGCAGCGGAAGGGTTTAATATGTGTTTAAACCTTTTATAATAAAATTGAGGAATATAGGTTTAAACATATATATATATGGGCTCATTTATGTATAGTGGCAGGATAAATGTTTATTGCAAAGGAGCCTTTTAAGCAAGGTTTTTTAAGCCTTATCCATTGATATATATATATATATATATATATATATATATATATATGGCAGGTTAGGACTGTTTTATTTTAAAACATTTGAAAAATGTTTAAAATATGAGGGCGCATTTAATTATATTATATAATTTTCAACTGTTGAATAGTTTTCAAACTATAGGGGCGGGGTATTTCAATAGAGATAGGTTTAGACCAAGGGATTTGTTAGGGAGGGGTTTTTATTATGCACATGTGGGGATAATAAACTTTGGTATAAACGTAAATAATTGGTTTTGGGGGGTTATTTAAAATATATGGGATTTAATAACTAGGAAAGGGTATTTTTTAGGGATTTAATAAAATATGTCAAAAGTTAATATGAGAGGGGAGTGAAATGTAAAACAAAATACACATTATCTCCTAGCATAACATAATAAATCAAGCATTTGCTCATATTTATATTTTTCGATAATACTTTGGGATAAAATGTGATTTTGTGGCTTTATGTATTCTTATGAAGGGATGAAATTAATTATCTTAGGCTACATTTTTACCAAGTGAAAAATGTGTGCTTACTTAGGAAAAAGTGGCTTTAATACATGAATGAAGGGTAAATCAGATTTTAGCATAAGAAGTCAATATTTTTAACTAACCAGTCATAGAGCCTTGGGTTCGGTCCCAACAAAAGTCAGAGAAATGCTCTGAGCCTGTTCGACTGATAGCTTAGAATACTGAATACTCATAAGGAGGGGAAATTAGTGATTTTTCCCGATGATGTATTATTTATATGATTGCTCCACTACTTTCTACCTAGTCGATCTTGTATTTCTAACATTTTTTCTTCAGTAACACTGTTACCGATGAAATAGGTAACTTGACCTCAAAACGGGAACTCTAACCCAAAAATACTCCAAAAACATGAAAAAACACCCCAAAAACAAAAAAAGTGTATTCCAGAACGCACTTGGTTTTTTTTTAAGGTCAAATTTTAACATTTTATAAAATTATGCTAAAAAAAAATTGATTCTTGAAAAAAGGATTAAAAAAAAAACCCTTAAAACAAAACCAGTTGATGCTGGGAAAAAAAAAAAAAAAAAAAAGGGTCATATTTTTGACATTTTTAAAAATAGAAATAACATTTTTTAATTTTTAAAATTCAAACATTAAAAAATACCTAGAATTTAAGAAAAAAAATAAATTTAAAAAATAAAAACATTTTAAAGCTTAAAATTTAAAAATATATAGGAATAAAAAAATAAAAATAAAAATTCAAACATTAAAAAAAAAAACCTAAAATTTAAGAAAAAAATATAAAATATAAAATATAAAAAAATATAAAATTAAAATTTCAAAATATATAGAAATAAAAAAAATAAAAATAAAAACAAAATAAAAATATTAAATTAAAAAGAAAAACAAGTTAAAAAGAAAGAAATTATAAAAAATAAAATATAGAAATTAAATTTAAAAAAGTAAAATAAAATGTTTATTAAATTAAAAATAAAAAAATAAATTTTAAAATAAAATTAAAAAATTTAAAGAAATATATTAAATTTTAATAAATTTAAAACTTAAAAAAAAAAAACACACATTATTGAAATTAAAAGTAAAAAAATTAAAAATTAAAAATGAAAAATAAAATACAATAAAAATATTAAATTTAAAAAACAAATAGATTTTAAAAAATATATTAAATTTAAATTATAAAAAATAATATATATATATATATATATATATATATATATATATATATATATATGAACTTAAATTAAAAATTTTATTAAATTTAAAAAAAATGTTAATACTAAAATAACAAATTAAATTTAAAAAAAATTATTAAATTTTAATAAATAAATGAATAAACAAATAAATTTTGAAATAAAAAAAAAAAATTTAAAAAAAAAAAAAACATTGTTAAAATAAAAAGTTAAAAAACTTTAAAAATCAATTAAAATTTAAAAATTTAAAAAAATAAATTAAATAAAATATATTAAATAAAAAACAAATTAATTTGAAAATGTTAAGTTTAACTTAAAAAAAAAAAATCTAATTTTAAATACACAATTTTAATTGAAATAAAAAAAATATAAAAATTATATGTAATAAAAAAAAATAATAATAAAAAAATAAAAACTTTAAAAAAATATTAAATTCAAATAAATTAAAAAAAATACAAAATTTACTAAATTTTAAAAAATTAAATGAAAAAACTAAATATAAAATTTAATAATAAAAAAAAATAAAAAAATCAATTAAATACAAAAAAAAATTACAAAATTTAATAAAAATTATTAACAAAATTTAGGAAAAAAAAAATTGAAAACAAAAATATGAATAAAATTAAAATAATAATAATAATAATAATAAATAAAACAAATTAAATTTCAAATATAAAAAATAAATTAAAAAAAAAAAAAAAAATTTTAAATTTTTTGAATTAAACCAAAAAAAAAATTGATCGTGGTGGCTCTGCCAATCGGCCTCCCGCCATGTGACGGCGGACGTCGGCCGCTGGGCGGGAGGGCAATTCTGGGAATCGCCCTCCGACGACAAGAGGCCAATTTCGGGAATCACCCTCCCGTGACGCGGGAGGGCGATTCCCAGAATCGGCCTCCTGCGGCGAGAGGCGATTCCCAGAATCGGCCTCCCGCGGCGGGAGGGCGATTCCCGGAATCGGCCTCCCGCAGCGAGAGGGCGATTCCCGAAATCGGCCTCAGGGCAATTCCCAGAATCGGCCTCAGGGCGATTCCTGAAATGGCCTCTCGTCGCAGGAGGGCGATTCCCGGAATCGGCCTCCCGCCCAGGTGGGCCCGCCCAACGGCCGGCCTCCGCTGCCACCTGGGCGGGAGGGTGATTGGCAGCGCCACCACAATCAAAAAATTCTTTTTTTTAATTTTTTTTATTTCTAATATATTTTTTTTAATTCGATTTTTTTTTTTTAATTTTTTTTTTTAATTCAAAAAATTTAAAATTATTTTTTTTTTAATTCAAATTTTTTATTTTAAATTTAATTTGTTTTATTTTATTTTATTTTATTTTTTTTAATTTTGTTTTTAAATTTAATATTTTAGATTAATTATTTTTTAAAATTTAAAATTTATTCATTAAATTTATTAAATTTTAATTTAATTGAATTTTTTTTTTAATCTTTTAGTTTTTTTGGTTTTTCATTTTTAAAATTTATAAATTATTTCATTTAAAAAAAAACATTAAATTTATGGATATTTGTTTTTTAATTATTTGCACGTGGTTTTTTTCTTTTTTTGTTTTTTAATGGTAGTTTTTTTTATTATAATTCTTTTATTTTAATTTTCTTTTTCAATTTTAAATTTTGTTTTTTTTCTTTTAATTTGTTTTTTTTGTTAATTTTAAAATTTGTAATTTTGTTTTCTTATTATTATTATTTTTTTAATTTAATTTTTTAAATTTAATTTTTTCTTTTTTGTATTTTATTTTTTTAATCTAAATTTTAATTTTGTAATTTAAATTATTTTTAAATTTTCTATTTAATTTGTTTTTTTTAATTATATGGATTTTTTTAATAACTTAGAAAAAAATGTTTTTGATGTTTTTTTTTTTAAATTTTTTTTTGTTGATTTTTGTTTTTTTTCTTTAAATTATGTGTTTTTTTTTCAAATTTTGTCATTTCTTTTGATATAATTTTCGAATATTTTTGTTTTTTTTTGTTTTTTTTATTTATTTTTGTTTAAATTTTTTATTTTTACGAGTTAATTTTGTTTTTTTTTTACATTTTTATTGGTTTTTTTTATTGTTTTTATATTTGTTTTTTATCTAAGTTTTGTGTTTTATTACCAACATGAAAATCACCACTCTAAAAAAAAAGGTTGATGTTGCATCATTACGTTTCAAAATTAGCATGAAAATCACCGCTCTAAAAAAAAAAAAAATGATGTTGCATCAATACGTTTCAAAATTAGCATGAAAATCACTAACATTTTAAAACAAATATTCATACTTCATAAATAAAAATATTAGTGTCAAAAATGTGCTCCAAAAAAAAAAAGGTGATTCTGCATCACCACTTTTCAAAATCGGGTGCTTTTTATGCTACCAAAAAAACGTAGGTAACAGTGCGGTTACCTATTTCATCGGTAACAGTGTTCATTTTGCAGGTGCATTTAGGCTTACAACCTTAAAACATTTTCTTTCAAAAGCATAAAACTATCTAAATCTACCTTATTTCATCTGAGGGCTTAGATTAAACTGTTGAGCTCCTCATTATTCTCTACCTATCGACTGATTTGTCAAGTTTAAACTATTTGACAAATCTTTATTCATTATTTAAAACATGAAATTGAAAAGATGAAAAGTTAAGATTAAACTGTTTAACTCATCATGGATTATGGCATTTATTAACACTCTACACATAATCATTATTCTTGTAGTAAAAAGTAAAAGTAGTGGCATTTGGATTTTCTCACTTTCATGTCTTATTTTTCTTTTTCTTTTGGGGTATATGTTTTTCCAAGTCCTTTGATCTTTCTTTTAAGACTTTTACCCTCTTTTTGATTTTTTATTATTTTTCATCTTTTCAAAATATGGAAAAAAAACTTGCAGAAAATAAGGTATGTACATATTTACAAGACTTATAACTTATCAAATTCAATTCAAAATTTTATGAACCCTATTATTATAGGACCCTAACAGTGGCTCCACATGGGGATGACATTTCCTGGTGAAATATCAAGAACTCTAAGACTAGTAGCCTGATCCTTTGAGCCAATACCCAACATGCATATGCTGCGACTGAAAAATCTTGAACTGAATTTACACATTTTTCTGCAAACTGAAATCTGATCTAAGACCCCAAAGTGGTGCAACTTTCAAACCAAACTACTACATCATCAGTATTTTAGGGCCTTTTCCTTGGCTTTCAAATCTTAATGAGTTATTCCAAACTATCTAAAAACTGTAAACTAAAATAAGCTAAAGTCCTACCTACTTACTCTAATCAGCTATCCAACTGCTGGTTAGGTAAAATGAAATAGCCAATGCAACCATTCAAGCGTTATGTACTTTGATAGATTTTATTGCATGTGCTTGTAGATTGTCAAAACTGAAATTCTGCAACCTATTAGAAATTTGTCAACAATGAGAGAATAAGGAAATAATTGATTTCCTTTGTTGACTGATCTGGATCTTGGGGGGAGGCCCCCAAGATCTAAAAATTTGAAATAGATCTGACAATATCTGCAAAATTAGAATGCCAAAAAAAGGAGAGAACACAAAGAAAATAAAACCACAAAGAAACTTGTTTTATTAAAACAGAGAATAACTGTAGAATCTACATTGTGATGGACAATCTGTTCTTTTACAAAGTGAGGCTTGTTATTTATAGCCTTTTTTTGAGATAGAATACCATAGGTGGATACCATGGGCCAATACCATGGGTAGATACCACTTACAATACCATGGGTAAATCCCATGTGTGGATGAATACCATGGGTGGATACATACCATGGGTCACTTACAATACCATGGGCGAGTAAATATCATGGGTGAATGAATACCATGGGTCGATGCCATTTACAATACCATGGGTAAATTCCATGGGTGGATGGATAACATGGGTAGATGAATACCATAGGTTGATGCCATTTTCCATTCGGATCATTCCTCCCTCCTTAAGAAGCAATGGTCCCCATTGCGTGAAGTTCCCTCCTGAGAAGCCTTTGTTGAATATGAAGAGCCACTGAAGAGAAGGGTTTTGTGTAGTTAACCCATAACCGAGATGAACGAAGATCCGAGGATAGAGATACCCTGTAATGCTTGTGACCAACTGTGATAATGATAGTGTGTGGCCTAGAAAATGGACTTTGATGAGCTGTGGGTTTGTGGATGAACCAAAACCATGACAAACGAAGATTCAAGGATAGAGATACCCTGTAATGCTTGTGACCAATTATGTTACTAACAATGTGCGGCCTAGCGAAAGGACTTCGATGAAAATGATTTTGTGCGGTTGACCCATAACCGTGATGCTGATTGTTGATGAAATAACAAGTGCCTACATAGCTTGGGGTGGGAAGGCACGTCTCCAAAAAACCCAAGCCAAACACTGCTATGCTGAAACTGATGAATGTGAAGCAGGTGCCTACTAAAGCGGGGTGGGAGGGCACGTCTCCAAAGGGAAACCGCTCCGAATGCTACTCCAGATTTAAAATTAGCATAACTCGGTCAATATAACTCAGAATAATTATTATAACCTATTTTTGAAAATTTAATGATCATTCTACATATTCTCATGTGTTTGAAACCACTATCTGGAGACTCTAGACTCTCAGATTCGCGCTGGAACTATCTCGTCGTCACAAAATTTCTGAAAAAAGAGTTGATTTTAAATCAACGATAACTCCCACAGCCAGACTCTGATTCGACCGATTTTTTTTTTGAAATTGGGTGATTTTTCAAGAGGAGCTCAGATCTATACCCATTCTTCTGAAATGTTTCACTAAAAATTGCGAAAAATGACAGGAAAGCCGTCGTCGGAAAAATTGCTTCAACATTGCTGATTTTGAATCAGCGATATCTCCCTCATCCGAACTCCAATTTGGCCGATTTTTTTTTTTAATTTGAGTATTTTTTCGCAAGGAATCTAGATCTGGTCTTTGGTTTTGTAAATTTTTCACCATAAGTTTCATATTTGATCTGAAAACTCACCGCCCAAAAAAAATCATGGATTTTGCTGAATATTGTTGCAAAACATTGAAACTGAAATATGTTTCAAACCCTTATTCCCATGGAGGTGTAACCTAAATCTGATACCACTGGTCTGGATCTTGGGGGGAGGCCCCCAAGATCTAAAAATTTGAAATAGATCTGACAATATCTGCAAAATTAGAATGCCAGAAAAAAGAGAGAACACAAAGAAAATAAAACCATAAAGAAACTTGTTTTATTAAAACAGAGAATAACTGTAGAAGCTACATTGTGGCGGACAATCTATTCTTTTAAAAAGTGAGGCTTGTTATTTATAGCCTTTTTTTGAGATAGAATACCATAGGTGGATACCATGGGCTAATACCATGGGTAGATACCACTTACAATACCATGGGTAAATCCCATGTGTGGATGAATACCATGGGTGGATACATACCATGGGTCACTTACAATACCATGGGCGATTAAATATCATGGGTGGATGAATACAATGGGTCGATGCCATTTCCAATACCATGGGTAAATTCCATGGGTGGATGGATAACATGGGTAGATGAATACCATGGGTTGATGCCATTTTCCATTCGGATCATTCCTCCCTCCTTAAGAGGGGTCTGTTTTTTCTCGATCCTTCTTTGCATGTCCCCAACGAGGTCGGGGTATAAGGAGCTAGGGCTCGATCTGGTGGAACCTTTGCAAGATCAGCCTCACAAACCTCGATGGACGCCCATGGGGGACGAAAAGAAAGATGAGGGAGCAGGAGATCCTATCAAAATATTGCTCGAGGAGGCCCTCGAAAAACAAAGGAACGTGATGATGGATAACTTTGCTCAAATTCTTCAACGGCTACCCACCGGCGGTGCATCTGCATCCAGCAGCCACTATGGAGGCGCGACTCCTTTTAAGGTACAAGTAAATTTTGACATTCCCATATTTGAGGGTTAAATAGACGCAGATGCCGTAGATAGATGGTTGAATCTGTTAGAAGGATATTTCTCGGTTCATGACTTTTCAGACCAGGAGAAGATTATTTTTGCACTCCTCAAAGCTACCCCCCATGTTAAGGACTGGTGGGAAACCTACTGTGAGAACAAAGACCAGACAGAACCCTCTCTGTTCTCGGCCGTACCAACTTGGAATTCTTTCCGAGACACCGTCAAGGAACAATACTATCCCGTGGGGAGCTATGAGGACAAGTACATACAATGGACCACGCTGCGACAACAAAGGGATCAAGATGTGCATGAGCTGACGAATCTGTTCCATACCCTGCGCACAAAGTTGGGTATCAAAGATTCAGAGAAACATCTCGTGCTAAAGTATCGCAGCTGTCTGCACAAATACATTCAGGAGGAAATGGAGTTCCTCGACATCTCCTCGCTTGGTACGGCATACCGGTATGCTGCCAAGATTGAGCAGAAATTCAAACAGAAGAAGCGAGACTTTGGATCTGCGAATCAAAAGCAAGGAAAAGGTGCTTCCAAACCACAAAACAAAGGACAGAGCCAAGGCATGGCGGCTAAAGACAACCCGTCAAAGCCACAAGAAAAGAACAACACCGTAAAGCCAAAGAAGGACACGGGAAAGTGGTGTGAGTTCCATAAGATCTCCACTCACAACACAAGTGAGTGTCGGGCCAAGCAGTCGCTAGTGGCCGAGATGAGGGCTTCTGAGTCAGATGCATGCTCTGACTCCGAATCAGAACCTGAAACGGGGAATGAAAAAGGGAAACAGATTATTGATGCGGAGCCCAACGCCACCGTTGCCACTACAAAGGTCCAGAAGGAGGAACCGGAAGATCCAGAGGAGGAGGAACGTCTCTTCCACTCCCAGATGTGGGTAAAGGGCTCCCCTGTACAATTCATTGTCGACAATGGGAGCCAAAAGAACCTCATTTCAGCAGACGCCGTGAAGCGGTTGGGCTTGCCGACCACAGCTCACCCACATCCATACACCATCGGGTGGCTTCACCAAGGACGAGATCTCCGCGTCACCCAGCAGTGTCGCCTTCCCTATAGCATCAAGCCCTTCACGGATGAGGTATTATGTGATGTTGCTCCTATTGATGTTTCTGATGTATTATTAGGACAACCATACTTGTGGAAGCGTCATGCCGTGTATGAGTCTCGACCTCGTGCTGTTATTATTACTTTGGGAAATAAGTTGTACAGGATACCAGAGGTACCACCTCCTACGACTATCTCTTTGGTTACTGCAAAACAATGTAGTAAGCTCATTTCCCAAACCAAGAAATTCGTTTTCCTGATGATCCGCCCCCAGGGCAAGAAGAAGACTGTGGCCACGACCTCCAGACAGGGCTCCTCTGCACAACAACAACAAATGGATAAGGTTGTGGAGGAGTACGGGGACATATTCACCTCACCCACAGGGGTTCCTCTGCACTGTCAGGTCAAGCACCCGATTGATCTGACCCTAGGTGCGCCGCTACCTAATGGACCGATCTATCGGCGCTCTGTTCTGGAGAATGATGAAATCAAGAGGCAGATTCAGGAGCTGTTGCAGAAAGGTCACATCAGACCAAGTTCATCACCCCGTGGGAGCCCGATCGTGTTGGTACAGAAGAAGGATGGGACGTGGAGACTCTGTATTGACTATTGGGCGCTGAGCAAGATCACTGTCCGGAATAGGTACCCAATCCCACGGATTGATGACCTTCTGGACCAACTCAAAGGTGCAAAATATTTCAGCAAGATCGACCTGAAGTCTGGGTATCACCAGGTACCAATTGAACCCTCCGATGTGTGTCAGACAACCTTCAAAGCCAAGGAAGGCCTTTTCGAATGGCTGGTCATGCCTTTCGGGTTGACGAATGCTCCGACCACCTTCATGAGGATGATGGATGACATCTTGCGGCCATTCACCAACTCATTTATAGTGGTGTACTTGGATGACATTCTGATCTTCAGCCAGACTTGGGAAGAGCACCTTCACCACATCCGACAAGTCCTCCAAACACTGCGGCAACACAAGTTGTGTGCCAATTTGGAGAAGTGCACTTTTGGCATGACCCAGGTTCAATATCTCGGATACATTATTGATGAAAGGGGGGTGCATGTGGATCCAGCCAAGATCCAAGTCATTCGGGATTGGCCAGCCCCAACCACTAGAACAGAGCTTCGCAGCTTTCTGGGTCTTGCTAATTTCTATCGGAGGTTCGTGTTGGGATTCTCTCATATCACTTGGCCCTTGAGTCAAGTCACCAAGGGAGGAGCAAGAGCAAAAATTTTTTGGTCGGAACCTCAACAGAAGGCGTTCACAGAACTGAAAAACCGCCTCTGTTCTGCCCCAGTGCTCACTTTACCAGACTTGCAACAGCCATTTGAGATCGAGACAGATGCCTCCGACTATGCTATTGGGGCAGTTCTTACTCAACAGGGACATCCAGTGGCATTTCACAGTGAGACATTGTCTGACACAGTTCGCAAGTACCCCACATATGACAAAGAAATGTACTCCATTGTGCAAGCTTGTTGACAATGGAAGCATCACATTTTGGGGAAGGAAACAATCATCCACACAGACCACAGGCCCCTGCAGTTCATACAGACACAAGGGAAGTTGCAGAATGATCGCCATCAGAAGTGGTCCACATATCTGCAACAGTTTCATTTGAACATCAAGTACAAGAAGGGTAGCACCAATCATGTTGCACACTGCCTCAGCCGACCACCGATCGTGGCGCTCACCACTGTGCTCAACTCTTGTGGGCACGAGACTTCTGATTGGCCGCTTCTCTATGAGAGTGACCCAGAATTCGGCCAAAATTACAAGGCACTCTTGGGGGGTACGCAAGTTCCAAAGTTTCACCTCCAAGATGCACTTTTATGTCACATGGGACACCTTTGTGTTCCTTCAAGCGAGCGTGCCAAGATGATATGGGAAGCACACCACAGTCGAGTCGTTGGGCATTTCAGGGTCGAGAAAACAATAGCAATCCTGCAAAAGTATTTCTATTAGCCGAACCTTCGAAAGGATGTCGAGAAGCACATCAGATCCTGCACTGCTTGTGCCATTGCCAAACCGACCATCAAGAAGCAAGGCCTATATACTCCTCCACCTACCCCTAGTCGACCTTGGGAATCCATCTCCATGTATTACATGTCGGGCTTGCCTTCTACTAAGCAGGGAAATGACTGTGTTTTTGTGGTCGTCGACAGATTCTCGAAGATGACCATTATGGCGGCATGCAAGAAGAATATCACAGCAGAAGCCACTGCTAAACTCTTCTTTGAACGAGTGTGGGAGCACTTTGGGATCCCACAGTCTATCATATCAGATCGGGATAGCAGGTTCCTCAGCACATTTTGGTCCAGCCTTTGGTCAATGTTGGATACCAAGCTCACCAAGTCCACATCTTTCCATCCCCAAACAGATGGCCAGACAGAGGTCGTCAACAGAATGATTGTACACATTCTGCGCATGTACAATTCAAAGCATCCACGCACATGGGATGAGAGCCTCCCTTATGTACAACATAGTTATAATCGGGCTCTCCACAGTTCAATCGGCCATAGCCCCTTTCAGGTGGGCTTGGGATTCCAGCCACTATGTCCCATCGACGTAGCCATGCCATTTGCAGCTGCTCAGGCCAATTCAGCTCATGTCCAGTCTGAAGTTGACAAAGCAAGTAGCTTCATCGAGCGCATTCAACACATCCGCCAACATGTTCATGATATATTGGACAGAGCCAATGCCAAGTACAAGCAACGCCATGATCAACACCGGGTGCCACACAACTTCCAGGTGGGTGACAAAGTATGGCTACATTTGCAGAAGGAGCGCCTCACTGGACCCCACCGCAAGCTTCGCCCGCTCCGATATGGGCCGTACACCATCACCAAGGCTATAGGGAACAATGCATTCGAGCTCAGTATTCCACCATTCCTTGGTCTGCACCCAGTCTTCAATGTGGATCACCTTCGTCCTTACTTCCCACCTCTACTGGACACCTCGGACATTGCAGAACAACTCACACCAACAAAGTTAAATCCAGACTGCATGGAACATGCCACCACAGATTGTATCATGTACATGCAAATCAAGAACACTCGCCAGCAGAAGATCCAACTATATCGGGTTGTCAAAGCTGGCCAACTCCTGCACCAAGGAAAGTGGTTCACCAGGGACCAAGTTCAGCAGAAATTTCCTCATCTCATGGAGGAACTTAACGCAATGGGGACCATTGCTTCCTAAGGGGAGAGGAATGATCCAGGTGGATATTGGTGGTCACCCGCCTATTCCACTTGGGGCTCCACCATTGTCTATTTCAGTTTTTCAGTTTCGGCACAGTTTACTATTTTTAGCAGTTTTTCGGGTCCTAAACTTCCTGAGCCGTTTTGAGGCCCTAAACGACGTTTTTTGGGAAAACGGAGAGCAACATGGGTTCATAGATCAATGTTGCTCGTTCCAAATTTGTATTCCTCAGATATATCTTTCTAACGAGGTATGGTACATGTCAAACGGAGATCGTATGCCAAATTTACGCCCCTGGGAAGTTGAAACACCAATTTACCCAAACGGGGCCCATAGTTTTGGCGCTTCATCTCCTAGGGTTAGGGTTTTGGCTGTTTAGGATTTCCCATTGTTTCTAAATGATAAATAGGCCCCCGAGCCTCATTGTAACACAGTTCAGAGGCCTGTAGCCGCCACATCTCTTCTCAGAGATAGCTACCAGCGCCCTAGCTAGTTTTATTTCCATTCTGTCTGTAAGCAAATTTCAGTTCTTTGATATTAATGAAATGAAGTGTTATCTCCGCTGCATCTTTGTATTTATGGTTATATGTTTATTCTGTTGCGTTCCTGCATAAATCCGGATCATTGACTCTAGAAACTTTTCAAAAGGATCTTCCAAGGTATATACACCAATGTTTAACTGATCTAAATAATTGTACATCTATTCTAGATGACCTCCATGACATGAGACTAAATTGTCATTTTTAACTTTATTTCCTTGCAAAATCAACCTATGATTGTTCTGAGATACTTTCATATTTTCAAATAAGCTTTGTGATCATATTTCTACTGATGAAAATGTTTGTTTGTGGAAACTTTTATCATCTTGATTTTGAAGCTCATAGTCAATAAATGGAGAAAGACTTTGAATGCATTCATTACCCAACATATCTTCTATTGGATCATGAAAAACTTTGAAAGATTGCTGCAATTTATATATGGGTTTTAATGGAACTTCATAGATTTCTAGGGGTTGTTCATCCTTTAAAAACTGAAATGCTTTATAGCATAATGGTATATAACTTTCTTTCAAAATTTCTGAACTTTCTTCTTCACTCCCATATTTGATGTGTATTGTCTGATCACTGTATTTGAGTTGTTGAAACTAAACTTCCTCATCCCACAAACTAGCTAGGGATTGCTTTGTGAAGTTAGCTTGAATTTGGAGAATATAATTATCAGCATACTAATCATACTTAGGCAAAATTCAAAAGAAGGAATGTCATCAATCATACATATTAGATCAACAAATTTCTTTTCCAGCAATCCTGATATATCTTGATTAGATTGGTTGCATTCTATTTGAAGGTCGTCATTTTTCTCAATAGGAGTATTATCAGGCAATGGGCCTTTTTGGGAAGGTAGAACAACATGAGCATCAACCTGTTCTTCTGTCTCTTCATGAAAAAAAACTTTACTACATACATCAACATCATAATAAGTAGAAACAATTTCTTCATAATGTAAATATTTTGAGTATGGTTGCATGTTTAGAAGAAAATTGATTTCTTCTTCGGTGAGGGGGTGTGGGAATCTTTGAATTTCCAGCTTTGAATAACAATTGTTTTCTCTCTTATGTAAAAATTGGTCATGAGGTTGAATATTTCCTTTAACTTCATTCAAAACATTATATGAAACTTCATTTTTTACTACAGAGGGGCTTTGTGGATCCTGATTCATCTCTTGATTTATTTGATTTTTTATTAACTCCTCTTGATTATCATGACACTTAACCTGAGAATGAAATTTATGGACTTCTTCTAATAAATCTTTAAGATGCCAATTTCCAAAATCTTCATCAATATTTTTAAGGTAATGTATGAGATCTTCAGCTTGATCACAACCATTTTCAACTAATGATAAAGATGGAAAATCTTCTTTGTAATGCTCATAAAATGCCTTATGAAAATCCTTTAAAGAAAATAAACTAGCAGTTTTGAGAGCTTCATACCATTCCCTTGCTTGTCCTTCTAAGGTTTCCATGAATATCTTCATGAGGAAATCCTCATGCTAATCACCCTTCAATCTCCATGAGTGTATACAAAATTTAATGAGATGTAACAAAGGATCATCAATATTCTCATTTTGAAATATAGGAATATTTTTATCCCAATTTACCTTTGGTAGTTTGTGTGGAAATCCAAGTATGTGATCTCTCCTCATGGGAGCATAACTGTGTTTTATTCTTGGGTCATCTTGTAAATTAGTCATAAATAAGGGCCAATATATCCATACAACCAAGCTAGATCCTTCTATAAAATACAATATACATTGAAAAAATTTCTTAATGAGAAAGAACATAATGTCTTGGATTAAGATCCAAGTTGAAAGCCTGATCTTTCCATATTGTTCTTTCAGGTTCATTCCACTAGTGGAGTCCTGATTGTGAAATTGATTTGGAGTCGCGAGGTGGATGATTTTAACCTGTGTGTGTCTGATCACTGTCCACCATCATAGATCAGATCTGAACCTATAAAATATTCTCAAGAAAATTTTAATCGTCCCCAGTATGGTTTCCAGTATGTTATCACTCAGTAATTTCTCCAGGTTCAAGAGAGAACTCACCGAGGTAACCACAAATCTACTTCAAACTCTAGGATCTAGCCTTCCTAGGGTTCAGAGAGGGCTCTTTCTTTAAAGTTTAACTTTGTTTTAATTTGTGAATATTAGGCTAGTTATAAAAGTGTAATTTTGTTTTGGTTTTGTTGGATTTGGTGGGAAATTTTCACTTGGAGGGATAGATAGAGGGAAATCTATTTGTCCATTGGGCTATGGAGTCTAAGTCAAGCTAACAAAACTGGGATCAAGGCCTAAAAGGTTAAATGTCTTCAAGGAAAGATAGATAACCCTTGGAGATCTTGGGAAAATTGGTTTTTGAGATGGTATGATCAGGATATAGGGAACTTAAGGATCCTTTGATCCGGAAAAGGGAAGTAGTAGAGAGAGGTCAAACGGGAGAGGGAGCAATTGAGGGTTCCCTACATCGGAAATCAGAAGAAAACAAAGAAATGATAACTAGTTAAAAACAGGGTGCTATTAACATATCTTGTAGTAATACTCCTAATTATACATTCAGATTTAGAATTAAAACACAGATGTATGCATGTAACAAAAGAAGATAACAATGACAAGTTATACAGAGTACTTCACTCTAGATAGCTTATCACATGGATCCGGTAGTATGATGCCAAATAGTTGATCCGGTCTACTACTCAAAATTTAAATCCAAAGCCTTCAAGTCAAAAAAATATCTATAGTAATCTCCAAAAATTTTATGCCACCCAAAATACTTCAAAGAGTGAAGTATTTATACAAATTCTAAACTAGAATATCTTGAAAAAATATCAAGATTGGTTTACAAATATCTCCAACTGTTTTACATAAATAGAACTTAAGTAAAGAACACACAAAACTAATGCATCTATTTGGCACTATTTTTTATGGATAGGTGATGAAAAAGAGGAGAATTCGAATTTTATCTCAATTCTTAGTTGATGATCAGGCATCTAAGTCACTAACTATCTCCTTTCTTTGTGCATTCTGCTCCAGCAATTCTGCAACTTGGGGTCCAATGCTACCTTTGTATTCCTCAATCTGAAATAGATGTGTAAAAAGTGAAAGCGGTTATTGTAGAAAAATATGTTTTTGAAATAAACCTCTCTCAGTTCCCTATAATGCTGCTCCATATGGTCACAATAGGCTCTGCAAAACGATGTGTAAAACAACATTTTGCAGAGTCTAAAAAATATGTTGTAAAGATGTGCATGTATCTCCCATTATGTAATAATTGTGCAAATAGTGAGATAGGTTTTTGTAGATGAGCCTCTTAGGAACAAAAACCTCATTCAGTTTTGTAATATGTATTTCTGATTAGCAACAATTTTATTTGCAAACGAATGACTTAACATGAATTTTATGTAAAAAGAGCCTTCAAATATTGTTTAATATTTCCAAATCCATAATGGATGTTAGAAAAGTGAGAAAGGTATTTGTATTTGGACACCTTAAGAACATAAACCTCCTTCAGGTTTTCAAAATTCATCTTGGATTGGTCACAATAGTTTCTGCAAAACAATGACCTAAACATGAAATTTCTACAAAAATGTCCCTTCTTGCTATGTTTTCATCTTTTAACCTTACTGTTCTTTTAACTATTTTTACTTTCACTTTGGATAAAATTCATTGTTGTTGAAAGTATTTTTATCTTTATTTACCATTTACTGCCTACATGTTTTACTTTTACTTCTTTAACTTGATTGCTCTGTAACTTTGTTTTAACCTTTACTGTGACTTTCATCTGATACACTTTAACTGTCTTTGTTTTCACTACAAACTGTTACTACTCTATTTACTATGTGAAATCTTCTTGTTCTAGGAAAACCTATTCAAACTAATTTCCTTGTGAATTCTTGGAGTAAAACTGATCTTTAACTAGTATTTAGATTTTTTAATCCAAATTCTCCTTTTTCTAATGACCTACAAAAATCAAACAATTCGTTAATGAAATCCAGGACTGCAAGGAGGGATTATGGCTTTGATGAATTCAGAAAACCTATGGAATGAATTTTGACTCTGGAGGTTTAACTCTGTTGGCACTGAGAATTGAGTGTAACAGTTAGGGATTCTGAACATTGGTAAAAGAGTTTGAATCTTTCAAAGGGTTTCTAAAGGTGTGGAAAAGGCTAAATTTCTTCAATTTTGATTTAAATACAGATTACATTATTAAAATCGTAATTTTTTCATGGTTTAGCAGTGAATATGTTCTTTTGGGGGCAGTTACAGGTCTTTTGTGGGAAAAATAGGCTTTACAAGGCTCAATTTCTTAGAAATTGGTTCTTTTCAAATTGATAACATACTTTATTTCTTGAAAAATACCTGTTTTATGCATGTATGGTTATTGGAAAGTGGATCTGAGGTGTTTGATAGTTTCCTGGTGTCTTCTGGAAGTAATTCAGGACTTCCAGCAATCTTCAATGGTAGATGGCAGGATTTCTTCAGGTTCTTAGCAATAAAATAGTGAAAATTTCCTTTTGTTTATGTCGGGAAAGAACATATAATGAATAGGCGTAGAAAGAGGGATAAACAGTGGATTCCAAAGGTTTAATGGGAAAATTAGGTTTAGTTTAGAAGTAATGAATGATGGTCACATCGAGAGGGAAAGTGGTTTTGGCGTTTTACAAAGGCGCATAAAACCGGTGGTTTATCACATTGCTTTTTAGTGGTAAGTAGTTTTGAGCCAAACTCACGCGATCAAATCAGACAAGGCCACATGGAGGGGAGGGGTCAGCGAAAACCGATCATTTCGTGTGCCTTTTTCCTTGGAGCGGTCATGCTCTTTTTCTATGCAATATTACTTCTCAATCGTCGGATTTGAAATGTTAACGTGAAAGGTGAGGATTTGTTCGGGAGGTGCATGGAGCGAAAAGGTGGGACCAGGTTTAATCAAATGCAGCGGAAGGGTTTAATATGTGTTTAAACCTTTTATAATAAAATCGAGGAATATAGGTTTAAACATATATATATATATATATATATATATATATATATATATATATATATATATATATAGATATATGGGTTCATTTATGTATAGTGATTATATGAATTTTTATCGCAGTTGTATGAAAGCAAGGTTTTTTAAGCTCTTATATCCATTAATATATATATATATATATATATATATATATATATATATATATATATATATATATATATATATATATATATATAAAGGATCGTTTTATTTTAAAACATTTGAAAAATGTTTAAAATATGAGGGCGTGTTTAATTATATTATATAATTTTCAACTGTTGAATAGTTTTCAAACTATAGGGGCAAGGTATTTCAATAGAGATAGGTTTATACCAAGGGATTTGTTATGGCGGGGTTTTTATTATGTGCATGTGGGGATAATAAACTTTGGTCTAAACGTAAATAATGGTTTTGGGGGGGTTAATTAAAATATAAGGGATTCAATAATTGGGAAAGGGTATTTCTTAGGGATTTAATAAAATATGTCAAAAGTTAATATGAGAGGGGAGTGAAATGCAAAACAAAATGCACATTATCTCCTAGTATAACATAATAATCAAGCATTTGCTCATCTTTACATTTCTTTCGATAATACTTAGGATAAATGTGATTTTGTGGGTTTTTATGAATTCTTATGAAAGGATGAAATTAATTATTCTAGGGTTACATTTTTACTAAGCAAGAATGTGTGCTTACTTAGGAAAAGGGGGATTTAATAAATGAATGAAGGGTAAATGAGATTTTAGCATAAGAACTCAATATTTTTAACTAACCAGTCATAGAGCCTTGGGTCCGGTCCCAACAAAATTCAGAGAAATGCTCTGAGCCTGTTTGAATGATAGCTTAGAATATTGAATACTCATAAGGGGAGGGGAAATTAGTGATTTTTCCCGATGATGTATTATTTACATGATTGCTCCACTGCTTTCTACCTACCTGATCTTGTATTTCTAACACTTTTTCTTCATTTTGCAGGAACATTTAAGCTTGCAACCTTAAAACATTTTCTTTCAAAAGCATAAAAATATCTAAATCTACCTTATTTCATTTGAGGTCTCAGATTAAACTGTTGATCTCCTCATTATTCTATACCTATCTACTGATTTTTCAAGTTTAAATTGTTTGACAAATCTTTATTCACTATCTAAAACATGAAATTGAAAAGATGAAAAGTTAAGATTAAACAGTTTAACTGATCATGGATTATGGAATTTATTGACACTCTGCACATAATCATTATTCTTGTAGTAAAAATTAAAAGTAGTGGCATTTGGATTTTCTCACTTTCATGTCTTCTTTTTCTTTTTCTTTTGGGGTATATTTTTTTCTAAGTCCTTTGATCTTTCTTTTAGGACTTTTACCCTCTTTTTGATTTTTTATTATTTTTCATCTTTTCAAAATATGGGAAAACAACTTGCAGAAAGCAAGGTATGTACATATTTACAAGACTTATCAAAGTCAATTCAAAATTTTATGAACCCTATTATTATACGACCCTAACATGTACTCAATTTCTAGTTTCATTATCTACCATAAAATGGATTATTATATTGTTGTGGATACATCAAATTTGTGGTTTTACCGACAGTTTAGTCATGGAACAAGTAGAATAAATATGTTGAACTAAATGCCTCTATCCCTTTGTTGCGTATAGTGGATTGTTTGTGAATAGTCTTTGGCCTTAGGACCTTGAAATAAATTTCACTCCTTATTGTTTAGTAAATAAACACTGATTTTAATGACATTTTTTTCTAGTTGTTATTGTCTCCTCGTTTGTACATTATTTTCAATGGTTTTAATTTATATGTTTGCTCGGCGACTTTATATTGGATTTATTATTAATGCATTGGTTTATTACTAAAAATACAATTATAATTATTTGATTATGAGTTAAATGACTCCAGTTCTTTGAGGCTTACCCCCTTATTAGTAATCTTTGTTTATAATTTTATTTTTGGTTCCTACATACCACCTCGTTTGCAATTTCTATTTAATTTCACCTTACATCCAATAGATTATTAATTTAATATTCTCATGAATAGGTGGGATCTCCTTTTTACATAACTTGCCCTTCATCCTTGGATATATATATATATCTATATATATATATATATATATATATATATATATATATATATGAAGAGAAGGGTTGTTCCGAACAATAGGCATATATCTGACTAATGGAACCAAACTTTCTCTGACACGATCTAGGTTATCAGAAAATACATTCTCTAATCGCTTTGTTCATAATACATTAACAACATATTGTTCATCCTTTTGTTCCCAATTTTCCTTGAAAAATAAACTTTTACATTCTTATCATACAACATTATTATCAGATAATCCTTTCAGAGTTTCATAATTCATCCAGTTTACAAAAATTTCATGCACTACTATCTTTACAACAACATTTAAATTTCTGAAAGAAAATTTAACAACACAGATTACTTGTGTGTTTGGGTTTGGCTACAAGGAAAATATGCAGAGAAGAAGTCCACTCCCCCCAACCAATGAGAATGGATATCACGCCTAATTCCCCCCCAAGCTAGTTTTTATTTCTAGAAGCGGCAATGAAAAGTGACCTAACAAGGTCTATTCTCAGGCCTTAAGACCACACAAGTCTCGGTAGGAACTTACAAACTTCCAAATATGTCTCAAGGTTTCTAGTGGTCTATAAATAGCTCAAGAATACCCTAACTGGCAGTGTCCTACCCATTCCACATTAGCGTCCTGTTGAGGAATCAAATATTTTCAAAGCTTCCTTCTCAGATGTCTTAGGTATTTTCCTTTATCCCTCCTTAGCTTTTTCTTCCCCAACTAAGATGATGTATCTCTACGGGTGGGGCTAACTGTCTGAAAAAAGAAACCCGAATGGGAATCAATTAAAGCAACCATAATTGGAATCAGTAGAAGGAACCTGAAGATGAGGAAAATTCCCAAGTGTTCAAATCCAATGTTTCTAACCCTAATCCCAAAAAGAGAAAATGCCTCTGCAACGGGATATATAATATCATCTACAAAATAATAGCCTACGGACCAATATTTCAGCTGAACAAGGCTAATATTGAAAGAACAAGGAACAAAGATATGTTTCTTAAACTAGAAATTTTCATGGAATATAGTAGAAAAATGCTTGCTTAAACCATTACTTTGTCGAAGTAGCAAGACCCAAGTAGACAAAAACTAACATCAGAAAGGCTGAATTTAGTCAATTTGGCATTCGGAGCTAAATTACATCTAGTCTACTGATCAAAATTTGGAAGAACTTCTAATACCCTCCATAGAAGCTCAATATGTCAAAGACTTTAACCAGACCTAATCAAAGATATCACTATTCGAGTTGGTCACAAATCACAAACGTTTGAACCTTTTATTTCAAGTTCAGCTATGTTTCAATTTGCAGAACCTAAAAAGACTGAAGAAGGAAATTGAAGAATATGCAAAACAAAAAATTAATACTCACATAGAAACCTAATAGATGTCTAGGATCAGATTGCTAATTTTTTTTTATCAAAGGATGGGAAGGAAATGTTAAATACTCTTAAACTGACAAAAATGAACCTAGTGGAATGCGATGAATCCAACTTTCCAATGAAACACTTTGCAATTTTGCGGAAGAAGGGGATGAGAACAATTTCATTCAGAATTATGCCAAGCAGGTGAAAAATATATATACAATTTAAAATTTGTGAAAGGATTATTGAAGTATTATGAAGATAAATTAAGATTGCACTTAGATATTGGTATCCCCTCTTCAAAATATCTAATAAGAACCTTTGAGATATAATATCCCTGTGAAGCAACTATAGACGAATTCCAAGCACATTCTCTTTGTATGCCATGAAATATATCCCATACTGTGACTAGAAAATAAGAGGCTGAGAGTGAAAAACAACAACTAAGAGTTGTCTTGTAGATGAAACCCAATTTGATTTTGGGTTGTTGGTAAAATGTTGGGTAATCCTTCATCAAGGTCATGAAAAAGCCTCCAAGGAAGCTAATATGGATGACAGTAGCAATTGTCTATCTCATGAAAGGTCCAAATAAAAGACTGGATCCTTACCATTGGAGAAACTAATTCAAGAGTTGAAGCTCTGATATTCCATGCAACTGAAAAGCTTCTCTAATTCACCCAGTTCCTATCTTGATGGTGGCCTTAACCTTAATGTTTCCCTTGATTCACAGTTTCACCGTTATTCACCTAGTGCATACCTTGATGGTGGATTGATCATTCTGATGATATAGTGTATACATTTGTGAACTTATAGACACGTTGCATGTAAAAGTGCCACCATTTTTTTATTTATTTTAAATTTGCAGGCCCATTGATATAGAAAATTGATTAAAAAAATAGATATAAATTAAATTAAATATAGGAAATAAAACTTGTGAGTGAGAATGCCAAGATTGCATCTGGGGCTTGCATGTAGCCCATGCGTATATCCCCTCTCCACATTATAGGAGTTTTTTAAACCTCGTGTCTTGTTAACAGAAGCACCATTAGTCGTGCCTACTCTCCCTCACACATGTCTTGTTAAGAGAAGCACCATTAGTCATGCCTACTCTCCCTCACGCATGCGAGTTAAGATAGGCGTAGGAATAGGTCATATAGAAATATCATGGACAAGTTTTTTTGGGGACGAATGAATAGGTCTTGTTTCAGTAAATTAGTTCATGGAGAGAACCACTGAACCACCACCTGGATAGACAGTAGATTCTTTTGTTAAAGCTTATCCAATAGCTAAGGTAGTCCAGGGCTTCAATGGCACTTCCCTTTCTTCTCCTAGCACGAGGGATACATGCAGTTTTCTCCTTTCAAAGGAAGGAATGAAAACTTTCATGAACGGGTGGGCATTAGTTCCATTATTTCCTGATAGAAAAACTATCATAGCAAGACGGACATCTTCCCGAATTTGAAAATGGGTCGTGCGTCCACCTTCGCTATCAGGTATCATCTTTTGAGTCCATTGTCCACTATCATGAATTTCTACGCTGGTAGATTCAAGCTATGAGTTCAACTTTAGCTAAAAAAACCGGGCCTAGCTACCACAGAGAACAAAGAACACGAAGCCCATACCAAGCAAGGGAGCGAAGAGCCTGCTTCATTGTAGGGATGCCTTGGAATTCTTAGAATGAATCCTTTATAGCGCCACTAACTCCCCAGTCTTCAACATATTTAGACTTGAAAGATGTTATCAATAGTTCTGCCCACTTATCATCCTAACCATGATGCGTTGGAATGCACATGGAAATAGGCTCTCCTGTGTCCCTGGATTGGAGAGTTGTTTCGTCAAGAATTTCACAAAGTACAGTAGGGAATTCCACCCTGGACTCACCCTTTGTCAATCTCTCTAGTAATTGATCGGTCAGTTCCACATAAAACAGGCCATGGTTGCATCCATGGCATGATCTTTTCAGGCAGTTCAGATAGGGAAGTAGGGATATGGAATTAGACAGACTCTTCAATGTTCCAAGCATTCTGTAAGCAAGCATGATGGTAATCCCTTGCATTGTCTAGAATGCAATGAAGTTTCACTTGTGATCCCTCTTTTCACAATTCGGCACCTTCACTGTGTCATTGTTTATTGCATTTTTTAAAGAAAGATATTGTAATATAATGAAATGCACATCGTCAATGGAACTCGATTTCATGAATTGCTTCATCTAACAATTCGGTGGGTTGTTTGATAACATTACAACAGAGGAACTCTGCTGACTACCCTCTCTTCCTCTGGTGGAATCAAGAGCATGTTCCTGCATGCGTACTGTGGTCAATCAATGAATTAGATTTTCATTGTATTAGAGCTTGCCCACAGGGATTAGGAGGAAGAAGGCGGGAGCTTCAAACATGGATAAACATAACCTCAAAAAAAGAATAAACAAAGCTTTAATTCAATCAGGGATAAACAGGGGATTGGTAGTTGTGGGAAGCTTGCACAAATGGCTAATATGCTCACAACTCGTGACATGACAACGTTTGGGTTTGGGTTATCGATATGAAATATATATGCATATTTTCCTAAGTAAACCGCATAACAAACATTTGATACTTGGAAGTAATGTTAACATTAGTTTGCAGCCCTAGAACATAATGAAATATAAATTGCAAATATATAACATACTATCCACGCTTTTGGCCTCCTCGCCTCGGGAAGAGGCCAATAAGATGAAGAATATCATTATTGGTTCTCGAAAATTAATTATAAATTTTATTGGTTAATAACATTTAAGCACCTTAAAAACTTAGGATACATGCCTCAAAGACTAATGCTAAAGCTACCATTTCGATTACTATACTCTAGCCAAACACTTAATAGCAAAGGTATGAGCCAATAACACTCCAAAGCAATCATCTTAGAAATAAAAAAGAAACCTATCCAAATATCAAAAATCCTACATGTTGGATTAATTACAAGAGTTTTCTCTAAAACGCTTGCCTAATTTATTTGTTATATATTTTAGAAGTTTTTTAGTATAATTTATGGTTTAATTTGTTTATAATTTGATAGAAAAACATTGTAATTATAAATTTGAGTTGTAAATTTTATAAATTTTAATGTTTTTCAGATGGTTAAATTTAAAAATATATTAAAAACCAATTTTAAACCATAAAATTTTAAAAATGACTAAATTTCTTTTAGTAAAATCCGATAAAAAAAAAATCCAAACATAATTAAACAACATCAAAAAAAAACTTAAACAACACCATAAAAACATCCACCATAATTAAAAGTCTTTAAAAACTATGCCCCGAAAATATCCCAAAATGAGAATCTGTAAAGGCTGGGCCCACAAGAAAATGCCAAAATCCGTTAACTGTAAAGACTGGGCACACAGAACTAACGGAAATCAAAATGAAAACTGTTTGCCAGTGAACGACAACGTTAAAAATTGTTTTTCTGTTTTATTCTGACCCATACGAAAATTTCAGCTAAACATTTTTCCCAATTTCTTTCATACTCATGAACAGAGACATATTTATTAATTAGTCTAATTTAATTTAATGGTTATGGTCTAAATATTTTTTTTATAAATTTAAGTATTTCTATTATGTTATTTTATAATTTGTATATTGAGTTTGGAAGGCTTCTCTCTAAATTTTTTGAACATAAAAATAAAATCTTAAATCCAACTAAATAACTCTTTTCTTTAGATTCTATAGACCAAAGATTGGTCTCATGAATGTTAACCACCATCATCATCATAATAATTTCATAATTATATGAAAAACAAATTTTATATTAATATGATATCATTTTTATTTAATAATATACATGATAATCGTTTTATAATTATATAATTTTATATTAATAGGATATCACTTTTATTTAATAATTTATATGATAATTATTTTATAATTATATTAAGTAAAGGTAAAAGATAAACGCATTTTCAGATCATGTCAATTGTTATTTAATTTGTATATTAATTTTATAATTATATTATATTAGCTAAATGCACAACAATATAAATATAAATTTAAAAATATAAATGAATTAATGTTGGATGTAAGACTTTTGTGATCCATAATTTAGATAAATTTCTTTAGAATTAATCAAATCATTAGTATCCAGTAGTCCTCTTAAGGTAGACAAGATACTAATGATGTGATTAATCATAAAGATATTTATCTAAATGAACTAATATTTAAAACTTCGTTCATTAGATTGAAAAATATTAACCAAACCAAAATAAAATTGGCTATACCACAATTTCTATTACAATTTTCTTGGGAGGTTAAATTCTTGCTCAAATCTGGTGAAACGAATTTCAATAAATCTAATCATGAGGGCGTTTGAATATTTTTTTGATAGTGGAAATGGATTCAGCGCCATCATCACGGAACCAATGAATACTCAAAATCCTAACTTTTTATCGCTATAATGAGGATTTTCAAAAAAATCTTCTATATTTTTTCAAAATCCAACCAAAATTTCTTTTATTCATAACCTTATTCAACTGCGGCAATAAAAATCCTTGAGCCAACGGAAGTAATTACATTCATGCATGCATCATGGCAATAAATTAATCATGATGCAAGTAACGCTCAACCTTCGGCCACCCCTTTTTCATCATTTCCTCTCTTTCTCTTCTACGCCTTCCGACCATCAGCCGATGATGATCTATTTTCTGAATTGGAAGGTAAGGTGAGGAGAAAGTTAACGATAGCCTAGATCCACGAAGTTTGAAGGCAGCGTGATCATATGCGAGAGTGTTGGTGTACATGCACATAGATTAGATTTAGTTCAACTCTAGATATTGCAAGCGATGTGCACTTGTCTTTAGCTAGTTAACTCGAGTGCTACATGTGCTGTACACTTGGCTTAGTTAGTTAACTCTAGTGCTTGCATGTGGTGTATGTGCACATTAGCAGAACATAAAGCACACTTAGCTTCAGTTAGATTTAAATATCCATAGTTATTGGATGTACAACTAAGCTTAACTTAGTTGCTTTATATATTGATTCTCAACGTAACATTGTTGAATGAATTCCATTCTCAATTCTAATTTTTTTTCTTTTTCAACTTGGAAAGTTTGTGCAAATATTCCTCAACTAGATCCATATTTGTGCTCTAATAATTTTACATGGTATCAGAGCCACAGGGGTTTGGAGAAGGTGCATGAACAATATTTTGCAAGTTTGAAGAACAAAGAATTGGAAATTGTTCGAAAATTTGATTTGCAGATCAAAGTATTGGAAAATTGCTGCAAATGTTGCTACAACCACAAAGTGAAAGAATGGAATTCCCAACTTCCACTATTCTGAATCCATACAATTACTATGAATGGAAGCCAATGGTTTTGCTTCATCTTAGGAGTAAAGGCTTGTACCAAATTGTCATGGGAATTGAGATGGAACCATTGTCAGAGAATGAGAAGTCGGATTGGCTTAACATATATGACATGGCTTATGGAAGATTATGTTTATCTATGTCTCATGATATTATTTATGTGATCATAAATATTGAATCACCACATGAAATATGGACTACATTGAAAGGATTATATGGTGATGACAATGATCTAGAAGAACACCATTTGGAGGCAAAGAGATCGACTTATTATAGCAGTCATGAAAGTGGTGAAGACTCCAATAATGTGGAGAAATATTCTCAAGATAGTGTTGAACGAGAAGACTCTGCTTCTTCTAATGTTAATGAACCTATTGCAGATGAGAATTTTATCTTATCCAATAACGAAGACATTGCACATGAGGAAATATCTTTCTCTGTTAGTGATGAAGACACTACTTTCAAAAAAATAGAAGAGGACCTTGATTCCTCTACTATTGATGATGTTGATGATGCAAATTTGACGAGGTCTCAATTTAATGATGCTCCATATGGACTCTCAATCGCAGAGCGATGCACACCCATTCATGCATCTAAGGAGGAATTTATAACACCATGTATGCTCATGCATGAATCCAAAAAGGTGTCTCTAAAGCCACACATGCACATGCATGCATCCCTAGAGACAACCATTCACATGCATATATATAGGGTACATGAATCCAATCATCAAACGGATGATGAATTTGCAGGGAATCCATATTGGCATGCAACCATCTATAAGGAAATTTAGTCCTTGATCCAAACATGGGAGTTAATACCTCTACTTCCAAAAATTAAGCTTATTCCCCCATATTCATGATGGGATCATCAATCTTGAGTACTGTCCTAGTTCCGAGCAGACTGCTGATATCTTCACCAAGAATTTCACTGAGTAGAAGTTTCGATTCTTGCGAGATCGCCTCAGGGTGAAGGACACCACTGCCTAGCATTTGTCTTTTATCTACTTTTGCATTATATTTTTTTTTGGGGGGGGGGTTTCTTCCCACTGGGTTTTCCCTCTTTTCTCTTTTCATGCATTGTATACGGGTATCTAAAATGACCGTGTTGCCGGGACTCATTCATTTCACATCACATTCACCTAAGTTAGGCTTAAGGGGGGGTGTTGGTCTACATGCCCATAGATTAGATTTAGTTCAACTCTAGATAATGCATACGATGTGCACTTGTCTTTAGCTAGTTAACTCGAGTGCTTTACATGCACATAGTTAGTCTTAATTAGCTTTAGTTCAACTCCAGATATTGCATGCGATGTGAACTTGTCTTTAGCTAGTTAACTCGAGTACCTTACATGCACATAGTTAGTCTTAATTAGCTTTAGTTCAACTCTAGATATTACATGTGATGTGCACTTGTCTTTAGCTAGTTAACTCATGTGCTTACATGCGATGTGCACTTGGCTTAGTTAGTTAACTCTAATGCTTGCATGTGGTTCATGTGCACATTAACAAGACATAAAGCACACTTAGCTTCAATTAGCTTTCACTATCCATAATTATTGGATGTACAACTAAGCTTAACTTAGTTGCTTTATATATTGATTCTCAACCTAATATTGTTGAATCAATTTCATTCTCAATTCTAATTTTTTATCTCTCTCAACTTGGAAATTTTGTGCAAATATTCTTTAACTAGATCTATATTTGTTCTCTAATAATTTTAGAGAAAACAACCTCTTCCGTTGTGTTGAAGGTACCCAGCCATACCCTCGCCCCCTTTCTTGCGGGCCCTTATTTTGGCCGCAAATTTTCCCCATGGCCGCCGCCTGAATCCTCTGTAGTGTCTGGCGCAACTCTTCTTCATCCCTCTATTCTCCTCCTCACGTGCCTGTGACTTTACCTTAACTATCTATTTTTTTCAGTGTGAAAAATACTCTGGTTTATATTAAGTACCAGGACATATACTTTTTGTTCAAAAAACATTACATTCTTCTTGTTCAACATACAATACATTCAGATTTTGGATATCATGAGGATTTTTCTTCACTTTTCTTTCCTTCCCCCAAAAAACATTAATTCAGTCCATCTCATAATGGCATTTTCTACCCTTTTACGTACAAACTATGTTTTAATATCCCCTAAACAAAAACAAAAATTCAGATATCATCAAATCTATTGTTCCTCCAGCTTTCAGCTTTATTAGTCATCAGACAAACCTATAGCAGTCCTCGTAGGTGTCATATGAGAAATACCGTTCCAGTTGCTCCCGCTCCGCTAGAGTTGATTAACTCGCAGTGCATCTCCCCGAAAATTCCATCTAGTCCGTTCTTTGAGAGACGGTCAGCTTCTATGTTCTTTTCTCTGTAGACATGTGAGAATGAAATAGCATAAAAGGTTCTCTTCAAGGCATGTATTCTCACAATCCAATGTGATAGCATGTCAGGGTTTAATGTGGCCTTCTGATTCATATGATCTATAAAGATTTTTGAATCCCCAAAAACCCAAATCTTATCCAAATTTAACTGGTAGGCAAACCAAAGGAGGCCCCAAAGAGCAAGACATTCTACTTTCATATTGGTGCCATTTCCTCCATTCCAATAAATCTTATAATGGCAAGTAGATGAAATCATAACCCAAGCCCCACAACCGCAAATTGATTATTGTGAGGCACCATCAAAATACTTGCAGGATAATGAATCTCATGTGGGCAGATTCTCTTTGATAAATCCCGAGTTGGCTTCTAGCAAATTTTTAAACCTTCCCAACTACTATAAATCTGGTTTGTCGTCTTTATTGGAGAGTAGGGTCATCCCTCAAAAAAATTTCAGTTCCTGTTACACCAAATGTACCAATGATACAATATAGAAATAGTCTTGTAATTCTTGCCTTTTTGCAGCCACCCCCTGGTGAAGTCTTTCGTCATTCTGCTTACAGGTTGATGGACTCTCATACTTTCACATAGGATTTTCAAAGTTTCCAAAGCGAAAGAGCAAAGGTAGAATAGATGTTGGTTGTTCTCGGTTTCTACACCACATAGAAAACGCAGGCCCAGCCCTTGCCAACCTTTCTTTTGTAGATTATTCCAAGTCAAGTTCTTATCTCTCCAAACCAACCATAAAAATATAATCATTTTCACCTATGCATTGCTTTTCTACATTACCCTAAACCAGCTAACTGGTTCCATAATAAATTTCTTATTGATCAAATTTGTATAGATCTCCCTTACTTTTAAACGTTCCCTTGTTCTATGCCCTCCCCAACAAAGTGTGTCACCTTCTTCAGTTCTGTAGATTCCTAAAGACCTCAATTAGTTTGTGAAAACATACCATTCTACCTCCCATCCCTCCTCCAAGCCTAAGTCAGAAAATGATTTCCATCTCGGTGCCTCGTATTCCCATCCCTTGATGATCTGCTTTATGTAAAAGAATCCCCACTGATTCAGGTTTAGTATCAGGTCCTCTTTTATGATTTGGTGAGACTTTGCATCCAGCGCAGGTTGGCATCCTATCAACATTTTGTGGCCGCTTCCAAAATGCCACCTGATAATTTCTTTAAATATTGGCCATATTTTACCAAAGCTCCTCCAAATCGCTATACAACGTCTGGTTTCCTTCCATCCCATGATGAACAGATCCTCCATTGTTGTGTGTTCGAGGTATTTGCTTTGAACAATCTGACACCATATACCTTTACCATTTAAACAACACCATAGAGATTTTATAAGTAATGATTTTCCGAATTCAACCAGATCAATAAGACCTCACCGACCTTTGTCTTTTGGCGTAGTTAGATATTCCTATCTCGCTAAATATATAAGTCTCTTAACTATCTCTACTCTTCTTCTTCTAACTAACCACGCAGTTTTGTTGGGTAAATTCACTCTCATCCTCCTCTAGCATTGATATGCTGCTACTATTCTGCCATGAGCCTCCGGGGTGGCGGAGGATAAGGATGAAGACATTGAAGACGAGTTTCCTCCAATATCTATGATATCCACATCGTCCTCCACTTCCAGCAAATGGTGGCGAATCAACTCCAACATACTCATCTTTCTGACTCGCCTCTGCGACATCCATCATAATTATCTCTCGCCCATCACAACGATATGCAGATTTTTATTTCGTAGTCGTGGCGGAGTTAAGAATATAAATCATGGATTTCTATAGCGTACATTGCAGCCTGTCAATGCGAACTTTCGCGAAAATTTTATCATTGGCAATGCGTACTTTCATGACATTTTCGTGGCTAAATTATTGTTTCTAGATTCAACAAGATCGGTCACCATAGTAGGTTTCCTCGTCATTCCTGACTTAATTTAATCTGAAAAGGAAGCTTTAGAGTTTTTGGTTCAAATAATATGGGGTTTTTTTTTAATTTCTCAATACTTGCACACATGGTTTTTTATTATCATTTTTGAAGGTTTTATTTAATATGAAAATGATAAAACATTTGCAAATTATTTTTTAAGAATTTTATTTAATTATTATATGTTTTGAATGTTGGAGCCAAGATTGCACAGCAGACAAAAAACATATACACAGCAAATAAATCATGCCCATAAAGACACATCAATTAACGTGGTTCACCCAACCAATCTGGGCTACGTCCACACAACATAGGCATCGGCAATTCTTTATTAATCAAACAGGAGATTACAAACTCTCACACCCCCTCAAACCATCCGTATGGGTACCTGTTTTATAGCAAGGAGAATCTAACTGCCTCATAAATCCTCTCACATCAAATTTAGGATGCATTAACTCTCTCCCAACAACCTGGAGCTAATCTAGCAACAAATTCCTAATTTTTGTCACCTACTGAGATTTTTGACTATCTTAATAAAACTGAAAATCTCAACAATCTCCACCTTGACAACAATTAGCCTGATGCCCTGTTTATTATTTATTTGTTCTGCAATCCAAGAGAAGCCAAACACCAACGCAGCTTCTCCAACAAAACTGGTTTCGTGAACATGTCTGCACATTTTTCCTTTGTATGCACCTTTTCAAGAGAGACTCCCCTTTCAGTGATAACCTGTCTTACAAAATGGTACTTAATTGGAATATGCTTTGACTTACTATGATAGGCCGGATTCTTAGCCAAATGTATTGCACTTTGACTATCACATAGTAACCTGATGTTGTCCTGCAACCTACCAAATTCACCAAGCAAACCTTTCAACCAAACCGCCTCTTTGCAAGCATGAGAAGCAACAATGTATTCTGCTTCAGTAGTGGATAAAGCAACAATGTTCTGTAGCTTTGACATCCAGCTGATAGCTCCACCTGCAAGAGTAAAGACGTACCCTGAAGTTGACCTTCTCTTATCCAAATCACCTGCAAAATCGGAATCAACATATCCGCAAACAAATTCACCACTCTTATTGTAAGTGATACAATAATTACTTGTGCCTCTCAAGTACCAAAGCACCCATTTCACTGCTGACCAGTGTTCTTTACCCGGATTTGCCATGTACCTGCTGACAACCCCAACTGCATGTGAAATATCTGGTCGAGTACAAACCATCGCATACATTAAACATCCTACTACATTGGCATATGGAATTCGAGACATATAATCCTTTTCTTCATCTGTATTAGGACATAAACTCGAAGAAAGCTTAAAATGGGAAGCAAAAGGGACTGACACAGGCTTCACATTGTTCATACCAAACCTCAAAAGTATCTTCTCAACATACTTCTGTTGTGATAGCCACAGCTTACCATAACTCCTGTCTCTGAAAATCTCCATGCCCAAAATCTGTCTCGCTGCTCCTAGATCTTTCATATCGAATGTCCTTGTCATCTGAGTCTTCAACTTGTTGATTTCATCAATTCTTTTGCTTGCTAAAAGCATATCGTCAACATACAACACTAAGATAATGAACATGCCATTACTTAACTGCTTAAAATAGACACAATGATCATATTCACTTCTTAAATATTTCTGACTCAACATGAAAGAATCAAACTTCTTGTACCACTGTCGAGGCGACTGCTTCAGACCATACAATGACTTCTTGAGCCTGCAGACAAATTTCTTATTGCGATGCTGAAAAAACCCTTCCAGTTGTTCCATATATATTTCCTCATCTAAATCACCATGTAAAAACGCAGTCTTAACATCTAGTTGTTGTAATTCTAAATCAAGCAAAGCAACTAACGCTAACACAATTCTAATTGAAACAATTTTAACAACTGGTGAAAATATCTCATGAAAGTCTATGCCAGCTTTCTGAGAAAATCCTTTTGCAACCAGCCTTGCTTTGTATCTGTCTTCTGAATCATTCACACCCCGTTTCACCTTGAAAACCCATTTACATCCCACAGTTTTCCTGTCTTTTGGAAGTTCAACCAGATCCCATGTGCCATTCTTACCTAAGGCCATCATTTCTTCCTTCATGGTTGCTTTCCATTTGTCACTCTTTGAACCTTCTACAGCTTCCTGATAACACAAAGGTTCATCATCGTTAGCGGTCAAAGCAACTGAAGTAACATAATCATCATACCTTTTCGGAGGGCGTTTGATTCTTGTAGACCTCCTTAAGGATGTTTCTGGTGCTTCCATAATTGGCTGACTACCATCTGTAGGAACTTCTTGCCGATCAGTATCTGAGACCTGTTCATGATCTAAACCTGAACCCTGTTCATGTTCTGATTCTGAAACCTGTTCATGAATAGTATCTGAACTATGGTCATCATGACTATCATTAGAAATGCTATCAAACTGAATGTGCTGAAAATCAAATACATCATCCTGTTTCAATTTACTATCTACATCTAACTGTACAAGAGAGGATTCATTAAAATTTACATCTCTGTTGATGATGATTTTGCGGGTAGTAGGGTCCCACAATCTATATCCCTTTGTTCCAACACCATACCCAACAAAGATATACCTTTTAGACTTTGGATCTAACTTAGTTCGCTGATGTTTAGGCACTAGAACATATGCATCACAACCAAACACTCTGAGTTTAGAATAGTCACAAGGGTGTCCTTTCCATACCTCTTGCGGAATCTTACAGTCTATTGTCGTCGATGGAGATCGGTTTATCACATAACAAGCTGTTGCCACCGCTTCCGTCCACAACTCCTTTTGCAACCCGGCGTTACTCAGCATACTCCTTGCTCTCTCTAGAAGAGTCCTGTTCATGCGTTCAACAACTCCATTTTGCTGAGGAGTATAAACCGTGGTCTTATGTCTCTCGATCCCCGCATCCTTGCAATAGCTGTCAAACTCCTTGGAAGTAAACTCACCACCATTGTCAGTTCTTAAACATTTTATTGTTCTACCAGTGATGTTTTCTACCAATGCTCTAAACTGTTTGAAAATTGTAAAAACATCAGACTTCTTTTTCATCATGTAGACCCACACTTTCCTAGAAAAGTCATCAATAAACGATACAAAATAAGACGAGCCACCATATGAGGTTGTAGGGGCTGGTCCCCAAACATCTGAATGGATATAATCAAGTATGCCTTTACTAGTATGTTTGCCTATTTTAAACTTTTGTTTACTTTGTTTTCCAAACAGACAATGCTTACAGAAATCTAACTTTCTAGACTTCAGATTTGGAAGTAACTTGCGATCAGCCAAAATTTTCAACCCTCTTTCACTCATATGCCCCAATCTTTGATGCCATAAGTGAATCGAACTACTGTCATGTTCAGACACAGTAGACACAAAATCTGACCCTGTACCTCCTTCTAACTGAAATAGATTTCCTACTTTCTTAGCCCTCATTACTAGTAAGATACCTTTATAGATTTTCATAACTCCACCTTGAATTAGAGTTTTATATCCATTCGTATCCAATGCTCCTAAAGAAATTAGATTTTTTCTTAAGTTTGGAACATGTCTCACATCAGTTAATATTCTAGTTGTCCCATCAAACATTTGTAGTTGTATGCTCCCAATCCCCACAATATTACATGTTACATCATTACCCATGTACACAACTCCATCATTAATTGATTTATATTCCTTAAACCATTCTCTATGAATACACATGTGGTTTGATGCACCGGAATCTAACAACCAATGTTGATCATGATTTGACACATTAACTGATAATACTTCGTCGCTCATACCTGAACCAGATGCCGAACCTGTATCTGTCGTGTTTGCTTCCTTCTTCTCTGTCGATGAAGCTTCTTTAGAAGATTGTTGTCGCTTCCAACAATCCTTCTTCAGGTGTCCAGTTTTCCCACAATGCCAGCACTTCACCTTTGTCTTCTTTCCTTTAGACTTTGAACGAGAGTTGCTATGCTTACCCCCGGAGTGTCTCTCTCTTGAGCGACCTCTGGCCATCATTGCCTCTGATGTAGAGGTGTCTGCATTTGACCTCTTCCTCGTTTCCTCAGACAACAAGGCTCCAACCACATCATCAAATTCAAGGATGTCTGCAGTACTAAAGCTTATGGAAGTAACAAAGTGATCCCACGATTCGGGCAATGAACACAATAGAGTTATTGCCTTATCCTCTGAATCAAATTTTACATCTAGACTTTGTAATTGTACCAATAGAGTATTGAAAACATTCAGATGGTCAGTAATCGAGGTACCTTCCTTCATCCGCAAACCATAAAGCTGTCGCTTCAGGAGAATCCGATTTGTCAAAGATTTCGTCATGTAGAGCTTCTCAAGCTTCAACCACAAGCCTGCGGCGGTCTTCTCTGACACAATGTTGAACAGAACGTCATCCGCCAGACATAACCGAATTGTGCTCAGAGCTCTGTCATCCAACTCATCCCATTCATCCTCCGTCAAGGAAGAAGGCTTTTTGCTTTTCCCCAACAACGCTTTCGCCACGCCTTGTTGAATCAGCATATCGTGCATCTTAACCTTCCAGATCTCGAAATTATTCTTGCCATTAAACTTCTCAATTTCAAAACGGGCACTTTGAGTTTTCGCCATCTTGTATCAGCAAAAAACACAATAATCTCCAGAACCCAACTTTTAAATAAAGAATTTGATTAAAAAATTGCCCTTGCCTAAAAAATGCTACCCTTCACCTTATGAAAAAGGCCTTTCTCTTAAAAAACCAAATGTAAATGGCATTTACATTTTTAAACATTATAAAAAGCTTTTAATAAAATCGATTTATATATGAATTACAAAACTCCAAATCGATTTACAAAAAACTCCAAATCGATTTACAATATATATCGATTTACAAAACTCCAAATCGATTGTAAAAAAGGCTTTTTATATGGGACCTTTTTACAAAACTCCTTTGCTGTCTTTCAACCAAAAAAGAAAACGTACCCATAGATCATGCTTTAACACACTAATCCAGTCCGCTTTTCCGCTGCGTGTTCAGCACCTTCACGCATTAACATGCAGGTCCACGCATCAGCATTAACACGCAGATCTTTACGCAGGTGACACCTCCGCCATTCAACGCTGTCACTTAACACCTCCGCCAGTGTACCAGCAACGCACCAGCAGCAGTTACATATAATAAAATCCTCCACGCAAGCTCAACAATCTTTACGCAGCAGTGTTGCTTGGCCTATTCAC
Source organism: Pinus albicaulis (assembly GCA_034641835.2). NCBI lineage: Eukaryota > Viridiplantae > Streptophyta > Pinopsida > Pinales > Pinaceae > Pinus > Pinus albicaulis. The sequence goes on from CM076575.1 coordinate 142,250,365, forward strand.
CTCCACGCAGGTAAGCAAAAAATCTTCACGCAGGTTTCAACGCAGCAATTTCAAACCTCCAGCAATTAACTGCGCTCCAGCACCACACACTCGATTCACTGCACCGCACCAACAATTGCTCATTTATACACAGGTCCAGCAATCACATATACGCAGGTAGGCGATCGCCCCCAACCACGCAGCAATCTTGCGCTCCTTCATGCAGCAGTTCAGTTGGACAGCAGTTGAATCACACATCAACAATTCTGCGCATCAGCACTCCAACATCGCTCCGATACCAATTGTTGGAGCCAAGATTGCACAGCAGACAAAAAACATATACACAGCAAATAAATCATGCACATAAAGACACAGCAATTAACGTGGTTCACCCAACCAATCTGGGCTACGTCCACACAACATAGGCATCAGCAATTCTTTATTAATCAAACAGGTGATTACAAACTCTCACACCCCCTCAAACCATCCGTATGGGTACCTGTTTTATAGCAAGGAGAATCTAACTGCCTCATAAATCCTCTCACATCAAATTTAGGATGCATTAACTCTCTCCCAACAAGCTGGAGCTAATCTAGCAACAAATTCCTAATTTTTGTCACCTACTGAGATTTTTGACTATTTTAATAAAACTGAAAATCTCAACATTGAAATTTTTAAATTAAAAAAAAAAAAAATTAATATAAAATTATAATAAATTTACCACTTTGAAAAAACTCTGAACTCTTGAAACATTAAGATTTTAAGATTTAAATGGTGGCATGCCAAATTCTGAACTAATTCATCAAAAAAATTGAAAGACCTTAAAAAGCAGTTTCTGAAATAATGTGAAAAGATGAAAGTGATGGCTTTCGTTCAATCAATTCAAATAACAATTTCCGTACGTCTTCTCTTTCATAATATAACTTTGCGTGGCTACTTACTCAATTTGACCACTATTAAATATAACTTGCGTGGCTACTTACTAAATTTGACCACTATTAAATATAACTTGCGTGGCTACTTACTAAATTTGACCACTATTACGTCCCATAAGGGAATAAAGGGGCACATGCTTAGTCACCCTCCGCTTCCAATTCTTTATCTTTCCCTATCAAAGGTTTCCCCTAGGTAGCATATTCTATAATCTTCGCGCTTGATGACAAAACCTATCTTTCCCGATCAAAGGTTTGCTCTAAGTAGCACATTCTATAATCTTCGCCCTTGATGACAAAACCTACCGGAGTGCTGGTGACAAGCCATTTAAAGGTTGAAATTTTCTTTTTATATAAATATTTATATTTGGTCCTTAATATATTTGCAGTCAGTTTTTGTTTTTTTTGGGGGTGATAATCATATAATCATAAATTTATTAGATACATTTCAAATCAACGAGTGTCGTTCAGTGAAATCAAATTGTGGCATTCTATTTAAAATAGATATAGAAAAAGATTAAAAGATTAACTAGTCCTTAGAATGTAAGAGTTAGTTTGAATAAAAGAAAAAAAAAGTTTAATGTTCAAAATCCTAATTATTATATTTTTGATAATACTTTATCAATATATTTTATAATTTAATTTTTTAATAATATTTAGTTATAATATTTTAGTTTCACTTAAAAAGAATAATTCTATCAATCTTTCTTTTATAATATATTAATATTGTTAGATCTAAGACTTTTGTTATCCATAATTTAATGTGGTTCATTGTACAAGGTGAAGAAAATAATCCATGTCAACTAATAAATAGTGTGGATGCATCATTGCTCAATGTGCATTAATATTATTTCAATAATATTATTTTATTTATATTAATATTCGCCACCTACTCAAATCAATATTTTATGGAAAATTTTCAAAATTTTTAATATTATATCATATCATATTAATTTACTAAAAAGAAAAAATATTAATTAATTTTTATAATTTATTAATAATATAAATATTATATTATTTTATTTAATATATTTTAATTATACTAAAAAGATAAATCCACTATCTTAGTACAAGGGGAAAGAGAGGGAGGATTATTAGGAATAAGCTAAATATAATATCAATTGAGCTTAATAATAAATAATACCATAAGAAATAATAAACCTAACTAATAAGTGAAGGGGTCGTATTTAGTTAAAGAGCAACTCTTAGTAGTATATGGCAAGGATCCAACACCTTCTAATATTCCAATCATTATCTCTAATAAGGTTGAGCGGCTTTTTTTCAATCTCTAAAGCCTCCCTTAACTTATCGTGATGAAAATGGTCGACACTACAATGACCTTGGGATCTTCAATGCAGATATAATGGTTAGTATTTTCTGCATGTTCCGCTAAAACCGAGGAGCAAAATCTTCCATGCTTTATGTTGGTTGTGTATTTACATATGCTTTAGTTTATCGATTTACCAGTTTCACCGATGTACATAGTCTCACAAGAGCAAGAAATGAGGTAAACACCTTTTTAAATCTTTTATCGCTTCTCTAGCTTTAACGAGTTTAAAATTTAATTAATTATTGTACACTTAAATATAAGAAAAAATTGTTTCAAATTCGAAAAAATTTCAAATTATATTCTTTTTCCTTTATGTTAAGAGATACTTCTGAGTGGAATAATTTATATTTAAAATTAAATTAAAAGAAACAACTAATATCAACTTCATTAAAAAATAATAAATCAACTTTATTTAATTTATTATATGACTGGTTTTTTATTTATTAATTTTTAAATCCTTTTATATATTACAATAAATTTAAATAATAGTGTTTTATATGTGAGACTTGATATTTCAAAAGACTAAGAAGTTGAGCGTTGTAGAGGCTCATATTCATATTGTGTTTCTAGTCTTAGCTAGTTCAAATCTCGGAAGACATGTTTTATGTGGTAAAAAGTGTGAAAAAAGTCTTATAAAGGAGTCTCATAACCATTTTATTGAAAAAAAAGATAAATTGAAAAAGAATAATTAATAAACATTTCTCTATTATCAATGTAATGTATATTACATTGAAAAAATAAATTATAAAATTATAAATATATTTAAGAAAAATTCCAATATATATAATTTGGGTTATAAGAAAATTAAAGATGAGAATTTTTTTATAGGATGATGATGATGATAGTTAATGTCTATTAAGATCAATGTGGTCTTTAGGACTTTAAAAAATTAAAAGATTAATTCTCACTCTTTAATATTTTATTTCTAAGATCAAAAAGAAGGGAAAGAAGTTTTATTAGATCATTATAGTTTTGTTTCAATTTAACAAGTCAAGAAGGTTGGTAGTGTGGAAAATGTTTTGGAAATGAAAATGGTTGTAACTAAGAGCCCATAAATCTATGAGAATGTGTTTTGGGAATAGAACAACTTTTTGTTTCACTTCCAACCTCATGGGAATTAGTTCTTATATTTGAAATGTTCATTTTTTTGTTATTATTAGTCAAGCTAGAAAGATAATTTCAGTTATCAAGAGTGTGGTTGATCATGTAACATCCCCTAACATAAAAAAAAATTTATATGAGCTAATTACTATTCACATGAAACATATTTGTGCATTTGCAGCTTGAAGTTAACCTAGAGTTATTAGTTTTGAATATATATGTAAAACCATAGGAGACTAACAGTAAGGAATTTATACTCTATTAATATTATCACAACAACAACCAGTGTTTGTTACATTCATTGTCATATTTATACTCTAATTTTGTTTACAAGGTCGTTGCAACTATTTACATCCTTGTTTAGTTTATCCAACTTAATGGTTGACTCACTTACATAATCGACTAGGGTATCTCAATTGATTATTCTTTCATCTAGGTTGATTCTTAGGTCTAGTCAACAAATATGACTAGCCCATATATAACATCTCCCCTTTCCTTCTTCATCCTAAAGAAGAGGGGTATGTGTACTTATAATTATAGAGGAAGATAATGTTTTATTACAATTTTTTTTCAAATAATTCATGAGGATGAATACTAGATCATGGAGTAGTATGCATTTCTAGTCAATCTTAACAAATGTTGATCTATCCTCTAGTAGTGATGTCGTTGATTGAACGTATGGTATGAATAGACATAAGTGATGTCGTTGGTCCTACTTGATTCTCTTCTATTTGATGTGTTGGTGCTTTTTAATCCAAGGGCCGATTTTTTTCTTACTAAGCATGTGACTATTTCAACATTACTTCTTTCTTCAACATCCTTATTCCTTTTACTTACCTATGTCATTCAAATCAATTTGGTCCTTTTGGCTCTTGTTTCTAGTGTCAATATTCATGGCCTTAGACATAGAAAATTTGATTTTTCTGCACCTAGACTAAAGTACTAAAATTTCGTCCTTAGAGGATAAAGAGGTGCAAACTATGGTTAAAGTGATGGTCAATGATAAAGCTAATTAAAGAGGTTTGATATATGTTGGGTGTAAGTCTCTACAATTATTACTCAAAATGTTTCCATTCATCGATGGTATATTGAACTTACACACCAAGTCACTTCATAGGATCAAATTAGCCAAGCCTATCTATAATGGAAGTGATATGTACTTTAGCCAAGTTATGGTTGAATTATTTCCCCAGCTACTACACTTGGTGCATCACTTGTGTTAAATGTGCTACGAAGTTTCCCACTTCTAGCTATTTATTTTTCCTCTCTCTTAACCATGTTCATTCTTGATGTATCAATTCTATCTTGAATATATTCTCTTAATCAATCTATGTTGTTAGTTCATTAAATTCTCAAGAGTAAGTCATGGAATTATTTTTATATGTGAGTTATTATTGTTGGGAATCAAGGAATATTGAGAGGAGGGGAGTGAAGAAATAATCTACAAATTTTACAAATGTTTTAATATTTTTTTCAATTAGTTGCAACTACCAAACAACAAGACACCATTCACATGACATTTGTACACAGAGATTTAACATGGAAAGCCTCCAAAGAGGAAAAACACTAAATAATGTTTTATTATGATACAAATCTAAGCCATTACCTCATATTATGTCAAGATTTATGAGAACTAAGTCACAAGAGGCCCCAACCCCCTTAAACATGCAATAACCAACTTTCTAGAGGCACCAACCTTGGATCTATACAGGCACCAACCTGCTATAGCCAAGTAAATCTATATTTCATTCATTTTCAAAATAAAAAATCTAGAAACATTCTTTAATTCTAAATTAAATCAATATCAAAACTTCATCTTCAACAACTTACTTCCTTTCTCTAATATAAATTCAATCCAACCCACTTGCACACATCACAACTACAATTCACTTCCTCTCCAAAACATAACACAATAGCTACTCTCTTCAGATGAATTCTCTCACACCCCCACACACTCTCACTCTCACATATAATTTGTACAACATAGTAACATTTTTTCGACTGAATATACTCCCACTAAATAAATTCTAACTCTCACACACTACTTAACCACTTCAATAAGTCTTCAAACAAATTTAGTTCTGAGAGAAAACTGCATTAATTCACACATCACTCAAAGAAGAAACTACATTAACTCTCACACAACTCAAATAAGAAATTTCATAGTACCCTCACAATTCGAGGAGTATCTTCTCATAACGAATGTAATCATCTTTCATCTATTGCATCCGTTTCACTTGCACCATTCTCCCGTTAAATTTTCAAGATAAATTTTGGTGCTATGTCTTGGAATTTGAACTATAAATGTATAAAAAAAACAACTTTGATCCAATTCTCTATCATTTATATCTTTTGCGCTTGAATTGCTATCGACTCAGTCATTGTAATATTACTCAAATTTTCCCATTTAACTGTCATTAACTATAGTTGAAAATAATTATATTATTTTGTATTAATGGAGAAAAGGTTACACAAGTTCTAACGTATCTGTTGACACCTAATCCTATGGGATGGGTGTGGATATTTAATTTTGTATAATAAATAATATTGGGAAATAAGGAAGGCCAAGAGTCATTGGGAGATGAATCCCAATAGCCTCACCTCCATGTATAAATGCATGTTCATTCTTCATTCAATAACACATTATGATTTGAGGAGTTACCTCCTGGTTTGACATGGTATCAGAGCCAGTCCCACTATTGGCATTTCTGCCTGTGGTGTAACTCCCTCTCCTTTGCTCAGTCAGTTTTTATTAATATTTTTTGCTGCTCCTACTAAATTGCTATACTGTTATTCTACATTTTATTTATCCCTTCAATTATCCACAGGTCTAACATTTGCAGCTCCTGAAGATTCTGCAATTCTGCAGTTCTTGAATTCTACAAATTGCAGCCTCTGCCATTCTGCAATTTTGCAGTCCTGCAACTCTGCCATTCCAATTTTTTTTGTAACGGCCTTTTGGCCTCCTCCATTCTCCAACTATCTGCTATCTCCCTAAACAAGCTCCCTTCCCTCTCTCCTACCCATCACTTCCCCACGCCCCATACTCACCCACAATACACCCTCTCTCTGCGCATAATCCTCACACACTCTCAACTCCCCTCATCTCTTCCCTCGGCCCTTCTCACTCAACTCAACTCCCAAATCGACCTGCGCTAACACTCCCTACACTGTCTATTTCACTCCCTACCCATCTCTTCCCTCGGCATCTCTCCTAAGTGGGCTTCTCCTTCCCAAAAAATTGCTCTTCTGTCATCGGCCCTCCCCGCACATTTGCTCTGTTATACATATTAAAAACCTGTGATATATCGCTCCCCCACCCTTGTTAATACGCCCTCCACGTATATACAGTCCGACTGTCATATGTTATATAACAGTCACACCATTTATATATATGTATTGCAAACGCCTCCACGCTGTTTTTAATACACACCGACTGTAATTCCACCACAACAAACATTTCCACAATACCACTGCTTTACATATTACGCTGTCACTGCTGTCACTGCTCCATATTGAATACCGCCATCCATTCATTTAATACGCCATTCCACATTTTATATACAACGCTGCCACCATATGTAATAATATACCAGCACTGTCCTGCATATATAATACGCTATCTCCTTCACTCGCTCATACATATGCTCCACGCTGCATAAATCGTGATATATACCGCTCCCTCCACGCTGCAATACAGTGTCATATACCGCCTTCGATTCCCTTACAGCACTGTCACACATCCACGCTGTGTTTGTAATATATTTCCGCCCCTCCCATCTCATAATACGTTGTTGGTGATATATTAATACGCTGTTGGTGATATATTAATTCGTTGTCCCAATATACATATCACCCTCTCTGCATACAATACCACTCTCACATATGCTGTCCGTTCCTCCCAACTGTAATACCGCCCTTCCTCCTCCAGTGCTCTATCATTTAATAAAACCGCTCTTCCTAACAGTCAATACCACCCTCTCTTGTCTCATAATACCGCCCCTCCTAATATCAAATACCGCTCTCCTCCTTCCATTTGTATACATCGTTCCGTATCATTTTATTTACAATATCACTATTTTATACCACCCCTCCACGATTCATAATACCACTTCTTACATTCATAATACTGTCCCATAACATTCCATATCGACCTCCCATACAAATTTTTCTCCAAACAAAACAAAAAATACACATATTTTTTGGTGCAGAATTCATTTTTTAGCAAAGAGTTTGTGTCTTTTTAAATTCAGTCTTCATATTTTTAGCAATGTTTCTGTCGTTTTAAACTGAGTATATTTTCCAGCAAAGAGTGTTTTTGTTTTCTCTCCTTCAAAAGAGATTCTCCATCAAAGTTTTTTTCTCTCCTCCTTCAAAAGAAGATGACAGTCCCTTCATCTTCTAAAGAGGCTGCATACTTGGCACAGAGAGAAAAGAGACATGCTTCAGGTTCATCCAGAGGAAGAGATGGCAGAAGACAAAGAAGAAACTTCAGAGAAAAGGGGGGCAGACAATCTAAAACTCAGCAGCAAAGAAATCAAGACAAAGTAAAACTAATGACAAAGACAAAGGTAAACCACCTAAATCAGCTCATTTTGTTCTAGCACATTGTAACAATGGAGTAACTGAAAACCTATTTGATGTTTCATTTACTTCATGGAGAGATGATTGGTTGCTAGATTCACGAGCAACATGTCACATGACATTTAGAAAAGATTTATTTGAAGAATTCACTGACAAAGTTGATGGAGCAGTATATTTCGCAGATAAATCCAAACTCAAGCCATCAGGGCTTGGCACAGTCAGGCTTAAACTAGATGGTCTTCCTGATCATATCCTACATGAGGTTCTATACCTCCCTGAGTTGAAGAGAAACTTGTTGTCCCTGGTCGAAATTCGGCAGCAAGGGCACTCAATTCACTTTTTTGATGGCAAGGCAGAGGTCAGAAAAGCATTAGATCACTCACTTTTCATGGAGGGAATAGAAGAAGGGAGACTCTTGAAGCTGAACGGTTCATCTGCTCATGCTAAAAACTTTTCATTCAGTTCACATCATGATGAAGGTACATTCCCATCAAGTCTTCTATGGCATGCTAGATTTGGACACTTAAACTATGACAGCCTTCGTTTTTTGAAGAAAAATGGTGTTAATGGACTGCCTACAATTCCTAGAAAACCTAAGGAATGTGATGCTTGTATTCTAGGAAAGCATAGCAAACAACCATTTCATGATTCACACTCCAGAGCACATAGAAAACTTGAGCTTGTTCATTCATATTTATGTGGCCCTATGCCTATTGCTTCTGCAAATGGAAACAAATACATGATGACATTTATTGATGACTACACCAGAATGTGTTGGATTTACTTACTGAAGAATAAGTCCGATGCTTTTCAAACTTTCAAGAATTTTCATGCATGGATTGAAAATGATGCACAAACACATATTGGCTCTCTACGTACTGATAATGGAAAAGAATACACTTCAAACGAATTTGAAAATTATCTTCGTCAACATGGAATCAAACATCAAACAGTTGTGCCATATAATCCACAACAGAACGGTGTAGCTGAAAGAATGAACAAAACTATTTTAAATATGGTCCGCTCCATGTTATTTTTCAAGAATGTGAAATTGATGTTTTGGGCTGATGCAGTTCTATGTGCTGTTTACATAAATAATAGGTGTCCTTCAAGTTCAATTAGAAACAAAACTCCCTTTGAAATGTGGCATGGCCACATTCCTTCGGTAAAGCATCTTAGGGTCTTTGGGTCCACCTGTTATGCCTTGATACCCAAGGGTCAAAGGAACAAACTTGGTGCTAGAAGTCGCAAATGTGTCTTCTTGGGGTACTCCAATACCTCCAAAGGATATCGTCTCTATGATGAAGCAAATAAGAAGTTTGTGATAGCAAGAGATGTCATATTCCTTGAATCTTCCAAGAGTGACAAGGTTGTTGAGCGGCAACTTGATCGCCTGGATAGATTCACACATGCAAAGTCCTTCCAAGAATTTGATAATGTGATTCCACATCTTGAAGGGGGAATTCCGATGTTGAATCAAACTGTGGAATCATGTCCTGAAGCACTCTCTCCCCCACATGAAGAAACAACCATGGATGACACATTGGATGATGTGATTGACAGAATTGGGAGATTGAATCTTGAATCAATCCCAACTCAGTCAAATGACCAGCCTGGGCCATCTCAGAAAGGTCCTCCCAAATGGCCGACAAAGACACTGGAGAATTTTCATCCTGATGAGGTTGGAAAAACAGGAACAAGGAGTTCCACTCAACAAATCGAAGGTGATGTAGATAATTCTGATTCCCCTGTTGATATGGATATTGCTTATAACTGTGAATTGAGTTTGTCTACAGATCATGAACCAACTTCCTTCAAAGAAGCCACTTCTCATGATGAATGGAAAGAAGCGATGCAGAAGGAGTATGATGCCTTGATAAATAATGGCACTTGGAAGCTGGTTGATCCGCCTTTGGGAACGAAACCAATTGGCTGTAAGTGGGTCTACAAGAACAAGTATAAAGCAGATGGCTCACTTGACAAGCACAAGGCCAGGCTTGTGGCAAAAGGTTTTGCACAAAAAGGAGTCGATTATGAAGAAAATTTTGCTCCCACAGCAAAATGGACCACCATCCGGACTCTCTTTGCCTTAGCAGCTCAGAATGGATGGAAAGTCCATCAGATGGATGTAAAAACAACCTTCTTGAATGGAGATCTAAAGGAGAAAGTTTATATGTCCAAGCCAGAAGGATTTGTGATAAAGGGTCAAGAACACAAAGTTTGCAAACTTGTAAAATCCTTGTATGGCCTCAAGCAAGCACCACGAGCCTCGTATGAGAAATTGACCGAGCATCTTCTGAAACTTGATTTCAAACACTTTGATCTTGATGATGCAACTTTGTTTGTTAAGAAAGTTGGAAAAACAGTTGTATATCTTGTGGTATATGTAGATGATCTTTTGATAATAGGAAACAATGAGAGCTATATTGCATCCATGAAGAAAGAGTTAAAGAAAGGTTTTGAAATGACTGATTTGGGTCATGTTCATTACTATTTGGGTATTGAAGTAATTCAACATCCTAAATTCATATTTCTTTCTCAAAAGAAGTATATTGGAGATCTCTTGAACAAATTTGGCATGGATGACTGTAATCCCTTAACCACTCCAATGGAACAAAACTTGAAGCTCACATCTATTGAAGGGAAGGAATTTGAGGATGCAACTAAGTATAGACAGCTTGTAGGAAGTCTTATCTACCTGACCACCACCAGACCTGACATTTCTTTTGCTGTTGGAATCCTCTCAAGGTTCATGTAAAAACCTTGTGAAGGACATTGGTCTGCTGCAAAAAGAGTGCTAAGGTACTTGAAGGGGACTCAAGACTTTGGACTCAAATATACACAGGTAGGCGACTTCAGCTTGATCGGATACTCTAATTCAGACTTTGATGGCGACAAAGAAACAGGGGTGTCTACTACAGGTTACACCATGAGTCTTGGATCAGGAGCTGTCTCATGGAGATCACGCAAAGAGTCAGTTCCAGCAGATTCCACGACCGAGGCAGAATATGTGGCAGCAGCTGAAGCAACAAAGGAAATTGTGTGGCTCTGGAAAATCCTGGAAGATTTGCAGATGAAACAGATGTATTCCACTCCACTCATGATCGACAACACTTCTGCAATAAAGTTGGCCAAGAACCCAAAGTTCCATGATCAAACAAAGCACATCAATACAAAGTACCATCTAATTCGACATCATGTTCAGGCCAAAACCATCCATCTACATCATTGTTCCACAAATGAGAAAACTGCTGACATCTTCACCAAAGCACTTGGAAGAGAAAAGTTTTAAAAGTTCAGATCAATGCTTGGACTCACCAACATCCCTTCGGATTAAAGGGGGGAATGTTGACACCTAATCCTATGGGATGGGTGTGGATATTTAATTTTGTATAATAAATAATATTGGGAAATAAGGAAGGCCAAGAGTCATTGGGAGATGAATCCCAATAGCCTCACCTCCATGTATAAATGCATGTTCATTCTTCATTCAATAACACATTCTGATTTGAGGAGTTACCTCCTGGTTTGACAGTATCTCCTTAGTTTAGGATTTGTTCCTAGAGTTTAGGAGTTTGTTTGCAACTTCCTAATTTTTGGTGATGTACTTAATGATGTAGTTTCTCATTCATGAATGTAGAGTGAACAGAGAGTGATCTCTCAATTTGAGTGTAGTCTCCAGGTGCAGTACTCACCTGAGAGCTACAACTCCTTCTTTTCAATTCTGTGCATATTTTATCTTGGTATCAGAGCTCAGAGTGGGTGAGCCTGATCTTTTATTTCCTTTGTGGCTGAATCGCCTTTGCGGCCAATTTTCCTTTGTGGCAGAATTGCCTTCGTGGCTAAAAGTGCCTGTGTGGCTGCGTGTACACGAGAGCTGTGTGCTCACAAATCTTTGTGCTCGACTGAGTAGGTGGACTGCAGTAACACCTGTCTCACGGACTCAGATGTTTTTTAATTTCTGAGCAGAAGGGGGTTGGCACGCTTTCTACGCTGAAAGTCGCGCCAACAAGCGCAATTGGCGCTTCTGTTCGGCCCATAACCGCGCCAACGCGCCAAATCACTGGATTGGCACGGAAGCACACGGAAAACTCGTGCCGGGGATTTTGCCTTGCATTGATTTGATCTGGGCGCTGATTTTTCGCTCAGAAAGGCGCCACCTCACCTTCAGTGGAAGATCTGTGGGAAGCCTCACCTTCACTAGAATATTTGCGGGAGTTGCATATCGGAGAAGTTGTGGATCTGTCCAGGAGAGGCAGATCGGATCAGTTTTGATCAGATCATTTTTGTGGTTGTATTGGAAAACAACGGTTTTTCTCATTGGAGTGAGATTAATTTGCAGATTTGTCAGATATTGCTGGATCTGAATCGAAGATATAGTGGGTGGATCAGGAGAACCAGCAGAACAGTGGCAGATCGGTGGTCAAGATCTGACAAGTATTTTTTTTCTGAATCAATTGGGTAGATTCATTTACTTGTAGATCAGTTCAGAATGAGTAACACTATGGAATCGTATATCCATGAGTCTAGAAAACTCGATGGATCTAACTTCACGAACTGGAAGTTTAAGATTCATACCTTGCTTGAGGGTGCGAATGCATGGTCGATAGTTACAGGAGATGAGCAGAGGCCGAATTCAAACACAGGGGTGAATATGCAGGAGAAAGAATGGGATAAGCGAGAAAACAAGGCGAAATTTTTGCTGAAGATGTCTATCAAGGACAACATTATCCCACATATCAGAGAGTGTAAAACGTCTGCGAAGATCTGGACGACCATCAAAATTTTATATCAGACCCAGAATACGAGTTGAATTATGGCACTCAAAAGCAAGCTGTTTTCAATGAAGATGGACAAAAGTGAGACTGTTGCTGCATTCATCACACGAGTTAAAGATGTGAAAGACGGATTGGGAGACATCGGAGAGAAGGTTTCTGACCATGATCTTGTCACAATCATGCTGAATGGTATGAGAGATGAATATCAAATGTTCATCGTTGGATTGGCGGAAAGGGAGAAAGCACCTACATTTGAAGATCTGATAGGGATCTTGCTGCAAGAGGAGGAGCGGCGGCAGAATTTGAAACCCCAGAGCGATGATCTTGCTCTGATGGTGAAACGACGATCATTCAGAGAGAAGCAGCCACAACAGCAATCACAGTCGCAACTGCAGCAGAGAGGAGGTACATTGCAGAAGAGTCCGTATAAAGGTATATCTGTAAATTATCCTGTAAAAATATGTTATTATTGTGGAAAGAAGGGTCATATACAGAATGAATGCCTTAAGAAGCAGGCAGATGATGCAAAGAAAAAGTTGGCGACAACGAAGCACAGAGGATATTTTGTTGAAGAAGATGAAGATTTCAGTCACGAATTTCGACTGTTCACAGCTGACTGTGCCCTTTCAGCATCCAATGAGGACGACATCTGGTATGTCGATTCTGGTGCATCCTCTCACATGACAAGTAAAAAGGAATGTTTTGAAACTCTTGAAGAAAGTACATATGGATCAAAAATTTATTTAGGAGATGATAGTGGATACGAGATTAGAGGCTATGGGGATATTCTAGTAAAGTTACCAAATGGTGAAATCATTCATCTTAAAAATGTTTCATATGTACCTGGAATTAAGAAAAATCTGATATCTGTATCCATCATAACTGATCAAGATATGCAAGTCGAATTCTTCAAGACTCATTGTGTCATAAAGGATTGCGGGAATGAAATTGTGGCAACAGGCGTGCGTGTAGGAATTCTATACAGACTAGATGTAAAAATTATACCACAGCGAGCCGTGGTTGCAGGTGGATCGACAGCCGAACAACTCTGGCATCAGAGATTCGGTCATCTGAATTTGCAGGACCTCATGTTATTGTAGAGAAAAGGTATGGTCGAGGGACTCCCTATCTTTCATAATACTCAGTTAAATTGTGATGGATGTGCCTTAGGAAAAATGCATAGAGAATAGTTTCCTGTGCATAACAGAAGGAAGGAAATAGACATTTTAGAACTAGTGCACACTGACATATGCGGACCTATGCAGACAAGGTCGCTAGGTGGAGCATATTACTTTCTTTTATTTACTGATGACTGCACTAGATACTCATGGGTTTATTTTTTGAGTAAAAAGAGTCAAACTTTCTAGTATTTTATAGAATTTAAAACCTTGGTGGAAAAACAGTTTGGAAAAAGTATAAAAATTCTCCGCTCTGATCAAGGGGGAGAATACAAGTTAGGGGAATTCATGAAATTCTGCAAATCTCACAGGATTGTTCAGCAGTTTACAGTGCCACACACAACATAGCAAAATGGAGTGGCAGAGCGCAAGAATAGAACCTTAGTGGAGTGCGCAAGGAGCATGTTACAAGGTAAGATTCTATCTAATATTTTTTGGGTAGAGGCTATTAATACTGCTATATATTTAAAGAACAGAAGTCCTACCAGCTATCTTGGCTTCAAAACTCCTTTTGAAGCTCTATTTGGACTCAAACCAGCAGTAAATCATTTAAGAGTATTTGGGTGAAAAGCATTTGCCCATATACCCAAAGCTGATAGAAAGAAATTAGACCCTAAAGTTGTTAAATGCATCTTTGCTGGTTATGGCACAGAATTTAAAGCATATAAGTTGTTTAATCTTGAGTCTCATAAGATATTTGCAAGCAGGGATGTAGTGTTTCATGAACAGGTTCAAGAAGGGAAAGATGGCATTGGTGATGATTGGCATATTCCATTGTTGATGGATGAGAGTAGCGAGGATGAACAAGATCAGGAGCAGAAACAGGAGCAGAAAGAAGAGCAGGAAGAAGGTGATAATGAAAGCCCAATTAGATGTGAAGAAAAAAAATTTGAGGTAAGTCCCCTACCAAGGAGATCAGGTAGGAAGACTAAAAAACCATCCAGATTGAAAGACTATGCTTTGATGTCAAATATTTTGAACATTGTAGAGCCCACTAATTACAAAGAAGCTAGTCAATCTAAGGAATGGAGGGCTGCAATGAATGAAGAGATTGAATCTATCATTAGAAATAACACTTGGGATTTATTTGAATTGCCTAAAGATAAAACACACATAGGATGTAAATGGATGTTTAAACCAAAAATGAATGCAGATGGAAGTATAGAAAAACTAAAAGCTAGGCTGGTTGCAAAGGGGTACTCACAGCAAGAAGGTATAGATTTTGATGATACCTTTGCACTTGTAGCAAAGTTAAACACTATTATAATTCCTATTTCTTTAGCAACTAAACATAACTGGGAGCTACACCAGCTTGATGTCAAATCTGCATTTTTAAATGGTGAATTAAAAGACGAAATCTACTTAGTACAGCCAGAAGGGTTTGTAAAGCAGGGGCAGGAACATCTTGTTTGCATATTGAAAAAGGCATTATATGGCTTAAAGCAAGCACCCAACTCGTGGTACGAAAAGATTGATTCTTTCTTTTAAGAGCATGGTTTTCATAGGAGTTTGAATGACCCAAATTTGTATACCAAGTACAATAAGCAGGGGCAGATTATTTTGATTTCTTGTATGTAGATGACATGATTATAATAGGAAATGCAGATAATTTAATCAAAGAAATCAAAAGGCTTATGGCAGAAGTTTTTGAAATGAAAGATCTCGGAAGTCTCCATTACTGTCTGGGATTAGAAGTATGGAGAGATACTGGACAAAATTTTCTTACCCAAGGAAAGTATGCCAGAAAGCTGTTGGAAAAGTTTGGCATGCATCAGTGTAGGTCAGCAGCGACACCATTGCAGCAGAATTTGAAGTTGTGCAGTGACGACACTAAGGAGGTGGATGCCACTATGTACAGATAGCTGGTTGGGAGTTTGATATATCTCACAATAACCAGACCAGATTTGGCATACTCTGTTAGTGTGTTGAGCCAATTCATGTCAAAACCACTTGAAAGTCACTGGGTAGAAGCAAAAAGCATGTTGAGGTATCTTTGTGGTACTGTTAATTATGGCATTTTATACACTGACACATTTGATGTTATTCTAGCAGGTTTTTCAGATTCAGACTGGGCAGGTAACCTGGATGATCAAAGGTCTATCACAGGTTATGCATTCAGCGTAGGATCTGGGGTCATAGCATGGAGCAACAAAAAGCAAAGTACTGTAGCATTGTCTTCATGTGAAGCTGAGTACCAAGCATTGTGTGCAGTGACATGTGAAGCGATCTGGTTGAGAAGGCTTCTCAATGATGCAGGAGAAGAACAGAAGAACTCTACTCCCATCAAAAGCGACAATTAGAGCACTATTAAATTAGCATACAATCCATTGTTTCATAAAAACACCAAACATATAGACACTCAGTTCCATTTTGTTAGGGAGAAACTATAGTCAAAAGAAATCTTTGTTGAGTATTGTAAAACTTGTGAAAATATGGCTGATATTTTTACTAAGCCTCTTTCACGTGTAAAGTTTGAATTGTTTAGAAGGATGCTAGGAGTTCAAGATAATCCTTTCTCCATTAAGGGGGGGAGTTGAAAATAATTATATTATTTTGTATTAATGAAAGGTTACACAAGTTGTAACGTATCTCCTTAGTTTAGGATTTGTTCCTAGAGTTTAGGAGTTTGTTTGCAACTTCCTGATTTCTGGTGATGTACTTAATGATGTAATTTCTCATTCATGAATGTAGAGTGAACGGAGAGTGATCTCTCAGTTTGAGTGTAGTCTCCAGGTGCAGTATTCACCTGAGAGCTACAACTCCTTCTTTTCAATTATGTGCATATTTGATCTATTATGACACTTGAAATACCAAATTTGATTGCGTTGCACCCTTAAACTTCAACTCTTAACATATGTGACCATAACTTAGAACCAAACAATTAAACCAAAGGTGCTTAGACTTATATTCCATATTTGGGATTTTTTTTTGTTATGGCATTTGTGCAAACAATTTGAATTCCTCGATATCCAGATGGCCCTCAGTCAGTTTTGGACCCACTGCCTCGTCATCCTCTATTGTATCACCCTACTATGTTGGATAACACATCAAATCCACATCAACCAACCAGCTACTAATGCGTGTAACCAATGTTCCATGACCCCACATCCACTCAATTATACTGCAATATGGTAAAAGAAAGCATTTGCGTTATGGATTCAGTGTAAAACACCTAGAGGCCCGTATACCCTGATGTACTTCTTTGTGCCATGTTGGAACACCAAATTAGTATCCAACTATTGGCCACCCAATAGAATGCCCTATCATTTTTTTAATGAAATGCCCCCTCCTTTGATTTTATTATTTGTTTTTAATTTTATACCTAGGTTTGACCAGAAATATTATTTTAAAGTGGGATTTTATTTTATACTTTTACATGGTTTTCTTTTCATTTACATATTGTTTGATAAAATCTTTAAAGAATTATGAGATGCATATCAAAATATATTGACAATAGTTGATGGTTGTTCTAGTTGTACAGAGAAGGCTTATTCATTTTTTGTCAAGTCATATATATCTCATATCTTTTGAGTGACCTCATGACATTATAGGTCTATCCAACGAACCCTATATATGAATTTTATCTTTTCATTGTGTTCTTATACATTCCCTTGCATTGACTATTGGTTAGAATTGCACCTAAAGTCGTGATGTTTATGTATTATATAGTTCATGGATTAAGAATTCTTTGGTTATTTTCTAACCTTGTTATGAAATATAACATATGTGCTTATGTTTTATAATCATTCAATACTCCTTAATGTGTAAAATATTTTAACTCTGTGACCTTATAACATCACTTGAAATTATTAAATTTTCACAATCTATGGTTTGGTGATTGTTGTTATAGTTTAGGTGCAAGGAAATGGACATTATATAACATGGTTATGTGTGTAATCAAGCTATGGTAAGGAGAGATCTCGATATATCATTCAATGAGTTAATTCCTCACAGCAATAGGTACATATGATGGAATTTGACATGATTAAATCATCTGGGTTTTTGTGCTAACATGTCTAGCCTATCCTAGTTGGAAAATGTTGGTCTTCACACTTGTTCATACCATTCATAATTGACATGTCTCAAAATTTGGATTACATTACTGCTCTGACTATTATCATTATTGTTTGGTACAATTGATATTCTACACCAGATGCTCATCTCAAAGCCTAGGGTTTCAAACCCACATTATTTGTGTTCCTAGTTTGAGCTATTGTCTTGTATGTGCTATGTAATGTTTAGGGTTTTTTCTGCATAACTCTATTTGGCTTGTTTGAGTGAAGCCACCACCCAATTTTCTCATGTCGTGCTATAATGGTTATGAATTGAAACTCGGTTTGGCTCATTTTACCTCCTTTCCAAACATAATCATAGTTGGGTTTTATTAGGTGTTATGTAATGTCTGTTGTAGTTTATTCAGAGTATTGGGGGTGAAATTATTGAATCATATGAGGATTATCTGACTCTCATGACATTATAGGTCTATTCAACCAACCCTATATATGAATTTTATTTTTTCATTGTGTTCTTACACATTCCCTTGCATTGATTATTGGTTAGAATTGCACCTAAAGTCGTGATGTTTATGTATTATATAGTTCATGGATTAAGAATGCTTTGGTTATTTTCAAACCTTGTTATGAAATAGAACATATGTTCTTATGTTTTATAATGGTTCAATACTCCTTGATGTGTAAAATATTTTAACTCCGTGACCTTATAACATCACTTGCCATTATTAAATTTTCACAATCTATGGTTTGGTGGTTGTTGATATAGTTTAGGTTCAAGGAAATGAACATTATATAACATGGTTATGTGTGTAATAAATCTATGGTAAGTAGATATCTCAATATATCATGCAATGAGTTAATTCATCACAACAATAGGTACATATGATGGAATTTGACGTGATTAAATTATTAGTTTTTTGTGCCAACATGTCTAGCCTATCCTAGTTGGAAAATGTTGGTCTTGACACTTGTTGAAACGATTCATAATTGACATGTCTCAAAATTAGGTTTACATTACTGCTCTAACTATTATCATTATTGTTTGGTACAATTCATACTCTACACCAGATGCTCATCTCAAAGCCTAGGCTTTCAAACCCGATTTCTTTGTGTTCCTAGTTTGAGTTATTATGTTGCATGTGCTATGTAATGTTTAGGAAATTTTTTACATAACTCTATTTGGCTTGTTTGAGTGAAGCCACCACCCAATTTTCTCATGTCGTGCTATAATGGTTAGGAATGGAAACTCGGTTTGGCTCATTTTACCTCCTTTCCAAACATAATCATAGTTGGGTTTTATTAGGTATTATGTAATTTCTGTTGTAGTTTGAACGAAGAGTATTGGGGGTGAAATTATTGAATCATATGAGGATTATCTGACTCTCGTGACATTATAGGTCTATTCAACGAACCTTATATAATTATTTTATCTTTTCATTGTGTTCTTACATATTCCCTTGCATTGACTATTGGTCAGAATTTCACCTAAATTCATGATGTTTATGTATTATATAGTTCATGGATTAAGTGATTTGGTTATTTTCAAACATTGTTATGAAATATAACATATGTGCTTATGTTTTATAATGGTTCAATACTCATTGATGTGTAAAATATTTTAACTCTGTGACCTTATAACATCACTTGACATTATTAAATTTTCACAATTTATGGTCTGGTGGTTGTTGCTATAGTTTATCCGCAAGGAAATGAACATTATATACCATGGTTATGTGTGTAATCAAGCTATGGTAAGGACAGATCTCGATATATCATGCAATGAGTTAATTCCTCATAGCAGTAGGTACATATGGTGGAATTTGATGTGATTAAATTATCAGTTTTTTGTGCTAACATGTTTAGCCTATCTTAGTTGGAAAATGTTGGTCTTGACACTTGTTCATACCATTCATAATTGACATGTCTCAAAATTTGGTTTACATTACTGCTCTCACTATTATCATTATTTTTTGGTACAATTGATACTCTACACCATATGCTCATCTCAAAGCATAGTGTTTCAAACCCACATTCTGTGTGTTCCTAGTTTGAGCTATTGTCTTGCATGTGCTATGTAATTTTTAGGTTTTTTTTTGCATATCTCATGCTATAATGGTTAGTAATTGAAACTCGGTTTGGCTCATTTTACCTCCTTGAGAAACATAATCATAGTTTGGTTTTATTAGGTATTATGTAATGCCTATTGTAGTTTGAATGAAGAGTATTGGGGGTGAAATTATTGAATCATATGAGAATTATCTGACTCTGTTTCAGGAGGTTCGTTGGTGGGATTTCGTTTCATGCTTCGAGAGTTTTAACGAAGAAGCGGTTAATACTTTCGCCTCCACTTTCAATGGTAGAAAAGATAGGGTTGGAAATGTAGAGATAGGGGTCAGCATAAACTTCATTGCAAAATAAGCTTGTCTCTGCACAAAAGATATGGATTGGTCAAAAAATTGTGTTGTGCAGAATGTGTTGTGCTGAAATTTTATGGCCTACCAAAATTGTGCGTATAATGTTAAAGGTATGTCATTCATATTTCTCAAAACAAAATGGAAATATTTGATACATTTTTTCGATTATTTATCATTTGTGAAGGTATATAGAGGTTTTTACCACATATGCTTGTTAATGGTATTCTTAGGTTACACAATTAAGCTCCTATTCTATTTACATAAGTGCATTTACAAGATGGATAATTCGTACCAAGATGAATGAAAAAATACCGACCGAACTCTTTTTCACCATGGTTTGATTTACATTATGGTAAAACATTATTTGGCTAAGATTGGTGATGCCTGAGGCGCGTTTCTTCTTCACAATGGCTTTGATAAACCCTTTGCTATTGAAAAATTCGAAAATTACCCCAAGGTTTAACCCAATATTCAACCAACCAGTCTTGCTCCATCTCACTCTCACAGTATTGATAATTTCATCCCTGAAGAGCAGTGTCGAATAATTTTTTAAAGGTACTAGGGTTAAAACTCCTCATACTGTGCATTTACGTATCACACATAGTATGGCACAGAAATCAAAGTTTCACCATGTTGAATTAGAAACTAAATTTAGTGATAATGTTGAACTAGATTTCTTGGACCATAACCTTCATTCAGAACCTGCACAGGAAAAGGAAACTAGTCAATGAAACCCTCAATTACGAGTGAAGAGTAAAAAATGAGAACGAAAGATATCAAGGGCTAAGCACAACAGGTGTAAAAATGTCCCTATTAAGGAAGTTTATGTTGATTTAGAATCTCCTTTCAAGCCTTTTCGAAAGAATAATAAACCTCAATCCGGTGATAACTCTGATTTTATTGATAATGGTAATTAAAATCATGATGGTGAAAATAACTTAGATAAACGTCCTGAGAGCAACATTGAATCCGATAAATCTATACATGACATCTATTAGCATCAACAATATCTTGTTATGGTGCCTCACCTTGAACATTAGATTAACCATCCAATACAGGAAAATATTCATCTCATAATGCTTAATAAACTTAGGAATATAAAAATGATTAGAAGTCTTCAAGGTCTGAGAAGAAAGAACAATGAATGGACACTTGACTCAATCACTAAATCAGTTAATGTAAAAGTGGTCATTACACCAAATGAACATAATTCAAATTCAGCTATATAAAAAGAAAATTATTTAAATCTTTTTTAGGATCAAATATTTTGAGATCTGTTCTATATTTGATTTAGTTTTCTAATTATAAATGGCTTATACAAAAACAAAAATTTTGTAGCATCCGTATTTCGATGATAAATATTGATTATTAATACATCCTCCTTAATTTGTAAACATGTTATTCTCATTATACAGATGCTGATCTCAGTTTGTAAAAAATCTGTTGCTATGGATAAGATGCAGCTACTACAAATCTCATGTAAATACCATGTTAGTCAAAGATGTTAATTTATTTCAAATAGTTGTTATTGGACCAAAAGGTCATGTTAGTGAATCATATTTTTAAAAATATTGTTTTGATTTTAAAGACTTAGTTTAGAATACTATGGAGTTGATCATCATGTATATAAACCCTCAGTTTTGACAGTAAAAGAAGGGAAAAATGCTGGAAATTTATGTGGTGAATATGGAACTTATTAGATTATGATATTTGCAAGTTTTCTCAATTTAAACTATTTATATATATTTCCATGGTGGCTTTCATATACATCTTTTGAATTTTCTATAACTTTGTTTTGGAAATATTCTAAACAAACCACATTGTTTTTCTGTGACGTAGATATATGAATAAAAAACGATATCATTGTATTTTTCCTTTTACCGTGTTAGTTATTTTCATATAAATTTGTTTGATCTAATAAACCTTTCAAGAAGTTTGTATTAAAGGAAAACTATGACCTGTACATCGCTCAAGTCGGAGTTTTTTAAACCTTTTTTTGGAGATTTAGACTGTTCGAGAATGTTGTTTTCATATGAGTTGAATTTATATACAAGTTATAACAGATTTTAGGTTATTATAATTGGCTTTCAATATTTGTTTATTGAACTATTTTGGGAATTAAGTGTTGAAGGATTCTTTGTATTACAGGTATTGATACAGTTAATTACTTTTTTCACCTCGACTTAGAATTATATGAAATTTTGAATTATAATTTTATATATAATTAAAAATTAGTCATATTGTTTCCATTAGGGATACATGGTATAAAAAAACATAATTCATTCATTATTATTTCAAATAGTTATACAAGGTTTTGGCTCTTTTATTTTTTACTATATTTCTGGTATAACTCGTATATTATTTACTATATATTAACATTTAATTACTAATTATTGTATCATATTTCATTAATTATTCCACTTGTAGATTAGGTATATTAATGTATAACAATAGTTTTAGTTTCATGTATCTATAATATTAAATAACCTTAGGATTCTCCAGGCCCTTTTCTTTGTAAGAGGAAGATATCCAAATTCCAATGGATCCTTTAAACCCATGAGGAGTGGCTACTCAAATGGCTTGGGCAATCTAAAGAGCCTCTGTTTGGGTCACATCACCTTTGTTGAAAAAAGGTCCAAAATCCCACATCAAAAAAATTACGTTAGAAGTGGGGAAATTTTGACTTTAAATGGATGAGGGTAGTCATAAAAGGAAAACTCTTTGCTCCCATATTCTCATCGAAAGTCAATCGAACCCTCTAATTGTTGAAATTTCCACTAGTTCTCAGATTGATCTTGTTCCTTAACAAACGACCAACAAACCGATAACTCCAACCCATTCTAAACTCTAATATGAGATGAAAAGTGTCTCCATAGATACCCAAGAATTTATTTCTAGAAATCAAGAGATATTGGAAGGAGAAACATCTATTTAAATGTGGTTATATATGCGTCTTGTTACATCTATCAATTTACATTTAGAAGAACCTATCATGTCGGATCCCCAAGAACGAAGTTCTATGATTCCCTCTACCTTTAATGATATATTACATGACAATTTGATAGGTATATTTTACCTTAATCAATCAATATCTGAACCACCTACTAGTGAGTCCACACAACCTATTGTTCTAGGAGGTTCTAGCCCACCACCTTCCCCACCTAGCCTATCCTCTTCTCTTGAAGATACCTCAAGTGAAGAATATTCTTCATTCTCTAAATAATATCATTCTCGAGGTTCTCTGTGAATGGATAATAACTAGGGTAATCAAGTAAAAAATTAAGATAATCAAGAAAATAACCATATGGCCCCGTGGCTCGACCAAGATGTTGTGGTTGTCCTAGGTGTGCAACAACATCTTCCCAAAAATCCTCACAAATTCCTCTCCAATGGAAGATCACATTAGGGCTATCATGTTTTCCATTAGGTAGAAAAGTGTGCACCATGAAGGTATTTTCTATAGGTTATCCCTGTATGCTTTCGAGGGAAGAGCTCCAAGTTAGTATTTTGAGTAACCCCCTTAAAGTATTACATCCTAAGCATAGTTTGAAACTGCATTTTAAGAGAAGTTTTGGGATGAGAAAAATCCATCTAGGTATTGGTCATAGAGATGTCTAATATGAATATGGAAAGTAAGGAAAGGATAATGTATTTAAATGTAATATTCCTTGCACTGAAAAACAAGATTCCTAACAAATTTAATCTTGTTGAGACCTTGGTAACCACTTAGTATCTCAAGGCTCTCCCTACTAAAATTGTTATATGGGTAAAGGGGGCTCGAAATTCAACTTTAAAAGAAGTTTTTGATGAAGTTCTATCTGTTGAGAATGACATACGTATCCATAAACCCAGTTCTAAAAAAAAAGTAATCAAGCCTCATCGTCTAGTAACAAATCTGAACCAGTGTCAAACTTACCTGCAAAAAAGAAGGACCACTCATCTTTTGATTTTGAAAGAATTCACAAAGTCCTCAAAAAGTTGACTAACAAATTCATTGATCTCAGTAAAAATTGAACATTAGGACCATTTGATAAGGTTAACATTGAACCATATTTTAAGAAACAATTTCAAAAACAAATCTACTCCCGTAATGAAGGCCTTAATGTTGAAATGTAATCAAATATTTTAAAATTAATTATTGCATGGACAGAGTCAACCTATGATTAAAATGAAACCGAGGAGGTCGAAGAAAACAATGAAATAGAGGATTCAAATTAACCACCTCCTACCCTGGGCCATTTTCAGTCAATTTGTTTGAAGATAATTTTGACTCAGTTTGTGCAAATCAATACAAATATAATACATGCAGCAAATGGATGGTTGATAATCAAAATTATCCTTCTTTAGATACGGGAAGGAACTCCAAAAAAGATCCAGGTAATACGCATAAATTTTCTTCTCTAAATTTATAATATGATCCAATCAAAGATCTTAAAAAATTAAAATCCAATAATTTGCTTAAAATTTCCATAATTCAATAGAAAATTAAACAACATATTATTGGAGATCCCAACAAAAATAAATCTCCTCCTAGTTGGAATGTGTCTTGTTTATGTAAATATTTAGTTGATCATGTTAGAAAAATCTCCTCGACAAAAGAAGAAACCTCTTGCTTTCTTGCTCACATTTGAAAAGCGCCCTTTAGAAAAAAACTCCTTGACAAAAGAAGAAACCTCTTCCTTTATCTTTTACATTTGAAATATTTAACCAAAATTTCCATAATTGCATGATCGAATTTGGAGCCTCCTTCAATGTCATGCACCTTTTTGTGTGCAAGAACTCAATTTCCAAAATAAATCCATTTAAGTTGAAAATTGTATAACTTTATAGAACAAATGTCAAGGTGGTAGAGGAACTGACTGATGTATTGCTTAGATTTTCTTCTGATGAAATAGTTCACTAGAAAATTGATATAGTAATTGTAGACATACATAAACCTTATGGTCTATTCCTTAGTCGAGATTAGGCCCAATACTTCAAAAGATATCTAGATACAAATTTGACTCATTTATGGTTTCCCTGGAAATGGGAACCTAATAAGATAAAATTTAATAAATAATGTTATATGAAGCACGTTATTAATGACATTGATGGTCGTCATGAACCGAGTATGTTTAATGATTCTTTAGCAATTGATTCATTCTTTGGAAGTTTTGTTGTTGAAACCTATCCTTTTAAAAATACTAATAAAAAATCTAAATTTTTTACTGTCAATAAATTAGTAACAGCAGATAAAAAGTTAATTGATCCCAATTATGTCAAAAATAGTTAAAATAATGAACTCTCACCATTATATTTTAATGGATCCAAGTCAAAAGAATGTGCAGGTGTTGGTTGTTTGCTTCTAGACCCAAAAGGTAATAAATTGTTTATGCTTGTAGATTAGAATTTGAGTGCAGTAATAATATTTTAGAATATGAGGTACTCATTCAGGGACTCAAGAAGGTTGTTGATCTTATAATTCATTTCTTAAGGGTTTGTGGTGATTCTGGAATTATTACCAAGAAGGTACGAAATGTTATACATTATGTTTCAACTCACTTGAGAAATTATCAAACAAAGATATGAGATTTGATTTATAAATTTGTATCATTAAATATTGAGTCTATCACGAGATCTCTCAACCAATAAGATGATTCATTAGCTAATATATCATCTAGGCTAATCCTTTTGGAAGGCTTTCAACCATATTATTTTTCTATTAAATTTATTTTTAGACCGTCTGTTCTGAATAATGTCACTAATTGTCATGTTTTTAATGATGATCAACAGATAATTGATTACTTGCACTCAGAAGATAGCTTCAAATATGTTGTGGTCGATGAATTGAATCATGAAGAGAACCTCCACAATTTCTCACAAATACAAACTTTGATATGATTTAAATAAATTCAAGAAACATGCACTAGAAAGGGAACTCATACATAACAACAAATACATAGTAGTCACATAGTACATAGTATTAATTGATGGGCACAACATTTAAAATAACATGAAATAGTGTAAATGTAGCATGGATATAATAAACAAAGAATACTTATCTTTATCAAATAGGCACATTGAGTGGCTACAAATGTCAAACATTCCACTCAATAATTGTGTAAAAACTAAAAAATATAGCACATTTATCTCCACAAGCTTTCATGGTAGTTTCATTTATTTTAAGCATGTTAATAAAGATATATGAAACTTCCCACTCAATAATTATAATTCCTTTAAATATTTCCATTGCTCCATGGTTGTTTGTGATTATACTTCTCTAATATTTGTAACAACCCTGGTGAAAATTCCATGTAATAAAAGTTAATAAAGGTAACAAATAATAACCATGATTGATGGGACATGTATTCCAAGCTGAATGGTGGGAAAAAAGTCATAGCTAGTGTTCACTTCAGTTTATTATGGCTAAGGAAATTAGAAAAGGTAATGGAAAAGGCTCTCGAAAGGCATGAGGTATTAATTGGCATTTTATTTATTAAAATAGTGCAAAATAGGAGAAAAGAGAGGTGAAACGTCATAGGTTGTGTGTGAAAAGGAAAATGAAGGAAAACAATGGAAAATGAAGAAAATAGAGCCATCATTAATAAAAATGTTTTTGAGGATTAGTTGGTAAGATTTTTCTTTAGTTAAGTTTTGTAGCTCTCATTTCTCTCTCTCTCTCTCTCTCTCTCTCTCTCTCTCTCTCTCATACTCTTGGAAACTTACTGTATTCATGGAGCACTCTTGGAGAGTGTGGCATACTTGGATATTTGGCGAAATGAGGAAAATGAATAGTAATAAATCACAAGAGGACATCGAGATCAGTGACTACAACTGGTATGCTTTTCAGGTATCAAGTTGCATGAATGGTTTCCTCCTTATTTTTGGCATGCATGGTGTATGCACGTGGTTTCTTGGTCATGATACGTCATTGGCATGGAGGATTTCCTAGATTGAAAATGGATTTTCCTAGATTTTCTGATGCAGGAGCATTAGGCTCAGAAAATCATTTGTATTTTAATAGACATATGGATCTAGTGTTTAAAAAAAAGATTGGTTGATTAATGTAATTATTAATGGTTTGAGTGATTTAGAAAAAAAATTAATTAAATATTGAGAGGAATTTTGTAAATGTTTCCGAATGATTGGAGAACATCAGGGAAGTAGGATAGTTGAGATTCCAAAGATTTGAAATTTAATTGTAATTCCTAAAGTAGAATTGGTTCCATGATTTTATGAGTTTGAAAGGATTTTTAGGGATAAAGGATAGATTTTAGGACTTAGAGGATTTGGAGGATTTTGTTGAGATGATGGAGGATCTGAACCTAAATTGGTTCAGAAACTTTTGTATAAACTGTAAAGCCACAAAGGCAGAAAGGGGAGGGAAGAGTAGACAGTAGAAGATTTTTTAGTAGAAAGTAGGTTTTAGATAGACAGGATTTGTTTTTGTAAGCCTACGGGAAAATTTAGAGGAATGGCCACTAATTATAATATCAAGCCTAAAGAAGAGAAGAAAAAACATGTGGTGTTCTAGATTTATGTAAATATTGTTTATGAATGAACATAGTATTGAATATGGTGGTTTTCATTGATTAAATTATAGAGAAATGTTCTAAGCTTATGAACAGGTGTGTGATAAAACTCTGCAATAGGGGTTTGATATGGTGGTTCTGTATACAATTGAGAAATTTGATGTAAATGTCGAGACAGAGTATAATGTCAATATTATGACTTGAGCTGAAGTGCATAAAGGGTTTACATATACATTTGAGAAGACTAGATGAGTTTCGTTTGTTAAAATTCAGTCATCGATCACTGAAAGGATCGATGACACAGTGCGAAAATGTTTTTGTTTCAATTCAAAATTTGGATACATTAGACCATATGTATCAGAAGTACATCCGATCGAATAGTGAATTCGGATCAGGACTAGAGAAAAGGTTTAATTTCAATTGATATTTAATATACTAGAGAAGAAATTCTGATTGTTTACATCACATTGACATATTGTTTTGAAATCCCGTATTCCGGCATGGCACTGGAGCAAAGGAACAACAGAAACAAAGATCAGAATTTGGGAACTGGAAGTTAATGGTGAAGTGGAACTGTGAGTCAACGAAGAAGACGAAACAGTGAAGGCGATTTTGAAAACTAACCAATGGTTTTTGCATAGCTTTTAAATGGTAAGTGGTAAACCTTTAAATGGACGCGATAGCAGTTACTAAGTGACATGTGGTATCTTAAAACCGGATATTTCGCGTGAGTTTGAAATGTTAAATGGTGTGAATCCTTGTTACGCGATAGTCATTGGATTGGGAGATGGAGTGCGATAGCCGTGGATGGGCGCACAGAAGATGTCGACAAAGGTATGTATGGTTGACAGCTGTGGGGTAGATTACTATATGACCAACACTTGGGTTTTAAAATTAAAGGAAATCTTTGACTTCGACTTTTGAATATAGTAAGTCACAATTCGATTTAACCAAAGTATCATTTATAAATAAATGAATTATCAAGGTGTTAAAGAGTGGGCCCGGATATGGTTCACGATTGGTAATTTAGGGTTTAAACCATGGAGTTGAAATCATAAGTGGATATGAAATTATGCTAGCGATTGGGTATTTTAACCTAAGTCGAATTCCTAAGAATGAAATATCAGAATGGGTATTTTTATATGGTTTTTAAACATAAATGAGAAAGGAAAATAGCTTCCGCTTAAGAGTATTTAGAGTCATAAAAGGTTTAGAATTTAGATGAGAGCAATGAAATAGCTTCTGCATATGGAGAAGCATTTGTTTGAGGGTGATAAGATTTTCTTACATATAAATTGTATTGGGAATGAAAATTGTGGGTTTTTGCTACTGTGGCAGCATCATTTTTGGTATCAAAGCAGAAAACAACTCTTCTGAAGGTTCAAGTTTGTTTTAATTAAATTGGAATTAGAATTAATGCATGTGTGATGGAGAAAATAAAAATAGATCAGATTTTGTATCTGATAGATTGCAGCACATAGAGATACAATGCAGATGAGAGGTGAAACAAGATCATACAGAAATATTGAAGGTGAGTTGATAAGTGTTATTTTTACTCTGGTTTGAAGATTATGTTTGCAGAATTCAGGTTGCAAGCAATTGAAGAAAATCTCACAAAAGAAGATCACTGCTTTAAGAGCAGTGATAAAGGAAACTGGTAAGATTTTCTGAGTAAAGTGTGGAACAAAACCTTGAAGAATTCCAACGGAGGTTGGGTAAAAAGGAGAATTGTGTTCTTAAAAGGTGCATATGAGTTGAAGCCTAGAAGGAGCAAAGAGGAATGCTCAAGAGGTTCCAAAAGATAGAGAACTAGTGCTTGCCAAAAGACCAAATCCAGAGAAAAGGATTGGTGAGGTAAGTTGTAACAAGGAGGACTTGTTATTGCAAAAGCTTTAGTACAACTCATGATGAATGAGTGAGGAACTCCTGAAGATAGAAATGGAGAAGAAGATGACTACTGGTAGTCATAGAAGAGATAGCAGAGGTTCTGAGAGAGACCACAATAGAAGAAAGGAGAAATAATATGCAAGGCAAATGGCATATGGAAGCAGTTGACTGATGAAGAATATGGCAAAGAGTTAGATGAGATAAGAAAACAATTTAATAAATTGAAAATGATGATAGAAGAAAACCAGAGATATGGTTGGATCATGAAGAAGAAAGTAAAGTGGCAGAGGCTACAACAGAAGAGAGAACAGCAAGTGAATATTCAATTAGCAGAAGAACTAAGAAAGCTTGAAAAGATAATGAGTGTGCAATTGGGATGTGAAGAACTCAGAGAACCTGAGTTGAAAATGTAAGTTTCCAGTTGTGAAGCAGAACAGGGAGAAATTCCAAGTGAAGCTAAAGACTGGAGATCTGTGAAAGATATTATGAATTATTGTGAAAATTCAAGACAACAAGAAGTTTACCTTGCTGAAGGAAAAATTATTGATGATTTCTTGAACTATTGGGCAAGTTCAGATCAACCGGAGGATGTAAAGCCTTGTATTTTTTAGTCTAATAGTTTTGATGTCATTACAGATTTTGCAGAAGAGGATGAGAAATATTTTGAAGCTGTCAAAAGTATGGAAGAATATCTTTCAGAAGATAAATACTCTGAAGTAGAAAGTAATGATGAAGAATGTCTCTTGAATGAGGGAAGCAATGACGCATTTATATTTGAAGCTGTTACAACACAGGAAGATTTTTTTGTAGAAGAAGGAGAAGAGATTTAGTCTGAAGAACTGATATGTGAAGCAACAGTTGAGACTGTTGAACTTTGTGATCTACAAACTAAAAATTTGTGTATAAATGCAAGGATAGTAAGTGATGAGGAAATACTTAAAGAATGCCAAAAAGAAATTCCATTGCTGGAATATTTGTTGAAAAACTCAGAGTATGACAAAGAGATTGCAGAAGACAGAGTTCACTACAGTGGAAAAGAACAGAGAAATATCATGAAAGCATATGATGTGGAAGAAATACTTGTTGAAAGTCTAGAGATTTCTTCAGAGAATTATTTAAGGAGAATGAATCAGCATACTGAAGTGTTGATAAAGGAGGAAAAATCAAAGCAGCATACTGAAATGTTTCGAGAGGAAAGAAAGGCACTGAGGCCTTATGGTTTTTATTTTAACAATTGTTTTGTGAATGCAGGTTTTGTTGCAGATGCTAGAGAAAATTTGGCACAGATAAACAACCAAGTAAAGGAGAAGGAAGAAAATTATGTGGAAGTCTTTAATCCATGGAATAAATAAATTAAATTTCTAGAAATTATGTTGAAGAATCAGGATTCAATACAGGAAGAGAAAGAGCTTGAAGAAGTGCAGAATGTGAAGGTGTGAGAATTAGAGGACATCAGCAACAAACTAAAGCAAAGAGATAAAGATAGCAGTAAAGGGCATACTATGTACCAGTCCAATGAATTGCTGAAGAAAAGAGACAAACAAATTGTCATAAGTGACAATCTGGAAGAAGTTAGTAATTGCAGAAAACAAGAGGGTGAGGATGACAGGGTGGCAGTAAGAATAAAAGTTCAGCAATCAGAAGATTTATTGGATAGAGAAATCGAACCGATAAGAAGGATAATAATGAAAGTGAGGAAGACACCAGCCAGAAAGAAAAGAAGCAACAACGGAAAAATGAAGACAATAACAGACTGTGAAAGTACAGCCAGTGGAGCAAAGTAGCATAAAGTGTGGAGACCTGGAGAAAAGCAACAAACAACAACAAAAATAGATGAAAAATTACAGAACAAGGTATGGGATCAGGAGATCATGATTATTTTTGACCTTGGGAGTCTGATGCAAGAGCATTAGGCTCATAAAATCCTTTGTATTTTAATAGAAATAGGGATCTAGTGTTTTCAAAGAAGATTGGTTGATTAATGTAATTATTAATGGTTTGAGTGATTTAGAATAAGAATTAATTAAATATTGAGAGGAATTTTGTAAATGTTCCTGAATGATTGGAGAACATGAGGGAAGTAGGATAGTTGAGATTCCAAAGATTTAAAATTTAATTGTAATTCCTAAAGTATAATTGGTTCCATGATTTTATTAGTTTGAAATGATTTTTAGGGATAAAGGATAGATTTTAGGACTTAGAGGATTTGGAGGATTTTGTTGAGATGATGGAGGATCTGAACCTAAATTGGTTCATAAAATTTTGTATAAACTGTAAAGCCCCAAAGGCAGAAAGGGGAGGGAGAGTAGACAGTAGAAGAGTTTTTAGTAGAAATTAGGTTTTAGACAGACAGGGTTTGTTGTTGTAAGCCTACGGGAAAATTTAGAGGAATGGCCACTGATTATAATATCATGCCTAAAGAAGAGAAGACAAAACATGATGTTTTCTAGATTTATGTAAATATTGTTTATGAACGAAAAAAATTATTGAATATGGTGGTCTGCGTTGATTGAATTATAGAGAAATGTTGTAAGCTTATGAACAGGTGCGTAATAAAACTCTGCAATAGGGGTTTGATATGGTGGTTCTGTATACAATTGAGAAATTTGATGTAAATGTCGAGACAACGTATAATGTCAATATTATGACTTGAACTGAAGTGCATAAAGGGTTTACATATACATTTGAGAAGACTGGATGAGTTACGTTTGTTAAAATTCAGTCATCGATCACTGAAAGGATCGATGACACAGAAGCGAAAATGTTTTTGTTTCAATTCGGCATTTGGATACATTGGACCATATGTATCAGAAGTACATCCGATCGAATAGTGAATTCAAATTAGGACTGGAAAAAAGGTTTAATTGCAATTGATATTTAATATAATAGAGAAGAAATTCTGATTGTTTACATCACATTGACATATTGTTTTGAAATCTCGTATTCCGGCATGGAACTACAGCGAAGGAACAACCGAAACAAAGATCATAAGATTGGAGCTGGAAGTTAGTGGTGAAGTGGAACTGTAAGTCAATGGCGAAGACAGAACAGTGAAGGCGGTTTTGAAAACCAACCAATGGTTTTCGCGTAGCTTTTAAATGGTAAGTGGTAAACCTTTAAATGGACGGGATAGCAGTTAGGAAGTGACACGTGGTATCTTAAAAACAGCTATTTCGCGTGAGTTTGAAACGTTAAATGGTGTGAATCCTTGTTACGCGATAATCGTCGGATTGGGAGATGGAGTGCGATAGCCGTGGATGGACGCACACAAGATGCCGACAAAGGTATGTATGGTTGACAACTGTAGGGAAAATTAATATATGACTGGCACTTGGGTTTTAAAATTAAGGAAATCTTTGACTTCGACTTCTGAATATAGTAAGTCACAATTCGATTTAACCAAAGTATCATTTATAAATAAATGAATTATCAAGATGTTAAAGCGTTGGCCCAGATATGGTTCATGATTGGTAATTTGGGGTTTAAACCATGGAGTTGAAATCATAAGCGGATATGAAATTATGCTAGCGCTTGGGTATTTTAACCTAAGTCGAATTCCTAAGAATGAAACATCAGTGATCTCGATTTATGCAAGAATGCAATTAGAATATGAAAATAACCATAAACATAGAAATACAGTAGAAATAAGGCTTCATTTCATTAATATCAAATCACAAAAATATGCTTACAAACATGATGGAAATAAAATAGCTAGGGTGCTGGTAGCGAATCTCTGAGAAGATATGTGGCGACTACAGACCTCTGAACTTTATTACAATGAGGCTCGAGGGCCTATTTATTATGGTGAAACAATGGAGAATTCTAAATGTCCAAAAATCTAACCCTAGGAGATGAAGCGCCAAAACTATCGGCCCCGTTTGGGTAAATTGGTGTTTCAAATTCCCAGGGACGTAACTTCAGCATACTATCTCCGTTTGGGGCTTCAAAACGGCTCTGGAAGTTCAGGACCTGAAAAACTGCTAAAAATAGTAAGTTGTGAAAAAAACTAAAAGAGACAATGGTGGGGCCCCAAGTGGAATAGGCGGGTGGCCACCAATATCCACCTGGATCATTTCTCGCCCCTTAGGAAGCAGTGGTCCCCATTGCGTTGAGTTCCTCCATGAGATGAGGAAACTTCTTTTGAACTTGGTCCCTGGTGAATCACTTGCCTTGGTGCAAGAGTTGGCCAGATTTCACAACCCGATACAGTTGGATCTTCTGTCGGCGAGTGTTCTTGATTTGCATGTCCATGATACAGTCTATGGTGGCCTGTTCCATGTAGTTTGGGTTTAACTCTTTTGGTGTGAGTTCTTCTGCAATTTCAGAGGTGTCCAATAGAGGTGGGAAGTAGGGACAAAGGCAGTCTACATTGAATATTGGGTGCAGACGAAGGAATGGTGGAATACTGAGCTCGAAGGCATTGTTCCCTACAACCTTGGTGATGGTGTATGGCCCATATCAGAGCGGGCGAATCTTGCAGTGGGGTCTAGTGAGGCACTCCTTCTGCAAATGTAGCCACACTTTTTCGCCCACCTGGAAGTTGTGTGGCACCCGATGTTGATCATGTCGTTGCTTGTACATAACATTGGCTCTGTCCAATATGTCATGAACCTGTTGGAGGATGTGCTGAATGCGCTCGATGAATTTGTTTGCTTTGTCAGCTTCAGACTAGACATGAGCTGAATCGGCCTGAGTAGCTGCAAATGGCATGGCTACATCAATGGGACATAGTGGCTGGAATCCCAAGCACACTTGAAAGGGGCTGTGGACGGTTGAGCTATGGAGAGCTCAGTTATAACTGTGTTTTACATAGGGAAGGCTCTTGTACCATGTGCGTGGATGCTTTGAATTGTACATGTGTAGAATGTGTACAATCATCCTGTTGACAACCTCTGTCTGGCCATCAGTTTGGGGATGGAAAGTTGTGTACTTGGTGAGCTTGGTGTCCAACATTGACCAGAGGCTAGACCAAAATGTGTTGAGGAACCTACTATCATGATCTGATATGATATACTGTGGGATCCCAAAGTGCACCCACACTCGTTCAAAGAAGATTTTAGCAGTGGCTTCTGCTGTGATATTCTTCTTGTAGGCCACCATAGTGGCCATCTTTGAGAATTTGTTGGTGACCATGAAAACACAGTCGTTTTCATGCTTAGTAGAAGGAAGGCCTGACATGTAATCCATGGAGATGGATTCCCAAGGTCGACTATGGGTAGGTAGCGGAGTATAGAGCCCTTGCTTCTTGATGGTCGGTTTGGAAATGGCACAAGCAGTGCAGGATCTGATGTACTTCCTGACATCATGTCAAAGGTTCGGCCAATAGAAGTACTTCTTCAGTACTGCCACTATTTTCTCGACTCGAAAATTCCCAGCGACTCAACTGTAGTGCGCTTCCCATATCATCTTGGCACGCTCGCTTAAATTTACACATAGGTGTCCCAGGTGGCATAATAGTGCATCTTGGAGGTGAAAATTTGGAACTTGCATACCCCCCAAGAGTGCCTTGTATGTGTAGATGAATTCTGGATCACTCTTGTAGAGAAGCGGCCAATCAGAAGTCTCATGCCCACAAGAGTTGAGAATGGTGGTTATGGACACGATCGGTGGTCGGCTAAGGCAATCTGCAACATTATTGGTGCTACCCTTCTTGTACTTGATGTTCAAATGAAATTGTTGCAGATATGGGGACCACTTCTGATGGCGATCGTTCTGCAACTTTCCTTGTGTCTGTATGAACTGCAAGGGTTGGTGGTTTGTGTGGATTATTGTATCCTTCCCCAAAATGAAATGCTTCCATTGTCGACAAGCCTGCACAATGGAATACATTTCTTTGTCGTAAGTGGGATACTTTTGAACTGTGTCAGACAATGTCTCACTGTGATATACCACTAGATGCCCCTGTTGAGTAAGAATTTCCCTAATAGCATAGTCAGAGGCATCTGTCTTGATCTCAAATGGTTGTTGCAAGTCTGGTAATGTGAGCACTGGGGAAGAACATGGGCGATGTTTCAATTCTATGAACGCCTTTTGTTGAGATTCCGACCAACAGAAATTTTCTTTCGCTCCTCCCTTGGTGACTTGACTCAAGGGCCAAGTGATATGAGAGAATCCCAACACAAACCTGCGATAGAAATTAGCAAGACCCAGAAAGCTGAGAAGCTCTGTTAGCGTGGTTGGGGCTGGCCAATCCCGAATGACTTGGATCTTGGCTGGATCCACATGCACCCCCCTTTCATCAATAATGTATCCCAGATATTGAACCTGGGTCATGCCAAAAGTGCACTTCTCCAAATTGGCATACAACTTGTGTTGCCACAGTGTTTGGAGGACTTCTCAGATGTGGTGGATGTGCTCTTCCCAAGTCTGGCTGAAGATAAGAATGTCATCCAAGTATACCACTACAAATGAGTTGGTGAATGGATGCTAGATATCGTCCATCAACCTCATGAAGGTTGCGGGAGAATTTTTCAATCCGAAAGGCATGACGAGCCATTCGAAAAGGCCCTCCTTGGCTTTAAAGGCAGTCTTCCACACATCAAAGGGTTCGATTGGTACCTAGTGATACCCATACTTCAAGTCGATCTTGCTGAGATAATTTGCCCCTTTGAGTTGGTCCAAAAGGTCATCAATCCATGGGATCAGGTACCTATTCTGGATAGTGATCTTGTTGAGTGCTTGATAATCAATACGGAGTCTCCAAGTCCCATTCTTTTTCTGTACCAACACGATCGGGCTCCCACAGGGCGATGAACTTGGACGGATGTGACCTTTCTGTAGCAGCTCCTGAATTTGCCTCTTGATTTCATCATTCTCCATAACAGAGCGCCTATAGATTGGTCCATTGGGTAGCGGTGCACCTGGGGTCATGTCAATGGGGTGCTTGACCTGACAGTGTAGAGGCACCCCTGTGGGTGAGGTGAAGATGTCCCCGTACTCCTCCACAACCTTTTCCATTTGTTGTTGTTGTGCAGAGGAGCCATGTCTGGAGGTCATGGCCATAGTCTTCTTCTTTCTATGGGGGCGGATCATCAAGAAAACAAATTTCCGGGTTTGGGAAATGAGCTTACTGCATTGTTTTGCAGTAACCAAAGAGATAGTGGGAGGCGGTGGTACCTCTGGTATCCTGTACACTTTATTTCCCAAAGTAACAATAACAATGTGAGGTCGGGACTCATACACAGCATGTCGCTTCCACAAGTATGGTTGGCCTAATAATACATCAGAAACATCAATAGGATCAATGTCACACAATACCTCATCCGTGAAGGGCTTGATTCTACAGGGAAGGCGGCACTGCTGGATGACGCAGAGATCCCGTCCTTGGTGAAACCACCCGATGGTGTATGGTTGTGGGTGCGCTGTGGTTGGCAAGCCCAACCGCTTCATGACATTGCTGAAATGAGGTTTTTTTTGCTACCATTGTTGACAGTGAACTGTAGCAGGGAACACTTTACCCACATCTGGGAGTGGAAGAGACGCTCTGCCTCCTCTGGATCTTCTGGTTCCTCCTTCTGGATCTTCGTAGTGGCAACAGTGGCATTGGTCTCCGCACCAATAATCTGCTTCCCTTTATCATTCATCTTGTCAAGTTCTGATTCAAAGTTGGAGCATGCATTTGATTCAAAATCCCTCATCTCAGCCACCAGCGACTGCTTGGCCCGACACTCACTTGTGTTGTGAGTGGAGCTCTTTATGGAACTCACACCACTTTCCCGTGTCCTTCTTTGGCTTCACACTGTTTTTCTTTGCTTGTTTCTTTGGCAGGTTGTCTTGGGCTGGCATGCCTTGGCTTTGTCCTTTGTTCTATAGTTTGTGGGCACCTTTCCCTTGCTTTTGATTCACAGACCCAAAGTCTCGCTTCTTCTGTTTGAATTTCTGCTCAATCTTAGCAGCATATCGGTATGCCGTACCAAGAGAGGAGATGTCGAGGAACTCCATTTCCTTCTGAACGTATCTGTGCAGACAACCGCAATCCTTTAGCACCAAAATTTTCTCTGAATCTTTGATGCCCAAATTTGTGCGCAGGGTATGGAACAGATTCGTTAGATCATGCACATCTTGATCCCTTTGTTGCCGCAGCGTGGTCCATTATATGTACTTGTCCTCATAGCTCCCCACAGGATAGTATTGTTCCTTTATGGCATCTCGAAAATAATTCCAAGTGGGTACGGATGAGAACAATGAGGGCTCTGTCTCTTCCATTTTCTCACAGTAGGTTTCCCACCAGTCCTTGACATGGGGGGTAGCTTTGAGGAGTGCAAAAATAATCTTCTCCCGTTTGGAAAAATCATGAACTGAGAAATATCCTTCTAATAGATTCAACCATATATCTACGGCATCTGCATCTATTTGACCCTCAAACATGGGAATTTCAAAGTTTACTTGTACCTTAAAGGGAGTCGCGCCTCCAGAGTTGTTGTTGGATGTAGATGCACCGTCGGTGGGTAGTCGTTAAAGGATCTGGGAAAATTTATCCATCATCGTGTTCCTTTGTTTTTTGAGGGCCTCCTTGAGCAATATTTTGATAGTATCTCCTACTCCCTCATCTTTCTTTTCATCCCCCATGGGTGTCCATCGAGGTTTGTGAAGCTGATCTTGCAAAGGTTCCACGAGATCGAGCCCTAACTCCTTATACCACGACCTCGTTTGGGACATGCAAAGAAGGATCAAGAAAAAGAAGATCGCTCTGATACCACTAATCTGGATTTATGCAGGAACACAAAAAAATACAGAAATAACCATAAACATAGAAATACAGTGGAAATACGGCTTCATTTCATTAATATAAAATCACAAAAATATGCTTACAAACATGAAATAAAATAGCTAGGGTGCCGGTAGGGAATCTCTGAGAAGAGATGTGGTGACTACAGACCTCTGAACTGTATTACAATGAGGCTCGAGGGCCTATTTATTATGGCGAAACAATGGATAATTCTAAACATCCAAAAACCTAACGCTAGGAGATGAAGCGCCAAAACTATGGGACCCGTTTGGGTAAATTTTTGTTTCAACTTCCCAGAGACGTAACTTCGGCATACTATCTCCGTTTGGGGCTTCAAAATAGCTCCGGAAGTTCAGGACCCGAAAAACTGCTAAAAATAGTAAGTTGTGAAAAAAACTGAAAGAGACAATGGTGGGGCCCCAAGTGGAATAGGCGGGTGGCCACCAATATCCACCTGGATCAATCAGAATGGGTATTTTTATATGGTTTTTAAATGTAAATGAGAAAGGAAAATAGCTTCCGCTTAAGATTATTTAAAGTCATAAAAGGTTTAGACTTTAGATAAGAGCAATGAAATAGCTTCCGCATATGGAGAAGCCTCTGTTTGAGGGTGATAAGATTTGCTTACGTAAAAATTGTATTGGGAATGAAAATTGTTTGTTTTTGCTGTTGTGGCAGCATCACTTTCCATTTCCTGTATAGTCATGGTGTTGTGGGTTCATTTTCATTGATTGTTTTCTGGTTGGTTCTAATGATTCCTTTAGTAGTGGGTTGAGTTATTAGTTCTTGGAAGCCTTGGTTGGACAAACGCTTTGGAATCTTGGCGGAAATATGGGTTGAGTTACTAGTCCAGGAAGCCTTGGTTGGAAAAATTCTCTAGAATCTCTAAGTTGGTTGAGTTACTAATCCTGGAATCCCTGGTTGGAAAAATGATCTAGAAGCCCTATAATAGTTGGGTTTGAGTTAGTAGTCATGGAAGCCCTGGTTGGAACAAACACTCTAGAGCCCTAAAACATCTTGGATAGATACCTATCTGTGATGGTTGGATGTCTGACTGTGAGATGGAATCACTGGTTGAGGGTTGAGGCGGTTTGACATCTGGAAGCCCTGGATTGATTTTGATTGATGTGTTTGATGAGATCCCACGTTCATGCTTGGGATATGGCACTGGTGTCATTGGCTGAAGTGAGCCTTGGCTTAGCTAATCTATGGTCGGGTGGAACATGGAAGTCCCATCCCTAGTTGGTTTTTACCTTCATTAATGATTAATTCATTCCTTTTGTATTTGATATGCAAATGTATTGGTTATTATGTGGATTATGTTGTTGTAGTATCCACTGTATTTCCATTGTTATTATTTTAGTTATAAGCAAGTATGTTGGCAGTGATGATATATGGCTCTCTAAATGCTTTTACTTGTAAATGAATGCACAATATATCTATGGTCAAATATATTGTATTTTAGCTAATGATGTAGGGGAGCAATGATTCTTAGCGATTCCCAGATAAGTTTTAGACCCCTTTGCTCTATTTTGTTGTTTATAACTATAGCTTTCATATTTGTGACATGTTTGACACAATGGTTGTCATGGCTAGGAGGGGTCTAGATGAGTTCTTATTGATGTGATTGCTTCCATATCATTGTCCTATTTTTATTTATCATTTATGATCTTTTTATGAAGTTTTTGGCAAAGCACTAGGTTCTGGACCTAAAAAGGTGGCTTAAATCTCGAAGATGCAGGTACAGAACTGAGATTTTTGGGCCTAGGCCATTGGCATGTAGTGTTATTCCTAGGGATATAGCCTCCTGGCCAGTGGCATGTAGTGTTATACTTGGGGCTATTGCTCAATGGGGCAAATATGTCAATGTGACCTAGGGGTAAGAGGTCTAGATGGTTGGGTTACCTTCTGGGGGTGTACAGTTGTTGTTGCACAAGTTCCGTAGGCTGTGTTTCCATTGGTTCCACTTCCTTAAGGTCACGTAGGAGGTTGGATATAATTATAGTAGTCTCTCGTTGCATATTTATCCTGACTGGCAGGTTTCTTAGGTAGATTTGCGAAGGGGGTGTTACAGAGTGGTATCGTAGCATGGTTCAACCCTTGGACTAGATGGGCAGTGTCTTGATCATGCATTTATATTGGTTGCATATTTTTAGTATTCTTGTGGTCTATATGTTCTTGTTGCATCTGTGTTGTGTTTTCCATGGTGACAATGGTGTCGCCATGGAAGTTTTCATGGTGTTGTTTTCATGAGTGTATGAATGGTTATGTGTTGCTCATGTTTGTGCATTGTTTGTGCATGCTTGCTTATATATTATTA
Source organism: Pinus albicaulis (assembly GCA_034641835.2). NCBI lineage: Eukaryota > Viridiplantae > Streptophyta > Pinopsida > Pinales > Pinaceae > Pinus > Pinus albicaulis. The sequence goes on from CM076575.1 coordinate 142,291,120, forward strand.
CATATCGTGCATGCATTGTATTTTTATGTTAGGGTTACATATTGGTCATTCTTCGGTGTTATCCGTTTATGCTTTCTTGTGTGATGTCATATGTTGAGCATGCATTAGTCTTTCATGATTGGTTATACATGTCAAGTGGGTTCATATGGTCAAGTTTTCATTGGTTTCATTGAGGTTATTGTGCATAGGGTTATTGTATGAAATTAGTTCATCATGATGATATTGGTATGCTATTATGCTAATGTGTTGGCTGAGATATAGTAGGAGTTTAGATCATTAAAGTGACATTGCAAAAATGGACTTTGGGGTAAGGGAAAATCGTCATACAAGTTTGTATGCTTGGCATGAAGGTATGTAATTCATATTTTTTGTAAGAATTAGGGTTACTTATCTGTTTTCAATTATTATTATGGTTACATATGTGGTAAATGTTATTTGATTAGTGTAGTCATATGCATTATGGTTATGTGTATGCCTTTCATTCTATTGATTTTATGGCTACATACATGATAGATGTTAGTTAATTAGTGTGATCATATGTACATGAGTTGGTTAGTCAAGCATGGCATTAACTTGATAATTATGTTATATGTTGTTGATGAGCATGTTATATGTTGACTTATTGTTTTTATATGTTATTTAACTCAATGATTAGGGTTATAGAATTAATATCTTGTTGTTATATGTATCATGATAAATTAGATTGGCCTAGGCATATGGTTAGGGTTATGAAATTCAGGTATGAGTCGAATTATTTGCACCATTATTTCATAATAATCTAGGTTGATTGTGCATCCATGATTGTTATGAATGAATGAAAATTGTTTATTAGTTTATGATGTGAACATGTTAGTTAGTTATTGTTATGGATATCATGGTCTTATTCATGTATGAGTTGATATGTTGTGAAGTTATGTCATGCTAATCTGGATATATTGTGCAAACAAGATAGCCTCCCCTGAGATACATTAAGGTATGAGTTTTCTTATTTCGTATACTTGGTGCTTAACTGTTTGACTATTTCGTCTATCTTGTGTTGAGTGTTTAGTGTCTATTATGTTGTCTAGTTGATTTATTTAACAAGGTATGTTTATAGTTTGTTTGAATGTTTTATTAATTGCATGATATGAGTATATGTATTTGTAAGATTGCATGAAGGAATGACCGTTCTTTTAACAGTTGTGCTAACACATATGTGCTAAGATAGTCGATATATACTTAAGTGTAAGTAGGTGATAATTGTAGCATTATGTATTATGACCGATGAATGTGAGTTGATTGTTCATTCTCACATGGTTGTTAGTCTTGGTAAATGTAAATTTCAAATTGATATATATGTTTTCTTGATGTTGATATATATGGATGACATGTGTGTGTTTAGTTACAAGGTAGCGTGATTAGCACAACAAGGTAAGATAACTAGATTTTTGTTACGTTTATTTATGCACTGACAGTTATGTGGTTATGGAAGTATAATTCAGGGAATTACATGGCAAGAGACTGCCATGCAATCTTGAACATGGGTTGGGTTCAGTTTTCCCTAGGAACCATGGGGTTTAGTCATGGTGGTTGTTTCTAGTCTTGTTCTTTTGATCTCTTCTGATTTTTTGCACTTGATTTGCAGTCTTCATTACGTTTAGTGCATGGAAATGCCACTTTGTCACGGTGTTGTATTGATTTTGGTTTTTCATTATTTTATTCTTGTTGTTTATTGTTCTTTCCTTTTGTTTGAGATACTTTCGACTTGACTTGGGAAAAAGGAAAGTTGATGGAGCTTAGGGAGCAATGTGTAGTACCCAACAAGTAATGAAAGACTTGGATGCAGCTCAGTGCAAGAGTATGTGTAGTGGAAGGTAAGAATATGACAGTTGGTTGGATTGGTTGGGGGCATTGTGGAAAATGGGTAGTGGAAGTATAGATAAGAGAAAGGAAAACAAAATGTGAAATGAGTGGATATGAGGTGTTAGATGCCTTCGCTATGTTGGGAACTATTTTTCTCAATGTTGTGCATACTATGGACACATAAAGGGAGTTCTGTTAACCTAGAGCTTATGATATCTGGTAATTATGTTATGATCATGATTATGATAATGTCTATATATGTATGTATGCCACTGTCTGATGAGATCATGATTGCTCTATGTTGATGCTTATGTATGAATATATGTATGTATGTATGTATGTATGTCATATCTGACAAGGTCATCATGGATCATGAGTGCTTAATACTAATGTCTATATGTATATATATATATGTAATTGTATGATAGGATTATGATTTTTCTATGCTAATTATTATATGTATGTATCTATGTCACTGTCTGACAGGGTTGTCAAGGATCATTCTTGTAGAAGAATGATTTCTTATGCAGGTGAATGGCATGAAGAGGTTCTTGGCCTTATGAGGAATCAAGTGGGAAGAGTAACCCCGACATATCTTTGAGGTAAATATCATGTGCACATGAATTGATATTATATGCTTGTATTATGCCTATGTTTATGTTATGGATAGGTAATGTTGATGGGTACATCAACGAAGTGAAACTAGTGTGATCTGCGATGTGCTAGGATAGGCATGGATACTGGAAAGACACTAGAAACAAGGTTGCTTGTGGGGTCACTGTGTGGTCTATGGATGTGAAGTACTATTGTTGTGTATATGTTGCGCATGTTGTACATTCAGTCAGTATACCTATGGTGATATGTACATGTAACATATGTATTATTGTGTACATATGACATTGTATGCATGTTGTATATATGTTGTTATGTCTATATTGCATATGTAGTGCTAGGTATAGATGGTTCTATGTACATGTTGGATATGCGGTGCTATGTACATATTGTATTGTGTGCATGTTGCATATGCAGTATTGTGTGCATATGGTGCTATATGCATGTTCGATATGTGGTGTTGTGTACGTATGGTGATATTTACATGTTTCATATGTAGTGCTATGTAGATATGGTGTTGTGTGTGTATCGTAAATATGGTGTTGGGTGCATGGTTGTACACGTGGTGTTGTGTGCATGTGGTTTTGTGTAAATTTTGTACATGTGGTGTTGTTTTCAGGTGGTGTCGTGTGCATGTCATGCATCTGGCATTGTGTACATGTGGTGTCATGTGCATATCATGCATGTGGTGTTGTGTCCATTTGGTATTGTGTACACATTGTATAGGTGTTGTAGTGTACATTTGGAGTTGGGTACACATTGTTCAGGTGGTGCCACGTACAAGTGATGTTATGCACACGTTGTGTAGGTAGTGTTGTGTAGAAGTGGTACTGTGTACATGTTGTGCAATGGTACTGGTATACATGTGGTATTGTGTGCATGTTGTACATGTGGTATTGTGAGCATGTATTACTATGTATTTTCTTGGTGTAGTCATGGTATCGCGACATGTATTCGTCGTGTTGTACTCTGTGTACGTATATGTATTGTGTTTTGTTATATGCCAGGTGTAGGTGTATGTGTTATATGCCAGGTAGGTGTATGTAAGGTGTTGTATTGTACACCGTGTGTAGGTGTATGTGTTGTATGCAGGGTATGGGTGTATGTATTGTGTGGTGTTGTACGCCTTGTGTGGATTTACATGTTGTACATTATGTTTGTGTATGTGAGTAAAGAGAAGCAAGGGCATTGGGTGCTTTTCGGGTGTGGAAACCGATTTAGTGTGTGTATAGAAAGAATAAAGGAAGAAGTAAGGATGGATGAAGGATAAGAATTGATATTTTATTCCAGTTCTATTACACATGTGATCTATGATTCTGACTTATGATGGTTACATGTGATTTATGATTATGGTTTATTGTGATTTCATGCGATACATGGTTTTTAATTTATGATGGTTTTGTTTTGAGCTAACTAGAGGTGATGTGTTTATACGTGATGATTTGATCAAGCAACTATTATGACTTGTTGTGACAGGAAGTGAATATAATTTTAAGTGTACCTTGTTGATAAGCTTCCAACGAAGTATGATTTGATTCAGTTATTTCAATTTATTTTGAATTTAATGGAAGTTATGTTCTTGGTACAGGAAGCACAGAAATACCCAGTTGGGTGGTTGAAATTGATTGCAAGCATTAGTAGCAACAACAAAAGGAATTGAAACATGCAATAGTATGTTGGTAAAACACTTCAAGATTAGGGCCATTGTGGGACATTGGTACCCAATTGTGTCCACTGATTTCCATGAGCATGCTATGACTGGTATGATGGTTTTGAGGTAGGTGTATGCCTTAGTTTTTTGACCTTCCGATGCGAGGAAGACTTTCCAAGGGATGGGCTTCCCAAGATGGGGGTGCGAGTGGAACTTGGAAGGTGTGTGACTGCATGGAAGGGGGTGGCCAAATTTCCCGAGGGACTATATAACAGAGAATTGAAGGTCGTGGATGGGTCTGTTTTGGTCATTAGCATTGTTAGATGGAATCAGATCCACATTGGGAGTGTGCCATGGAAAAATCAATTGGTAACTGTTCACTGAGGGTATAGTAGCACTGGATAGTAAATTTGGACATTGGATGTAGACTTTGACTTTGGCAGTGGATTCTAGACTTCCTAGGAAGGAAGTGAATCCTGGTACTACTTTGAGGGTGGAGTTGTGAGCCCTCTGGATTCCCTTGTTGCGGATGCAAGCATTGTATCCTTTTATTTTTTGGTTGAGCATATGTGCATATGTATATATGTGGTATTTAATGTAAATAACGTAATGAGCTATGTTATAAGGCTCCAATACATGTTATGATTGTCATGATGGTTTTTTATTTTGAGAATTTTATTCATTGTAAATAATGCAACAAGTTGTGTTATAAAGCTCCATAGGAAGTATGTTCTATTTTCAGTATTTTGTTGGTTTTTAGGTGTCATTGAACACCGAGGACTGTGTTCCCCCAAGGGGGAGGGTTCTGTAACAACCCAGATGAAAATTTCACGTAATAAAAGTTAATAAAGGAAAAAATAATAACCATGGTTGATGGGACACATAGCCTGTTCACTTCGGTTTATTATGGCTAAGGAAATTAGCAAAGGTAATGTAAAAGGCTTTGGAAAGGATTGAGACATTAATTGGAATGTTATTTATGAAAATAATGGAAAATAGAAGAAAAGGGAGGTGAAAGGTGACAGGTTTCATGTGAGGTGGAAAATGAAGGAAAATAATGGAAAATGAAGAAAATAGAGGCCTCATTAATAAAAAGTATTTTGAGGATCAGTTGCAAAGATTTTTGATTAGTTCATATATGTAGCTCTCATTTCTCTCTCTCTCTCTCCCTCTCTCTCTCTCTCTCTCTCTCTCTCACACACACACACACACACACTATAGTGACTTATATAATGGGAACCCACACATGAAACTTTTAAATTTTAGTATTCTCAATTGTAGAAGTAGCTCGAAATTTAAAGTTTCTAATGAATTTAGACAGAAAAAAATAGACGCAAATTTGTTCTAGACAATCTACAAAAGGGAAAACATAAAATAGAAACACATGCAATCATTCAATCGCAATGAAAATAATTCTTGTTGGGGAACCCAACCGATAAACAACCCTCATCTATTTTTATTAAAGCAGATGAGAACAACGATCCATTAAAATGATAGCTTCAATCCTTAAAGCTCAACCGACATTGCAATACTGATATGTTGCTCTTAATTCTGTTCTACCCAATACCTAGGCAAAATATGCCTCCTAATTCCTCTTATTTCCTTGCACATTTTGTAGAAATTTATTAATATTGTGATGTATTGTTGGGTTCTCCTGATATAACAATTATATGCCACTATTAAATATGCCAATTATATGCCAATTATATGGAAAGATTAAAGCTAAATTCCAAAGCCAATCAATAAAGACAAAGCTGTCCAATCTCCCACGATGACCTAATTATGGACTGGTTCAGTAGAGTGAACTTGTACGACTTTCCACATGTCACTGTTTGATCATTTGGTTCTGAAATTTATAGACAGGAAACTACAGTCCATGTACTTCCAATCACTTTTTACAGAATTCCAATCTGATGCTCAGAGAGAGAGTTATGAATATTTTCCCACGATCACATCTTTGAGATGAAATTAGGGAGCCTGAAAAAGACCTAAATTCCACAGAAAATATCTCCAATAATTTTTCGAACCAAGCTCTGAAATTTTGTGATGATTTTCCTCAGGATTTCCGCTTCGCACTCTAAAAATTTCAGCTTCTGAACCTTCGTAGAAAACAATTTATAGTGAAGCAGCCACAATGACCTGTTTGGTGCAGTGAAACCTTAGAATCCAAAGCTCTGATACCAAATGTTGTGAAACTAGCTCCAAAAATAGAAGAAAAGAGATATCAACACCTTAGAAATAAGCCACTTTGAGGGGGAAACCTCCAATACATTACATGAATGAACAATTCTTGGATGATACAAATTAAAAAACCTCATTTCTATATATAGGAGTTCATGGGGCCACAATGTAATCCTAGCCGACCTAACAATAATAATTTAGGGGCATAATAATAACAATATGGGGGGTTTACACTAACAAAAATAAGGGACTATACTAGTAATATAAGGACCTAACAACTATCATATATTATGTATATCATGGATCATGGCACAATCTCATACAAAGCTCTACTCCAAGAGCTCTCAGTACAATATACAATCGTCTCACACTGTCATACAAAAATTGGCTCACACATGTACCAATTTACTACCTCCTGAAAACTTTCCTCCACTGCGTAATCCCTGTTGAAGAATATCCCTGAATGAATTTGATCTTACCTTGCCTTGACTGAGCAATCCTCATTCGCATCTCCAATGTGTGTGTATTTGCATTAAATGCACCAGTATAGTCACAACTGATAGTCAAACAAACCCTTTCACCTATCTCTCCACTGGGTCTCCACTGGATCTAACATGCATGTAGTTAAAAGTAGTAATTCTTCAGTTGCATGTGAGACCACTACTTGTGAATTAATTAAATAATTAATTCATTGATTTCTCACTAGTGTATCATTAGTTACAACTAGCACAACTGAGTTTAACTCACTTAACTGATTCAAACTAAATAACAACTCACATAAATACACATCCAACTCTGTTACAACTTTGTATCACTAAGTTACAATGAATTCCACTATGCATGTCCCACCAACCAACCTTAGAACTCGAAATTCCTTCAGTCAACTGGTTTTCCACATCAGTTAACTAAAATCAAGTGCTTTAGGAGAATAGATTATTATTTATTGTCTGATTAGTATTAAGGACTAATAATAATCGACATGCATTGTATTTTTAGACATGTGATCTATAAATAGACTTCGCCCATGCATCTAAAAATAGAAACTCAGCTATAAATAGAATTTTCTCAATCATCTATAAATAGAATCTCGCTATAAATAGATTTTTCTCAACATTCTAAAAACAGACATACACCTAAAATAGCCTGCGGGCCCCACCTAGTGCAGGTGCTTATTTTTCACTAGGATCATCATCTTGTTGAATCTCAACACTCCCTCTCAACAATAAAGGGATTATCCTTCACCCCGATCCTGTCTCTATGGTATTCAAATTTTTTCCTATTAAGAGCCTTCGTTAGAATATCTGCATCCTGATCTTCCATAGGAATGTACTGAAGCAACATGATCTTCCACTGCACACAATCTTTGATATGATGATGCCAAATATATATATGCTTATATCTATCATGAAACATGGGATTAATCAAGAGTTTAATGCAACTCTTATTATCACAATGAATCACTGTAGGATCTAAATGAGAACCAAACAAACCGACTAGGAATTTCCTCATCCAGATAGCCTCACATGCAGCTTGACTTGCTACCATGTATTCCGCTTCCACTGAACTGAGTGCCACATATCTCTATTTCCTACTGTAGCAAGAAATAATTGTAGATCTGATACTGAAAACCCCTCCTAATGTGCTCTTTCTATTCGTTGGGCTGCCTGCCCAATCTGCATCCGTGAAGCCATGCATCTTCACCTCATCTATCTGTTTGTACCATAAGCCATACTCATACGTGCCCCTAAGATATCTTAGGACATGCTTGCCCGCCTTCCAAAAGAGGTTGGTAGTCTTAACCATCGCTTGACTAAGTTGGTTCACCGAATAGCATATGTCTCGTCTTGTATTAACTAAATACATGAGTGAAGTCACCAACTGTCGATAGACAGTAGCGTCCACTACCTCTCCCAATGTAGCATCCTCTTTCCTCCAATTTCCTGGAAGAGGAGTATCCATGGGTTTGTAGTCCTCCATGTGAAACTTACCCAGTATCTCCCTTGCATACTTTCCTTGAGAGACAAACAGTTCACCATCTTGCTTCCATATTTCCAATCCAAGTAAATAGTGAAGAGGCCCATATTCTTCATCTCAAACTCCTTTGCAGGGTCCTCCTTGCATGAGTGTATCAACTGCTCATCACTAGTTAGTATTAAATCATCAACATAAAGAACAATGATTAAAAGCTTACCCTCCACCACAATCTGGTATAGGTTAGCATCCGCCTCACTCTTGGTGAAGCCAAGTCCAGTGAAATAGCTATCGATCTAAGTGTACCAGGCACAGGGTGCTTGCTTCATCCCATACAACACTCTTTTGAGTCTGCACACATGTGACTCACTGCTGAAGATCTCAAATCCTTAAGGCTGCTCGTTGTACACTTCTTCCTCAATGATCCCATTAAGTAACGTAGTATTTACATCCATCTGATGAATGTGCCAACCCATCTCCGCTGAGAGAGAAAGGATGGTCCTTATGGAAGAGTACCCTACGACAAGTGCAAAGGTTTCTTCATAATCAATCCCCTCGATCTGTCAGAAGCCCCGAGCCACAAATATTGCCTTATACTTCTCAGCACTCCCATCAGCAGCTTGCTTTACCTTGTAGATCCATCTTGAACCTACCATTTATTTATCAACCGGCCTTGGAACAACTGAAAATGGAGTCATACTCCTCCACCATTGCATCTACCCATGTGGGCTCCTACACTTCTTCCTAAAAGGAAGATGGTTCTGTCACAATACATTTTCTCATGAGAGCCATGTATTGAGTAAATTGGTTATGAGACTGTCTCTGTCTACACTGTGATGTAGGGACTCCTACATTCTGTGTCGCATCAAGCTTCAGCCTCTCAGATTGTGTTGTACGTCTTCTGCCAGTTCTGATGTTTGGCTCTGCGTGAGTGGAATCCTCCTCCTATAGCTGATCCACATATAGAGACTTATCTTTGGGAACAAGCAGTTCCTCCTCTGCACGCAATTCTAGCTCCCTCTCAAGCGAAAACTTCATGGCTTTCTCCTCATTGAATTTTATATCCCGTCGCACCACAGTCATTCAACTGTTTGAAAAATACACGCGATAATTATGGGGTGTTTCTGTGTACCCCACAAATATCCTAACTTCAGCAGTCAGCTCCAGCTTCTTCCTGGCGTTCTTAGTCACATGAACATAAACATATGAGCCAAAAATCTTAATGTGAGAAACATTCAGTTTCTTACCAGTAAAATATTCTTCAGGTGTACTCATGCCAAATACTCTATGAGGACAACGGTTTTACACATAAACCGCATTGTTACATGCTTCCGCTCAAAATTTCATTGGTAGGCCCTGATCATGCAGCATAGCTCGTGTAGCACCCATGATCGTTCTGTTCTTCCTCTTCGAGGCCCCATTCTGCTGTGGGTTATGAGGCGTTATGATTTCTCTTCAAATTCCTTCTTTGCTACATAATTCTTTGAATTCATTCGAGATATATTCACCACCATTATCGCTCCCCAGAGCCTTCACTTGCTTCCCCGACTCTTTCTCCACCAATGCTTTAAACTCACAGAACTTTGAAAGTTTTATCTTTCTTGTTTGTGAAGAAGATCCAACATCTAGGAGAATAGTCATCAACAAAAATAACATAATACCTATGTTTTGTTATTAAAGCAACTGATAATGCTCCACACACGTCTGTGTGAACTCTCTCCAGGATCACCAAAGCATGGTTCTCATTTTCATGAATGGTGGTCTTCACAAACTTACCCATACTACATCCCTTGCACTGATCTAGCTGTGCAAATGTACCCTTGGGAAGTCCAGTAGAAATATGCTGCAAAATCTTCAGGGAACCATGATGAAGATGGCCCAATTGTCTGTGCCATAATTCACCCTCATCCCGGCTCACCACTTCTTCTTCTTTGCCCACCATTGCAGTGCAGCCATCTACCTCCAGCTTGTAGATATTCTTAACTCGAATCCCTATCTTCCTGGTTTGACCCATTTTTTTATGTCACACGAAAGCTTTTCCATCGCTGAAAACAATGTCATAACCTCTGTCCTCCAACATCATGAATGAGACCAAGTTCTTCTGTAGACCTGGAACATGCATAACATCTTTCAACAGAAATGGTTTACCTGACTCCCTCTCTAATGGTACCAATTTCGATCATATTTTATCTTCCATCTTCGCCCATCTCTATATGAATATGGAGATATTTCTCCTCAAAGTCACTAAAAATCTCCTTATCTCCTGTCATGTGTAAAGAAACACCATTATCAAGATATCACACCGATCCCATTACACTTGAAACCAAGCATTGATCAAAGAGAAATCAAGTTCAAATTTCAAGGCAAGGGCATCACCAGCTGTAGCTCCAGCAGCCTTCTTGTTCTTCTTTTTCTGTGGGTAGTTAATGGTGAGATGCCCATGTTTGTGACAGTGAAAACACTTCACCTTGGACAAATCCAGTTCTTGCCTTTAGCCTTGGATTTTGAGTGGAATTTCTTCCCCTTCCATTTCCTTGCTTTGGCAGCCAAAGCACAATCCTCTTCATCATCATGCTTTGATGAAGATCCATCCCTGGTGTTCCGCCTGAACTCCTCCTGCACTAGATCCAACCATAGTCGTTCCCAATCTGGAAATTCTTCCCATCTGTTGACAGAGTCTTTATAACTGTGCAAACTCTTAAGAAGACCCAAGAGATCCAAACTCACCAAATCATCATCAGCAACCATGATTCCCACACTCCCCAGTTCATCCTGACATTGAAAAAAATTTGTGAGATACTTTGGAATATTGTCACCCTTCTCCATCTTGATTTTTCTGAGTTTATCCTTCAGCACCAATTTCCTATGGTCGTTGCTGCTTTGGAAAAGATCCATCAAAGCCTTACACATTGAAAATGGAGTGGCTTTCCCATGAAGGCTTGAGATAATATGGTCTCTCACACCTTTCAACAAAATCCTTATCCTCTTCGCTACTTTCTTTTGCCATGCGTCAAGTAATGCAGCATCCGTTGAAGTGGGCTTAGGAACATCACTGTCGATGAATTCCTTCAAGCCATTATCTTCAAGCACCGCCTCCATCCTATCCTTCCATGAAATGTATTTTTAGCCTCCCTCGAGTGCATACTCTAACCACAAACCATTGAAATCCTTTTCGATGTTTACTCAACTGTCGCACCAAGAAATTCTTGCAGCAAATTCGAATTGCTTCCACCAACAAAACTCAGCTACTGCTTCAATATTGCAATCTTCTTTTCTCCAATACCATGTAAAAATTTATTAATATTGTGATGTATTGCTAGATTATCCTGATCTAACAATTATATACCACTGTTAAATACATAATCCTTCTACTTAAATCTTTGCGTAAATTTAATCACCAATTGCAAACACATGAAGAAAAATCAATCGCACATAACATAGATGTTTTTACTGGGAAAGCTTAAAGCTAAAAACCACAACTATCATATATTATGTATATCATGGATCATGAAAAAATCTCATAAAAAGCTCTACTCCAAGAGCTCTCAGTACAATATACAATAGTCTCACACTGTCATACAAAAATTGGCTCACACATGCACTAATTTACTGCCTCCTGACAGCCTACCTCCATTGCGCAATCCCTTCTAAAGAATACCGCTGAATGAATTCGATCTTTCCTTGCCTTGACTGCGAAATCCTCATTGGCATCTCCAATGTGTGTGTAGTTTCATTGAATGCACCACTATAGTCACAACTGATAGTCAAATAGACCCTTTCACCTATCTCTCCATCGGGTTTCCACTGGATCTGACATGCATGTAGTTAACAATAGTATTTCTTCAGTTTCATGTGAGACTACTGCTTGTGAATTAATTAAATAATTAATTCATGAATCTCTCACTAGTGTATCATTAGTTACAACTAGCACAACTGAGTTAAATTAAATAACAACTCACATAACTACACATCCAACTCTATTACAACTTTGTATCACTCTGTTACAACGAAGTCCATTGTGCATGTCCCACCAACCAACCTTAGAACTCGAAATTCATTCAGTCAACTGGTTTTCCACATCAGTTAACTGAAATCACGTGCTTCAAGAGAATAGATTATTATGTATTGTCTAATTATTATTAAGGGCTAATAATAATCGACATGCATTCTATTTTTAGAAATGCGATCTATAAATAGAATTCTCCCTTGCATCTAAAAATAGAAACTCATCTATAAATAGAATTTTCTCAACCATCTATAAATAGACTCCCGCTATAAATAGCTTTTTCTCAACATTCTAAAAATAGACATACACCTAAAAATAGCCTGCGGGACCCACCTAGTGTAGGTGCTTATTTTTCACTAGGATCATCATCTTGTTGAATCTCAACACATTTCCTCCTCCTAAAAGGTAGGGAAGCTCATATTTTTTTGCGCAATTCCAAATAGAATTAGCTCACTTTCTCAAAAGAGCTTTGTACACTTACTATTATACACTAATGATTACATTATGCATTGTTCCTCCACTCCACTAGGTAATTTGAATTGCATGCATGACTAGTGCTATTTTTAGTAAATTGATTAGTTAATTGAGAGATAAATGAATTAAAAAAAGTTGTAACTACTCAACTGAACTCATTCTCACTCTATTCTAGACTAAAGCTTAGATAATTGAGTTTCACTAAATATAACTCCACTATATTACTATGTCTTTTCAATAAACCCATGCACAACTCTCCTTATTGCCCAAAAACACGAATTGACTAACTTTATTGAGTGATCTATCCATTTCACTCCTAACTAAAAATCAAGTCATCCTATTTAAGTGGAAATTTGAATTTCTTCGTTTGACTAAGCCGCAAGTCAAATGAAGCATTTGGTTGCTACCATTTAACACTCCCTTTTAGCAAGAAAAGGGATTTGAACAACCCCAATCTTATGCCGATGGAACTCAAACTTGCCTCTTAAAAATTCCTTTTTCAAGATATATACACCTTGATCCCCTGTAGGAATGTACTCTAACATATCAATCCAGGCTTTGCACACAATCTCTTAGGAGATGGTACCTGATGTCTATACATTTCACACCTATCATGAAACACTAGATTTTTAGAGAGTGTTATACAACTTTGATTTTCATATTGGATCAATGTAGGCTCCATCCCCTAGCTGAAGAGACCAACCAGGATCTTCCTCATCTAAACAGCCTCGCATGTTTCTTGACTACAATCCATATAATTTACCTTTGTTAATCTTAGTGCTACATAACTCTATTTCCTACGGTACCAAGAAATTGTCGGTGACCCAACACTGAATATTTCTCCTAATTTTCTCTTCCTATACAAGGGATTACCTGCCCAATATGCATCTATGATGCCTTGGATTTTCACTCCATCAATATTCCTATACCATAAACCAATTTTTTTTGTTCCTCTGAGGTATCTAAGAACATGTTTTGCTACTTTCCAGTGAAGCTTGGTAGGCTCCACCGTGAACTGACTAAGAGTATTCATTGCAAAACAAATATCATGCCTTGTGTTGACCAAACACATTAATGACCCCACCAACTATTTGTAGATAGTGCCATCTACTACCTATACTGTAGAATAATCCTCTTTCCTCCAATTAGTACCTAGAGGAGTATCCATGGGTTTGAAATCCTGCATATGGAATATATGAAGGATTTCAAAGGTGTACTTCCCCTGTCCAAGAAATATCTCTCCATCTCTCTAGCACACCTCCAAGCCAAGGAAGTAGTGCACCAAACCCACATCCTTCATCTCAAACTCTTTTTTCGAGTCCTCCTTACAAGGCTGGATCATTTTTTTATCTCCTAACAGGATTAAATCATCCAGGTAGAGAACTAAGGTGAGTAGACAACCATCTACCATAATTTAGTATAGAATGGCATTCGCTTCACTCTTAGTGAAGCCCAATCCATTGATTTAATAATCTATGTGTGTTCCAAGCATGAGGTTCTTGCTTGAGACCATAGAGGGTTGTCTTGAGGCTACACACATTTGTGTCCCTACTAAAGGTCTCGAACCACTCAGGATGCTCAATGTAGATCTCTTCCTCAACCACTCCATTGAGGAAGGAAGTATTAACATCCATTTAGTGAATCCTACACCCCATTTTTTTTTCAATGAAAGTATGGTCTTGATAGATGAGTATCTTTCCACAGTGGAAAATGTCTCCTAATAATCAATCCCCTTCATGTGTGAAAATCATTTTTCCACAAATACGGCCTTGTACTTATCATTACTGCCATCAACCGCATGAACCTTATACAACCACCTAGACTAAATAAATTATTTTTTATTAGGTCTATGAATAACCTCTCTAGCATCATTATTCATGATGGAGTCATACTCCTCCACCATGACATCTACCCACACCTGCTAGGAAACTTCCTTTCAAAAGAAAATGGCTCAGAATCAATCAACTCTAATATGAGTGCCATATATCTTGTATATCTATATGGTGATATCCTCTGTCTACGAAAGGAGCTAGGGGCTCCAACCTTCTCCTGAGCTTCCTATACCAACCTGACAACCATAATGGTCCTCTTCCCCCCTTCTCTGGAAGGCATTGTGTGAGTGGATGCCTCCCCTCAGTAATACCTCTGCTCCACCACATGTGGTTTCTCCACATCATCCTCCCAGAATGACATCTTTCCTTTGAGGAAGATCTGCCTTTTTGGATCTTACTGAGGCTCCCAATTTGGAACTAGAAGCTACTCCTCTAGTGGTATGCTCAACTCTCACTATAGAGAATTCCTCATGTCTTTCTCCAAGTAAAATGTAACATCCCTCCTCAAAATCGTCATCCTGAGTGAAGCAAAGTACACCTGGTAAACATGAGGTGTCTCATTATAGCCTAAAAATATCCCTCTCTCTGTAATGGGCTCCAAATTTTTCTTTCTATGTTTCAAGACATGAGAATAGAATATGGATCCAAAAATGTGAAAGTGGGAGACATATGACTTCCTCCCAGTGAAAGCTTCTTCAGGTGTAATCATTCCAAGAATTTTTTGAGGGCTCCTGTTCTACAAATAAACAATTGTATTGCAAGCTCCTTCCCACATGGATAGTGGCAGCCCCTGGTCATGAAACATTACTCTAGCAGCTACTACAATACTTCTATTTTTCCTCTCGAGAACCCCATTTTGTTGTGGGTTGTGGGTGCAATCAACTACCTTCTAATACTCTCCTTGGCACATAGTTATTTGAAGGAATTAGACACATACTCTCCTACATTATGACTTCTCAGGGATTTAATTTTTTTCAAGTCTCATTTTCAACTAAGGCTTTAAATTCAACAAACATTGAATAAACACCATTTTTCTTCTTCATGAAATATATCCAACATTTGTAGGAAAAATCATCTATGAAGATCACGTAATGCTTGGGCTTTGCATTTGAGATTATGGAAAATGGTCCACACACATATGAGTGAACTTTCTTCAATATTTCTCTAGCTCTGTTATCCCATCCATGGAAGTAGGATTTAACATATTTTCCAAGAGTGCGTCTCTTGTAGACATCATGTTGATCAAGGGTGCATTTTGGATGTCCAGTGGTGGTTTGTTGCATTATTTTCATAGCTCCATGGTGTAGGTGTCCCATGCCCTTATTCTAGAGCTCTCTAACATCTCGACCCTGAACATTTTCTACCTTGTTACTCAATGTAGTGTATGCATCCACCTCTAACTTATAGATATTTTTGACTCAAACACCAATTTGTTTTATTTTTCCTATATCAACATGCTTCAGATATGCCTTCCCTATACTAAACACCACATCATATACTTTATCTTCATGTATAGCTACAGAAATTGATTTTTTCTTCAGACCGGGCACATATATTACATTCCTTAGGTGAATATGGGAGCTCAACTCCCTCTTATAGGTGACAATGTCAATCCCTTTGGTATTATACCTTCCATCATATCCAAGCTCTATATGTAATTTTAGCTTCTTATCCTCTAAGTTGTTGAAGAACTCCTTATTTCCTATCATATGAAATGAATCACCACAATTTAAGTACCATACACTACCCCATACAATACTAGCCATGCATGTAATGAGGGTGAAATCCAACTCGAATTTTGATGTGACAAGATCTCCTCATACTCCTGATGCATGGTTCTTACTGGATTTCTTGTGTACACACGTGGTTGCATAGTTTCCATACTCATAATAGTGAAATAGTTTAATTTTACTGAGGTATTTCTTGTTTCCATGGTTTTGACTGGATTTTTCCTTGCCTTGGGCCTTCTTTCCTTTACCTTTCTTTCGTTTTTCTGCTAAAGGAATATTTTCTTGCCTCCTCAGTTCTGGATATGACACCATCTCTAGGAATTCTTCTAATCTCCTCATGTACCAAATTATACCAAAGTATATGTCAATCTGGGAGCTTGTCTCTACTATTAACTCAATACTATTAGTTGTGACAGGATTTTGGAAGACCAAGGACTATTAAGCTCACAAGTTCAGATGATGGCACATTCTCTTCAAATCCTCCAAGTTCATCCCGGACCTGAGTAAATTTGGATAAGTATTGAACAACATTTTCATTTTTATTCATTCTAATGTTCCTAGGCTTATTTTTCAATGCCAGCTTCATGGTATCATTGTTGCTTTGGAATAGGTCTATGAGGGTTTTCCACATTGTAAAAGGAACCTCTTTTCCATGCAATTTCGAAACCACATGATCTCTTACTCCCTCCACGATAATCCTCGTGGATTTGAATGTTTCTTTCTTCCACTAAGCCAAATTTTTTGCATTTTATGCTACTGTTTTTGGAATATCATTTTGTGTGCACTCCAATGCTCCATTGTCATCCAACATAGCTTCCATCATATCTTTCCAAGGATAGAAATTTTAGGTTCCTTCCAATGCATACTCAAGCCTCAATCCATTGAAAGATATTGTTCTTGTACTGAAGAATACCTACATCACATATATGATATTCAAAATCTCTTTGATATATGATAAGGAACCTTGTTTCTATGTATTTTTCAAGATCCTTGATACCATGTAGAAATAACTCGAAATTTCTAGCTTCTAATGAATTCATACTGAGAACAATAGACACAAATTTATTCTACTCAATTTGTCGAAGGGAAAACATGTACAATACAAACACATGCAATCATTCAATCACAATGAACACAATTTTTGCTAGGGAACTAAATTGGGAAAACCCTTCCTATGTTTGTATTATTAGATGAGAAAAATGTTCTATTACAATGACAACTTCAATTCTTGAAGCTCAACCTGCACTACAATACTGATCTCCTCCTCCTGAGTTTTCTCTTCCCATTACTTAGGAAAAATAGGCCTCCTGCTTCCACCTATTCCTCGTGCAATTACTACTCCTATAAAATAGGGAGCCTCCTATTTTCTTGTGAAATTCCTAAGAGAATTATCTCACATTCTCAAAACAAACTATTTACACTCATTACTATACAATAATCATTACCTTATGTCTTTTTCATCCGCTCCACTAGGAAATTCGAATTACATGCATGACTAGGGATATTTTTAGTAAATTGACTATTTAACTAAGAGATTAGTGAGTTAGAAACAATTAAAACTACTCAACTGAAATCATTCTGACTCTATTCCAAAATAGAGCTCAGATAATTGAATTTCACCAAATATAAATCCAGTAGATTTCTAGATATTAGCAATCAACTCAGGTAGAACTCGAATTTTTTCCTACTACCCACCACTTCATGGGTGATATCCCTAGGAGAAATGTATTCTCCATGATGGACCTCAGCCTACAAAAAACAAACCCTTGCAGCTCTTAAGTAGCTCATTGTGTGATTTCTCCGCCACCTGAGCCAACCATGTGGTCCCTCACCCATATGTATTGATCGTATGTTTGAAGGCGGACCTCTCGAATCTAAAGGTATGTCTTGTCATTTGGTAATTGAGTATAGGGTTTACTTATCATCCACACTTTTGGGCATGGATTTATGGGGGGATTTGGCGGAAATATTAGACTTATTTTTTTCTCCTATCCCCTTGATCTCCGTTGGGTGTTACCCTTAGATCTTAGTCCTGTGGGATCTCTTTTATTGACCATTTGGTTCTAGGGTGGTACGACGTGGTCAACCCTAACTTTTAGTGCATGGTCCCACTCCTTTATCCGCATATATTACTCCCTTTCCACTCAATATACCCCCATTCATCATTTCTCCCACCTAGGTCCACATTACCTCTCTGGGTCCACATAAGGTTAGAGTCCTATTGTAGCTGCGACAACACCCTCCAAAAATTTCACTCTCTAAAATTTTTTGAGCCCCCGAGCATTGAAAAGCTAAGTCAAAACCTTAAGTTCAAATCTTTTCAAAAGCCTTAAGTCGCTAAGTCGTCAAATAGGTGATTATCTCTAATCAACGACCTAGCGACCTTGCGACCTATTAGGTCGCCAAGCCTCTAAGTCGCATATCGCATCCAAATTTAAAAAATTGCGACCTAGCAACCCTGCGACCCCCCAGGTCACAAGGTCATAGGGTCGCAAGGTCGCATATATCATCAACGTATAATATTCGTGACCCAACGACCTCATTTATTTCCCACATGCGCGACCCATTTATAAATAGAAAGGTCGCATAGGTTGCATTTCACTCACGTGACGGAGAGCAAAAACGTTTATGACAAGCTAACTGGAGCACGATTTTCTCGGGTAAGTTGCCTAATCCTCCTGATGTTTCCATTTTTTCTATTTGTTTCCCCTTTCCCCTTATCTTAGCCCTTTTTAAGCCACCTGCCATCCCCCATTACAGATCCTCTTTTAACCTAAGTCTTTTCTAAACCTCCAAACCCTACCATTCTTATACAGACTTGTACATGAAGCCAACTAGCCTCCCCTGTGTCTATCTCTTCCTCTAATGACCACTTCATCTTCAATTTATGATTTTCTCACTGTCTCCCTTTATTCATTTAATTTAAAAATTGAGCAAAATACCGCGCCGCCATCGAAATCGTCCGCCCAACCCTAGCGCGACCTACGAACCCACGACCTCGCGACCCCCGTGACCTAGTGACCTCGATCACTAAGTCGCTAAGTCCCTAAGTCGCATCTCGCTCAAAACTGGACTTTTGCGACCTTGCGACCTAGCAACCCAGTCGCAAGTCGCTAAGTTTCAAGGTCGCATTCTCATGAATTTTTAGACTAATGCGACTCAGCGACCCCGCGACCTAGTCGCAAGTTTCCAGGTCACAGGGTCGCTTTCCTCTAAATTTTTAAGCCAACGCGACCCGACGACCCAGGAAATGGGTCACTAAGTTGCATTTTCCCCCCTTCCTTGACCTTAGTTGGGCAGAGTTTAAAATCAGTATTGAGCATTCCTTAATATGGCATCTGTCTTATCCTAAGACTATTTTATGAATATTCCAGGGAAACTTGAAGCAAAGTTAGAATGTGTCTCCATCTCTTCAGCCTCAAGTGACATGGGGCCCCCGGTGGTTTGCAGGAAAAACAAGATCCCAGAGATAGAGATCACAGAAAGTGAAGTAATTATGTCCCCTCCCCCTATCTACGGGGACACCACATGTGTATTCAACAGAAGAGAAAGTATGAGTTGGTATCAAGTATACCAATAGTTTGCACAACCTAAGTTCCCAAAGGACCTCCCAGACCGGGAAGTATATGTGAAAGTTAAGAGGTCGAAGATTCATTATGTAGGGGCCCACCCATCTATCTTCCCATGTGCTGAAATTATTGAATGGATCATACAAAAGATTGACCCCAGGATGTGGGTGATTCATGATCATGAGGGAAAAGTTTTACAAATATAAAAGGCCGGGATGTAGAGTACTACTACGCACTTCCAGAGTGGGAACAGACGTTCATAGAGGAATGGGCCACTACCCATGTAGTTTCCATAGCATACACCCTGAGAGGATGGTGGGAAGAACCGGAGAAGTTAAAAGTCAAGAAAGATCAGGAGTATCAAGTAGCAGGCCATAGAAAGGTCTATAAGCTCATAGTAGCCATGCTTTTTAGAATGTATGTTCGTCCTGATGCCACCACTTTCAGCGGTTTTTGGGTATCCCTGATGCACTTTGTTACCGTATATGGTACTCATTTCAATTGGGCCAAATTACTAATAGCGGCCCTCAAAACCAACATATCTGCAACACTAGCACTCGAGGAGGGATACTCATCCAAATTTTATATGGCCTCATATCTATTGGATGCAGTTTTTTCTAGGTGCCACTTTGAGGGATGGGCTCACAGCTGGGATAAGGAGCGAGCACGCCCAATTCACAAGGAGTTGCAGGCATTCTGGGACTCCAAATATAAGCAGAATATAGAGCCAATCACACACAGTTTCATCCCTGCACTCTACGGGAAATTGTACGGTCAGGATACCCCATGCATGTCCTGGCAAACCATGGAAACGATATTCAAGGTAGCACATTGGTTCCTATTTGCAGAATGCACCTTCATCCAAGTCTTCAGTTCATTCAAGACTCCCCATTATCTGCCCTGATTCGTCACTGACAAGATGCTACTTCAGAAAGTATGTTATCATATTACTTTTGGCTTCTCAAAGGTCCTTACTAAAGGTAAGAAGAAGCCATGGCCCACACTACCACTCACCATTGGTGCTTATATAGTCAAGGATTTCAGAGAGGTGGAGGCAGATGCTGAGAAAATCAGAGGATTCTTCCTGGCACCTTTGGATTACCGAACATACAACCCTGAGAGGATAGTCCCTGCCCATTGCAAACGGGCCAAGTTCAAATGGAGCTACTAGCATACTGAATTCCCAGCTGAAGATGGGGTAAGAAACTAGTACAACAAGGATAGGGAACTTGCCCCAGAAGCATTGACCGATCGGGAGGACCAAGATGATCGAACTCTGGAGGAGAGAATCCACGAATTGGGAGGAGCCTCATCTTGCCAGGCCAAGAAGCCCTGAACTAACATAGGGCATAGCTCTTCCACCCAACAGAAAGAAAAGGAAGCAAAAGCTTAGCAAGAAGTTGAAAATAAAGAAAAAGAGGATGAATATAAACGTAAGAAACACCTAAAGGCAGAGCAGAGAAAGAAGCAAGTGGAGGATGCCCACAGAAGAAAGGAAGAGCAGGAGGCGAAAGCAGAAGCTAAGCGGTAGCTCAAGAAAGAATTAGATCAGGTGGAGGCTGAACGTAAAAGGAAGGAAGAAGAGGAAAAAAAAGTAGAAGCTGAACACAAAATGAAAGAAGAAGACGAAAAAAAATTAGAAGCTAAGCATAGGCAAAAGGAGGAATAGGATAAGGCAGAGGTGGAGCGGCTATTGAGAGAAGCAGAACAAAAGAGAAACGAGGAACAGGATAGAAGATCGAAAGACAATTCTTCCAAAGACGCCGAGAAACCTCCTCCAGTAACAGGGGTACAGACAGAGTTGCCACCCATCGAAGTACCTACAATTAACACACATTTTTCACTCTCAGAACTAGGTACTTCTGAAGGATAGGAGGAGGAGGTGTTCAATCTGACGAGACTCACTTATGACCAATTCAAATTCAAGATCAGGCAGGAAAAGAAGAGATGCCTAGCATAGAACCCTGCCATGCAATTCACGGCCACGACGGAAAAGGATATAGTCCTGGACACTAGGACCAATCCAGTAATGATAGCATTAGCTGGCACTGCTTTTTCCACAGCCACAGAAGAAAAATTGAGCCGGATGAGTAGGGAAATCCTCTCCCTACAAAATAGATTACAAGATTCCGAACAAAGGGAAGCTAGGTTGGATCAAGAAAAGAAAGAACTAAAGGAAGAAATCCAATAGCTCCAAGATAAGATCACCCTAATTAACGAAGTACCACTCACCGTCCAAAGAGATTTGGTGACATTGGAAGCCACCATGGGGTAGGTATACGAAGAATTATTCACCATAAAGCAAACAGTCGCACCTCTACTTAGAGCACAAGCAGAAATTAAGAAGAGGAATGAGCAACTGAAAGAGGCCTCCACCGCCCTAGATAGAATGATAGAATGGAAAAACAGATATCTGCAAGCTCCAAAAAATCTTCCCAAGAAAGATTGGATTTACACTCAGAACGACAAGGTCCAAATTCGCATAAAGGTGCAATCCAAGTGTTGGGTATGTGTTATTTTCTTTCCACAACTAGCCCCATGCGTTGTACGTTGCGCCGGGCGCAACAGGGGGGTCACAGGGGGGGCGGCAGCCCCGGTGAAAATTTTTTTGGTATGCGGTCCCACTCATATGTGGACCTACCCATGTTTTGTGCATGAGTTTGCACATGGTTTTGGGGTACGATGGTTTTCGACCCCTGGTATTTTGTAGATCCGGTCAAGGGAACTACGGTTATGTTCTAATCCAGGGTTAATGGATTGGGGTTTATGTATGCTTCGGCATGTATATAAATGTGTTGTAACACTAAAAGGAATATAATGAAAAATCAAGCTGGTCGTCCCAATTTGGGATCCAGGGGAAAATCTTTGTGTTTATCTGTTTTATGTTTTATGCTCTTGCTATTTTTTATTTTCTATTATAAGATTCGTGTGTAGATAATTTCTGTTCAGGGTTAAAACCTACATTTGGTATCAGAGTTGTTTCAGCTTCAAGGGGATGCCTTTACTGTTGAGGGTTTTTTGCTTGGGTCTGAGGTAGACCCTGTTCAGTGGGAGATCTGCGGAATCGATTCTTGCTGTGAAACAAGATGGTGAGTGGTGGGAAGATAGAGATCGAGAAATTTAATGGTCAGAGTTTTGAGTTGTGGAAGCTCAAGATGGAGGATCTGCTGGTGGATAAAGATCAATGGATCGCAGTAGTTCCAGGTACTAAACCAACAGAAATATCAGATGAAGACTGGAAGAAACTGGATAGGAAGGCTAAGAGCACAATACGGTTGTGTGTGTCAGATTTAGTATTGTTGAATGTATCTGGGGAAGCTATGGCGAAGAATTTGTGGGAAAAACTTGGGACTTTGTACCAATCTACGTCTCTGGTGAATAAGTTGTTCCTGCGGAAAAAGCTGTATAACTTGAGGATGAAGGATGGAGACTCGATGACAGAGCATCTGAATGCCTTCAATACTGTGGTAAGTCAGCTGTCATCTGTTGATATTAAAATCTCAGATGAAGATAAGTGCATCATTCTGTTGTGCTCTCTACCAGACTTGTGGGACAGTCTGGTTATTGCAATAGGTAGCAATACAACTACCTTGAATTTTGATGACATTGTCTCAGCCTTGCTGTCGGAGGAAATGAGACGGAGAAATATGGAGGGTTAAAATGGAGATGCCTTATCTGTACGAGGAAGGTCCCAAAATAGAAACAAGAATAAGGTTTCGAGTGGGAGATCTAAATCTAGAGGGAGATCTAAATCTCTTGGAAAGTTTGTAAAGGTGTGCTGGAAATGAGGAAAGGAAGGACACTACAAAAAGGAATGCAGATCTAAAGCTCCTGAGAAAGGAAAGGGATCTGATGAAGCTCCTTCTACAGAGGCAAAAGCCACCTCGGATGAAGGTGGGGATGTGTATTTGGCTTCTTCTTCAAATACACATGTAGATCATGAGTCATGGTTGATTGACTCAGGTGCATCCTTTCACTTCACTCCCCATAGGGAGTGGTTCTGTGAGTATGAGAAATATGATGGTGGTGATGTCTTCCTAGGGGATGATAGGAAGGCCGGAATCGTCGGACGTGGAAAGGTCAAGCTGAAGCTGCAAGGTGGAAGGATTAGAACACTTCCTGGTGTTCTGCATATTCCTACATTGGCCAGAAATCTGATTTCTGTAAGCAAGATGGATGATGCAGGTGTAAAAACAGTGTTCGAGAAAGATGCCTGCAAGATGGTTCGGGGAGCACTGGTATTAATGCGGGGAGTTCGGACCGGAACTCTGTACAAGCTACAAGGTAGCACTTTTATTGATGGGTGTAACAGTTCTATGGTTCCTGAAAGTGGAGCGGAAAGCCTAGCTGTCTCTGGAGAAAAGACCATGCTATGGCATCAAAGGCTTGGACATATTGGAGAGAAGGGCCTTCGGATACTGCATAAAGATGGTATGGTAGAAGGTATGTCTAATTGTTCTCTGGATTTCGATTTCTGTGAACATTGTGTATATGGGAAGCAGAATCGGGTGAGTTTTCCTTCTGGTGCTAAGAGGGCAAACAAGATATTAGAAATTGTGCACAGTGATGTGTTTGGACCTGTGTCAGTTCCATCACTGGGAAAGTCTGTGTACTATGTTTCATTCATAGATGACTTCTCAAGGAATACATGGATATATTTCTTGGGGAAGAAATCTGAAGTCTTTGACAAATTTAAAGAATTTAAGGCTCTGGTGGAAAACCAGACAGAGAAGAAGATAAAGGCATTGAGGACAGATAATGGTGGGGAGTTCTGCAAGAAGGAATTTTAAGAGTTCTGTAAGAAGTGTGGTATAGCACGACAGAAGACTACTCCATACACACCTCAGCAAAATGGAGTTGCAGAAAGAATGAACAGAACACTGATGGGAAAGGCAAGAAGCATGCTCAGTGGTACCGGGTTAGGACAAGAATTCTGGGCAGAGGCAGTGGAGACTGCATGTTACTTAGTTAATAGATCACCTTCATCGGCGTTGGAGGATAAGACTCCACATGAGGTATGGACTGGTAAGAAACCCTCTCTTTCACATCTAAGGGTATTTGGATGTGATGCATATGTACATGTTCCAAAGGAGAAAAAGACCAAGTTGGATAATAAATCTGAAAAGTGCATCTTTATTGGGTATAAGGATGGTTTAAAGGGTTACAAGCTTTGGAACCCAGAAACAAGGAAGGTTGTGTACAGCCGAGATGTGGTGTTTAGAGAAGTGAAAGATGTTGTTAAACATGAAGTCCTACCAAAGGAACCTGAGAAGATAGACTTTGAGCTAAAGGAGGATGAATCAGACTCTACAACAGAAGAAGACTCAGAAGATGAAGAGCCACAAACTCCAGCTTTGAGAAGATCAGTTCGGGAAAGAAGGCAACCAGAAAGGTATAGTCCATCTGCTTTCTGTTCGGGTTTTGCCTTAACTATAACTGATGATGAACCCAGAACTGTCAGGGAGGCAGTAGATTCAGAGGATGGAAAACTCTGGAAGGAGGCCATGGTTGATGAAATGGCATCCTTGCACAAAAAAGATGCATGGGATCTGGTGGAGTTGCCGGCTGGAAGGAAGCCCATTGGGAGAAAATGGGTGTTTAAGAAGAAGATGAATGTAGAAGGCAAGGTGGAGAAATACAAAGCTCGGTTGGTAGCGAAAGGTTATTCCCAGGTGCGGGGAATTGATTTTGGTGATATTTTTTCTCCTGTTGCCAAAGTTACTTCTATTAGATTACTTTTATCTGTTGCTGCTGCATTTGATTTTGAGATAGAACAGATGGATGTGAAGACAACATTTCTTCACGGGGATCTAGAAGAGGAGATCTACATGAAGCAACTTGAAGGCTTTATGGTGAAGGGTAAGAAAGAACTAGTATGCAGGTTGAAGAAGTCTTTGTATGGGTTAAAACAGTCACCAAGGATGTGGTATCAGAAATTTGATACCTATATACGGGGACTTGGCTTCACCAGAAGTAAGGAGGATCACTGTGTTTATTTTAAATTAATTGGTGACAGTGTTATTTATTTGGTCTTGTATGTGGATGATATGTTGTTGATTGGAAATGACAAAGAAATTATCCAAGATTTGAAGACCCAACTGTTCTTCAAATTCGACATGAAGGATCTTGGTGCTGCAAACTATATTTTGGGCATGGAAATTAAGAGAGATCGGGCAAAGAGGAAGCTCTGGTTAAACCAAAGGAAGTATGTCGAGACTATATTGCAGAGGTTCAATATGTAGGATAGTAAACAGGTGAGTGTTCCTATTCCTGTAGGTTCAAAGCTGTCTGCTGAACAGTGTCCCAAGACACAAGAAGAAGAGGAGGATATGTCCAGTGTTCCATATGCAAGTGCAGTGGGTAGCCTGATGTATGCAATGGTCTGTACTAGACCAGACATTGCACATGCAGTGGGAGTATTGAGCAGGTTTATGTCAAACCCAGGGAGGGAGCATTGGACAGCAGTGAAGCGGGTTTTCAGATATTTACGTGGCACTAGTGATTATGGCTTGTGCTACCAGGGAAGACCAGGATTGGAAAGAATGTTGGACATTCGTGGTTTTGTTGATGCAGACTGGGTTGGAGATCTGGACCAAAGAAGATCTACAAGTGGGTATGTGTTTAACCTATTTGGAGGTGCAGTCAGTTGGATGAGTAAAAGACAGTCTGTAGTGGCGCTTTCAACTACAAAGGCAGAATACATAGCAGCCACTCATGCAAGCAAGGAAGCAGTTTGGTTGCAAAGATTGTGTTCAAGTATGGGGTTGGTACAACAAGCTATAAGGATAGACTGTGATAGCCAAAGTGCAATTTTCTTAGCTAAGAACCCTGCTTATCATTCAAAGACAAAGCACATTGATGTTCAATATCACTTTGTTAGAGATATGGTTGAGGCTAAAAGGGTGTTGATGGTAAAGGTGGACACTTTGAAGAATGTTGCAGATGCATTGACGAAGTCTGTGAGCACTCAGAAGTTCTCTTGGTGTAGAGAAACAATGGGTGTTGAAGAATTGGCCCAATGACTAACCTCTCCTGTGGCACCCTGTGGAAAGAAAACAACAAGTGGGAGAATGTTGGGTATGTGTTATATTCTTTCCACGACTAGCCTCATGCGTTGTATGTTGCACCGAGCGCAGCAGGGGGGTCACAGGGGGGGCGGCAGCCCCCCTGGTCGGGGTCCGGGGCAGCGCCCCGGCAAAAACAAATTTGGTATGCGGACCCACCCATGTTTTGTGCATGAGTTTGCACATGGTTTTGGGGTACGATGGTTTTCTACCCCTGGTATTTTGTAGATCCGGTCAAGGGAACTACGGTTATGTTATAATCCAGGGTTAATGGATTTGGGTTTATGTATGCTTCGGCATGTATATAAATGTGTTGTAACACTAAAAGGAATATAATGAAAAATCAAGCTGGTTGTCCCAATTTGGGATCTAGGGGAAAATATCTGTGTTTATTTGTTTTATGTTTTATGCTCTCGCTATTTTTTATTTTCTGTTATAAGATTCATGTGTAGATAATTTCTGTTCAGGGTTAAAACCTACACCAAGGAGAAGTTATTCAAAGACCTAGAGAAGGTGATGACCGCCTATGAGCATTTGATCAGCGGCATTGACGCGATGGTTAAGCTACATCATATTCCTTCTCTAGGTACATTGGGTGAAGACAAGACATGGAAATAGGTAAATCAGGAGATTCAGGCATTACTGCAACCTATTAGACAAGCCACTGCTACACCGGATCTTCCGGCATCGCAGGAGAACTTGGTTAAGTTCATCGTGACGCCAGTTTTGATATACACCAAACTGGATTCCTTATCCAACCAGGTCACAATCAAGAGAGAAACTCTAATCCTGAATGCCCTAGAATGCCTACACAGTTTGAGGGAAGATACTCCTTTGATCTCCCCAATTATTGCAGACTATCGTGCATGGAAAAATTTCCTCAAAGAACAACAAGTAGATGTTCCGACCTCGCAATCACACACACGCTCCCATGATCATATCGCAAGGTATAGCCTACTGGAAGGGTCACAGGTCACATCTTACATGGTCAGCTCACAGGTCGCATCCTCCATCAGGTCGCAGGTCGCACCTTCCCTTCGGGGACTTGTAGAAGGGATTTTTTTTGGACTCCAAAGGATAGGGGAGAGTTGAAAAGCATCGAACAGCCCCTTGTGAATGAATACAAGAATTTGTCTTAAATCTACTATTGGATCTTATGAGAATCAATGTGTCAATACTATGAGTATTTTTCTGTATATGTCTGATATCTTATGATTAATTGATCTGTGTTTTCTGCTTATACTCTTTATGCATATCATCTCACTGAATGTGTTAATGATGGTATTTTGTTTACATAGGAAATGTTTGTAACTTTATTATTGACATGTATCTTATTCACGAAAATGCCCAAGTACACATAAGTTGTTCTTGCCAGGCAGAACTGTTTCTTCTATGGTTTGAACAACTTTTACAAACACGACCTTAATGATATGTTGTTAACATCATCTCCTTCAGTTGCGTGTTTCCTTTTTATCTTTCTATTTGTAGTATTTATGCTTTTTGAAAACCATCGATATTTTGTCTTGTATCATCCGATAACTATATGCCTATAACTCTGCAGGGCTCATTTGTGTCCAGGAGAAGGAGTATTCAGCAGTAGATAGACCCACACCCCAGACGGGATCCCTATCACAAACAATTCAGAGTCTAATTGGGACTTTTTACTAGGGAGATCCCCTACTGTTGACCAGACAAATTTTCTCGTCAACATATTTGGCACTAGAAGGAGGGCCTGAATGGTAGCCTCCTAGCACACAAGTAACATCCCATTACAAACTCCCCAATGGGATACCATACATGACAATACCGACTCTCCCCCTTTGGAGAACTCCTAGGAGGAGGAAACCCATTTCTATGAGGTTACCTTAGCCCAGCTAAGGGCCCTCCACCCCATCGCCTGCAAACTTATCAGGGGCTTACAGCAAGCCCCGGTCACTAGTTCCTTGGAAAATCCTAGAACTCATGCAGCTAATCATACGCGCTAAGGAACCCTTGTCAACTCCCTTCCTCAACTTATGGATCTTATGATCGAAGATTATGTAGACGCAGTTGAGCGAAATTCTGAAGCTGCCCCAAATAGCCCTAGGGAGGGGGAAGAAGACAGCCCTGAAATTACTGAACCTCAACCCAACACCAGCCCCCAACCTGACCATACTTTGCATGATAACATGCAAGCCAACGACCCACACGGGGAAGGATCCAAGAGAGGCCGAGGTAATAGAGGCAGGGGAGGGCGAGGCCATGGGTGAGGCCGAAATGATGACAACCCCCCACACCGAAACTAGAACAGGTTTCCTTTTCTTTAAAACTAGAGAAACATCAGAAATACATGAAACCATGGAGAAAACCAAGACATGCAGTCCTGCCATGAGGGCAAGGCCTCCAGGTCTGGCATGGGTAATGAATCCAAAAGTGAGAGGGGACATGTTTACATACCACACCACTAGCAGGCCAGACGTGTGCAACCTTTAGCTTGGCTGGCTCAGTCCCCCTTAGATATCCAAGGTCCCCTACATGACATGCCCCGACACCCTGAAAAACATCCCCCTAAGTTTGACCCCGAAAAAGGTACTTTGGCCAAAGACCACATCAGCAACTTCTACATGTCTTACAGATGATGAGAGTGCAATATGACGACGTAGCATGCCGCCTTTTCCATCATACTCTTGAGAATAAAGCTACAACATGGTATCGATCGCTCCCCGTTACTTCTATCCCTTCGTGGGAACACTTCTGTCATACCTTCCTGCAAAAATTCTCAGAAGATAAAACCCCCTCGATGCTCCTCACAGAGCTTAGCACGCTGAAATTTCAGAAGAAGGAGAAGGTCAAGGATTTCAATCAACGTTTCGCCACTATATTGAATAAGTTCCCTCCGAACATGGCCTTAGATGATTCCATTACCATTTAATACTACACCAGAGCCCTCCCATGGGATATTTGTGTGTTCGTGAAATGCGAGGCCAGAGCTACCTTGGTGGCCAATTACACTACCACCCTTGCTATCGAAAAGGACATGCTATCCATAGGTGCCATTGAACACAAAGGGCAAGATGATCAAAAAATAATGACGAAGAGAACCTAATCCTCTAGCCACAAAGTTGGAGACAAAGATAAGGACCCCTTTGATTTTGAAAGTATTACAAAATCCCTCAAGTTGTTGACCAACGAAGTCTCTGACCTGAAAAGGAAAAACAATGATTTTTCCCAAGCTTCTAAAACACAGAAACCTTTCTTCAAAAAGAATAACCTTGTTGTGAATCGGCCCTCATCAGCTCGAGTGTTGAGGAAATTGGCAAGGACAAATTTTCTTCTTTTCATCAAGCCTCTCACTCAGAGAAGACTTGTCCCCAGTGGATTAATAGCATGACTACAGTGGTGAACCAGCTTCTAGAAGATCAAACCCCCGGGGATATGGAGGAGGAGGCTATTTCAGGCGAAGAGGAAATTTCTCCCCCAGATGAAGATATGGGATCCCCTATCCTCGCTTTCGAGGTCATACGCGGAGAGTCTCCCCTTCCCACCTCTGGGATAAACCTAGCTAACAAAACTAAATCTAAACCCCCTCGAAATGATGGCTTGAGGAGTAAAGGCCTAGTGCCTAAGCAGTCTTTCGAAGAGAAAAGAAAATCCTTCTTAAGAAAAATCTTGCCCCCACACGCAGAAAACCAAGACAAAACTCCTAAAAAATTTAGTCCAACTACTCCCCGAGAAGGCCCCAAGGCTAAATCTTCATTAGTTTCCCCTAAGAACACCATCGAGCCCACCTCACCCGTAGATTATGGGTATAACATTATCGAGGACATGAACAATACCAGGGCCAATATCTCTCTCTACGAGCTCACTCACATTGCTAACCAACGAGATCTCATTCTTAAGACCTTTTCCAATCTACCGGCGACCAAACCTGTAAGCATCACGTCTGCCCAAACTGCTGCTAGTCCCCAATCCATCATGAATGCCGTAAACACCAACTCCAGGGGAACCATGCCACCTTTCCTCCTCTCCTTTGAGATCTTTAACTTCAATGTCCACAACTACCTCGTTGATTCTAGTGCATCCACGAATTTTATGCCCTTATTCGTGTGCAAGAAGCTAACTATACGCCCTGAGAAAACCGACGCCAGAATCATCCAGCTCGACAGATCTCAAGTCCCCGTAGTGGGCGAACTAAACAACGTCATTATCCGCTTATCCTCCGACTCCAAAGTGCATCAGTGCATCGACATAGTAATCATGGATATCCCCAAGGCCTATGGCCTTATATTGAGCTCATATTGGTCCAGTAAGCTCCAGGGGTACTTTGCCGCCGATTGGTCCCACCTTTGGCTCCCGTACAAAGGTAGGAATAACCAAATGCAGATTAAGAGTCAACCATACATGAAACATACTGTGACTGACCTGGATGAAACTAACGAACCAATAAGTTTCACGTAAGAAGAGCTCGGTATGTGTTTCTTAGAGTCCATCTTTGGTTGTTATCAGCCTCACCAATCCCCTATCACCCAAGAAATTCAGTCTGAGTTGCTTCTAGTTGCTAAAAACTCCTCCCCATCCAACCAAGATTCTCTAGAAACTGATGCCCCTAGCACATCCTCAATGGGATCAGATAGCCTTTTCCAACCAGAAGACGAAATATGGACCCTATACTATGATGGCTCCAAAACCCAAGACGAGGCTCACGCAAGCTGCACCTTGCTAGACCCTCAAGAGAACAAGTTTCTAATGTCTTGCTAGTTAGAGTTCCAATGCACCAATAATACAGCCGAGTATGAGGCACTGTTACTAGGACTCCAAAAGGCCATAGATCTAAAAGTCCATTGTTTGAAGGTAATTGGCGATTTTGAGATTATCACTTCTCAGGTACGCAACACCATCCATTGCTTGTCTCCCCATCTGAAAGATTACCAGCAAGAGGTATGGTGCTTAATTTTATCTTTTGATGCTTTTGGTATTAAATCTTTACTTAGAATGCATAATGCAGCAGCCGATACACTTTCCAACGCTGTCGCTAGGTTCACCCCATTTAGGGATGGGTTTTCTATTGAAGTTATATACAAGCCATCCATACCAGACAATGTTACTAATTTACACGTTTTCAATGATGACCAGCATGTACTCGATTTCATGCTCAACACAGATATATTCAAAGACGTAGTTATGGAAGAAGAGGATCATGATCGGGCTTTGTAGGAGGAACTAAGAAATTGGAAAGAAAATCCCATACCCAAAGGGGTCGTGTCACTCGAAAAGTTGTTCAACTTACAGAACCGTTTTTGGGGGCCCCCAAACACGAAGGTGCAAAGTTCCATGTTAGCAAACCGAAAATTTAACCTCGGGACAGACAAGGATCCCAAGCTTGTAAATTTAGGTAATGAGTGCACCCCTCAGGAGAAACAAGCATTCACCTTATTATTTAAGATATACCGAGATGTGTTTTCCTAGATGTATGGCGATCTTCGGACTTATGATACATGGATCATCCAACACGTCATACCCATTAAGGAAGGAGTGAAGTCATTCCAACAAAAACTGAGAAAAGTACACCCAGCTCTAGAACCGATGATCCAAAAGGAACTAAAGAAGCTCTTGGATGCGCAGATAATTTTCAAAGTTAGACATTCGACCTGGGTGTCCAACTTGGTCCTTGTTCGCAAGAAATCCGGTGAAATTCGTTTATGCATAGACTTCAGGAATTTGAACAGATCCTCCGACAAAGACAACTATCTGGTCCCTCCTATGGAGCAAATCCTTCAAGCTGTATCAGGGTCATAAATGTTCTCTCCATTGGATGGGTTTTCGGGGTATAATCAAGTACTCGTGGCTGAGCCCGATCGACTCAAAACAACTTTCAGAACTAACTGGGGAACATTTGCTTTCATATTCGTGCCCTTTGGGATGATTAACACCAGTGCCACCTTCCAAAGCTCTATGGACATCGCCTTCAGAGGACTTATTGGGAAAAGCGTGGTAGTTTACCTTGACGATGTCACAATGTTTTCAAAGCATAGATCTAACCACATACACCATCTCAAGAAAATTTTTGAAAGGTGTCGGAAATACAGGATCTCACTGAACCCAAAGAAAAGCATGTTCGCCTTCACCGAAGGAAACTTGTTGGGACACATAATAACTCAAGACGGCATAGTGGTGGATCCGAAACGTGCGAAAGTCATCGCTTAAATACCGCTCCCAAGTGGTAGGAAAGCTATGCAGTCCTTCCTTGGAAAAATCAACTTTGTCCGGAAATTTATATCAGATTTCGCTTAAATCGTGAAACAATTACAAGGCATGATCAAGAAAAATGCTAACTTTAAATGTAATCCTCCCGAAAAATAAGCGTTCGACAACATCAAACGAGCCATCGTGGAAGCACCCGCTCTTTATAGTTTGGATTTCAACAAAGGATTTATCTTGTACACCTTTGCCTCAGATTCATCTTTGGCCACTGTCCTCACTCAGAAAGATGACTGCCACAATGAGCGGCCTATATCATTTATGAGCACTGGATTACAAGGTGTCGAGCTAAATTATCCAGATATTGACAAACAAGCTTATGTGGTATACAAGGCAATTAAACATTTCAGGCCGTACATTTTGAAGAATCATGCCACATTCTTCATGCCTCACCCATCTGTTCGCTCACTATTCGTACAGCAGGAGATGGGTGAGCGACGAGGAAACTGGATGATATGCCTTCAGGAATATGACCTGGAATTCAAGCCAGCACACACTGTGAAGGGCCAAGGATTGTGTCGCATGGCCGATAAAACTGATAGCACAGCCCCACAGGATACATCCTCTTGGTATGTAGATCTCCTGCAATATCTGAAACACGACACCATGGGCCCCACTTTAACTACCAAGCAGAAGCATGCGTTGAGACTGAAAGCTATATCCTACCAACCTAGTTCAGGCTAAGTTGTTTTGCAAACATCACAGCGGTGTCTTGCTACGCTGTTTGGGATGGGTTGAGGCACAAAAAGTATTGATAGAACTTCACGATGGCCCCGCAGGGGGGCACTATGCAGGAGACACCACTGCTCACAAGATCATGCGTGCTAGTTTCTATTGGCCTACTTTTTTTAAAGATGCACACACATATGTCTAGAAATTCCAGCATTGCCAAAAGGTCACAAATAGAGATATACAGCCTTCGGCCCCGTTACAACCTGTCGCAGTGGAAGAACCTTTTCAACAATGAGTGTTAGGTCCCTATATTACTAGTATAGTCCCTTATTGTTTTGAGTGTAACCCCATTATTGTTATTATTGTACCCTTGTAACCCCCATATTGTTATTATTGTGCCCTTAAATTATTATTTTTAGGTCGGCTAGGATTACATTGTGGCCCCACTAGGATTACATTATGGCCCCATGGACTCCTATATATAGAAAGGAGGTTTTGTCATTTGAATAATCCAAGAATTTTTCATTCATGTAATGTATTAGAGGTTTCCCCCTCAAATTGGCTTATTTCTAAGACGTTGATATCTCTTTTCTTCTCTTTTTGGAGTTGGTTTCACAACATTTGGTATCAGAGCTTTGGATTCTAGGGTTTCGCTGCTCTAAACAAGTCATCGTGGCATTTTCTCTATAATTTTTTTTCTACAAAGGTTCAGAATCTGAAATTATTAGGGTACGAAGCCAAAATCCCGAGGAAACTCGTTGCAAAATTTCAGATCTTGGTTCACAACATTTTCGGAGATATGATATGTGGAAGGTAGTTCTTTTTCAGGCTCCCGAATTTCATCTCAAAGAGGTGGTCGTGGGAAACAATTCATAACTCTCTCTCTGAGCATCGGATTGGAGTGCCGTAAAAAGTGGTCACAAGTACACCGACTGTAGTTTATGTTTTTTTCAATTTTAGAGCCAAAGTACAAAACAGTGACACATGGAAAGTCGTAAAAGTTCACTCTACTGAACCAGTCCATAATTAGGTCATTGTGGGAGATTGGACATAACTTTGCCTTGGAGAATCCAAATCAGGTCAGACCTATGGCATTCGAAAGAGAATTCAGAGGGCTACCTCAGTGAAAATTTTCAAATATTTAAGAGCCGCAATCACAGATATAATCCAATTTCAATATCAAGCTCCTCAAAATCAAGAAAAAGGTGTGTATTTTTTTCCAAATTGCATAAGTCTTGTTTGAAGAATCAATTTGAATTGATTACAAGGGCGTATTATAGAATAGATATTAGTATTGGGTTCTAAAAAATTCCACGTAAAAATAATTCAACACCCATTAAGCCTTCAGAAGGCTCTACTATGACTCATGAAAATGAAGAATTGCAACATGATGTTTCAAAATTACAAGAGCAAGTGCACCAAATTTCACTCTCGCAAAGAACAGCAAAAAATGAAATGGAAGTTTTGAATAAAGGCATGGAAGCAAAGATTGATGGTTTGAAGAATAATATGGATGGTTTGAATAAAGGCGTGGAATCTACGATAGATGGCATGGAAGCTGGAATGGAATCTAAGATGGATGACATGGAAGCTAAGATCAATGAAAAAATGGAAAACATGAAGAATGATCTAAAAGCATACATGGAAGGTTTGAAAAATTTGATACAAGAAATGTTTCCTAATGGTGAAAAGATAGTAGAGGAAACTCATGATGAGAACAAAATAAATGTTAATCATGATTTCATAAACTCTAATGTTGGCGGGAAGAACCACCATATTCCAAAAATGGATACGAGGAAGTTTGATGGAAAGCATCCTGTAACATGGATACTACAGATGGAGCAATATTTTGATCTCCATAATGTGCAAAACACACAAAAGGTATGCATTGAAACTTTACATTTAGAACAAAATACATTTGTATGGTATCGATTGCTTTGCTCCCATAAAAAAATTGTCACTTGGCCAATTTTTACGGAGGAAATGATAGCACATTATGAGGATACAAAGAGAAACACCTTCTTTAGCCAATTGATAAATCTCAAACAAAAGGGTTTAATGGGGGAGCACATTGAGGACTTCCAAAAATTGAATATAAGGGTAACTTATATTCTAGAGGACCACAGGATTGATCTCTTCATAGGTACTTTAAAGGATAACATCCAACATGAAGTTCACGTTTTGGAACCTGATTCATTGGAGAAGGCATTCAGATTGGCAAGAAAAATTGAATATAAAATTATGGTGAAAGGAAGCCTACCACTCACTTCTATAAAGAGGGAAGTGTTGCTACTCCTAGATTTCCACAACCTACAAGGTTGACACCACAGCAATTGTTAGAAAAAAGAGCAAAAGGGCTTTGATACAGTTGTGATAGAAAATACACTAAAGGTCATAAGTGTGCTAAGAATAAATTATTTTACATAGATTGTGAAGAGGAAGAAGAAAATGAACAAGAAGAGGATATACACCAGGAACCAACCCTAGAAGAGGAAGAAATGAATCCGACCATATCGTGTAATGCACTGGCAGGAATTACCACTCCTCAAACTCTCAAGATACAAGGACAAATCAAGAAGGAAAAGGTAATAGTGTTGATTGATTCAGGTAGCACCCATAATTTTATTCATTGTAAGGTAGCCAAGGAATTGAATTGTTTCCTATACCCAACACCAGAATGTCAAGTGATGGTTGCAAATGGAGGAACTATAAATTGCTCTAAAAAATGCCATAATATCAAGCTAACCATGGGGGAATATGTATTGAATAGTCCAATGCTTTCCATTCCTATGGGAGGTGTTGATGTTGTACTAGGAGTACAATGGTTACAATCTTTGGGGACGGTAGCTTTTAATTTTCAAGAACTCTTCTTGAATTTTTTTTCAGAAGGAAAGGAAGTCGAATTACAGGGTATTGCAGGGAAGCCGGTAAAGATAATAAGCTCTAATGTCATGGGCAAGCTTCTAAAGAAATAACAACAAGGCATACTTGCACAATTATGCTCACTAGAAGTTCCAACATCAAAATCATCTATTTCTGTAGATCTCCAAAAAGTCTTGGACAATCATTCCAAGGTTTTTGAAACTCCAAAAGGACTCCCACCTATTCGTGATCATGATCATGCTATTCATTTGATTCTAGGAAGTTTTCCTCCAAACATCAGGCCTTATAGATATCCTTATGTCCAAAAGAGCGAAATTTAACGTATGATTGCAGAAATGTTAGAGGCAGGTATAATTCAACCTAGTCAAAGTTCTTTCTCTACTCCTGTAGTATTGGTACACAAAAAGGATGGATCATGACACATGTGTCCGGATTATAGGGAGCTCAATAAGCTCACCATTAAGGATAAATTTCCCATTCCTGTGATTGGTGAATTATTGGATGAACTACATGGAGCAATTTATTTTACCAAATTGGATCTTTGTTCAGGGTATCATCAAATTAGAATGAAGACTGAAGATATTCCGAAAACAAAATTTTGAACTCATGAGGGTCATTATGAATTTTTGGTCATGCCTTTTGGCCTTATCAATGCACCTTCTGCATTTCAAGGGTTGATGAATTCCATTTTCAAACCCTTCCTTAGAAAATTTGTCCTAGTATTTTTTTATGATATACTAATCTACAACAAATCTTGGAAGGATCATGTTCAACATGTTGACAGGGTGCTCAAACTATTGCAGGAGTAACAATTATATGCAAAAACATCCAAATGTTTCTTTGGAGTACAAGAGGTGGAATATCTGGGTCATATTGAATCTCATGAAGGTGTTAAGGTAGACCCTAACAAAATTAAATCCATTAAGGAATGGAAAGTCCCCACAACCATAAAGCAGTTGCGAGGATTTCTTGGGTTAACAGGTATTATCGAAAGTTTGTTAAGAATTATGGGAGAATAGCAGCATGTCTAACAACATTATTGAAGAAAGATGCATTTTCATGGACTCCTGAAGCAACTAAGGTCTTTGAACATCTTAAAGAGGCAATGTGCCTAGCACCAGTCTTAGCTATGCCAGACTTCACAAAAACCTTTATTGTGGAATGTGATGCCTCATGAAATGGAATTGGTGTTGTTTTAATGCAAGAATGAAGACCCATTGCTTTTGAAAGTTGTCCAATCAAAGGAAATTATTTACAGAAACCTATTTATGAGAATGAAATGTTAGCAATACTGCATACCTAATGGGAAGACACTTCAAGGTAAAAACTGATCATGATAGTCTTAAACACTTTTTGGAACAAAGACTATCTTCAGAAGAGAAGCAAAAATGGGTCACAAAGATGTTGGGTTATGACTTTGAAATAATATACAAAAAAGGGGAGCTAAATGTTGTTGCAGATGCACTCTCAAGAAAGAATGAAGAGGTGGAAGAATTTCTTTGTGCCATTTCTATTATCTAACCAGATTGGATAACCAAAGAAAGAGATGAATGGAAGAAGGACAAAGAAGTGTGGACACTCATTGAAAAGTTGTAGAAAGATCCTAGTATATCTGATACATTTAGTTGGAAAAATGATTCCTTATGGTAAAAATATCGCTTATATCTTTGTAAGAATTCCCAACTAAAACAAAAGATTCCTTTGGAATTGCGCACTTCTCCTTTAGGAGGACACTCAGGATTTTTAAAAACTTACCACAGGGTGAAGAAAGAATTTTTTTGGGATGGCCTTAAATTTTATTTTCAAAGGTTTGTGGCGGAATGTTTGGTTTGCCAGCAAAATAAAGTTGAGACAATTAAGACCCTGGGTCTTCTACAACCTTTATCCATTCCAAGTCAACATTGGGAGGATATGTCAATGGATTTTATCACAGGTTTACCTAAGTCCGAAGGAGAGAGTGTCATCATGGTGGTAGTTGATATACTTACCAAGTATGCACACTTTTGTGCATTATATCATCCATTTAAAGCAAGTACAGTTGCTACTACATTTATTGACACAATTCAAAAGCTACATGGAAACCCAAAGGTTATTGTGAGAGACAGAGATTCCATTTTTACTGGAAATTTTTGGACGGAGTTATTTTCTTGTTTGGGTACTCAATTAGCTCATAGATCATCTTATCACGCTCAATCCGATGGTCAAATTGAGATAGTAAATAAATGTTTGGAAGGATATCTTTGTTGTTTTGTATCTGATAAAAAAACACAATGGGTCAAGTGGTTACCTCTAGCTGAACGGTGGTATAACACTTCCTTCCATACTGCAGCAAAAATGACCCCATTTATGGCACTTTATGGATATCATCCACCATTGATCACATCATCTTTAAGAGAAAATTTGAAGGTTCAAGCATTGGAAGATCACATCGAGCATCAACAAGAAGTTCTCCAACTCTTAAAGGACAGCCTGAATTTGGCACAAAATCGAATGAAACAACAGGCAAATCAACATCACAGTGAGAGAAGTTTTGATGTAGGAGACTGAGTATTTTTACGGCTACAACCATACAAACAAATGCCCCTCAATCAAGCTAAGAAGGATAATAAATTATTTCCAAAGTACTATGGTCCTTACAAGGTGTTACAAAATATTGGTACTATGGCATACAAATTGGAGCTTCCTGCTTCTTCATGAGTGCATCCAATTTTCCATGTTTCATGCTTAAAGAAGGTTATAGGTGAAAATCTTCCAGTTCAAACAATATTGCGAGAACTTGATGAGGAAGGAAAAATCATATTGGAACCTGAAGCGGTCATGGAAACAAGAACTCGACAGCTACGGAATCGATCAATTTCAGAGTATCTCATCAAGTGGAAGAACTTACCCACTGAAGATTCTACATGGGAGGATGAGAATTTTATACAGAAGCACCCAGAGCTACTCAAGCGTTGAAGACAACACTTTTTTGACAGAGAGGGGCATGTTAGATCCCTATATTACTAGTATAGTCCCTTATTGTTGTTAGTGTAACCCCCTTATTGTTATTATTGTACCCTTGTAACCCCCATATTTTTATTATTGTGCCCTTAAATTATTATTGTTAGGTCGGCTAGGATTACATTGTGCCCCCACTAGGATTACATTATGGCCCCATGGACTCCTATATATAGAAAGGAGGTTTTGTAATTTGAATAATCCAAGAATTGTTCATTCATGTAATGTATTGGAGGTTTCCCCCTCGAAGTGGCTTATTTCTAAGGAATTTATATCTCTTTTCTTCTCTTTTTGGAGCTAGTTTCACAACAATGGGGGCTAGACGTGATTGGGGAAATCCTGCCACACTCTTCCAAGAAACATAGGTACATCCTCACCGCCACAGACTACTTCACAAGGTGGGTTGAAGTAGTACCATTACGTCAAGCCAATGATCAAGAGGTAATAGCCTTCATCACCCAATGCATCATGATCAGATTTGGCGTTCCAACCTTCCTTGTTTTTTATAATGAAACATATTTCTCATCGTTGAAATTATATGATTTTTCTCTAGAAAATGGTATCGTACTTAAACATGCTGCCAACTATTACCCTCAAGGAAACGGGTTAGTCGAGTCAACCAACAAGAACCTAATCTGCATCATCAAAAAGACTCTATTGTCCCAAAAGCGAAATTGGCATAGGGCTCTCCACAATGCCCTCTGGGCAGATCGAGTCACACCCAAACCTTCCCTAGGCACCTCCCCATTTTTCCTCATATACAGAAAAGAAGCTATCCTTCCTCCCAAATTGTCTCTCCCGGCCCTTTGATTATCTAAGGAGACTCATGGCACTCCTTGCCTTGCTTTACAAGCCTGAATAGACACACTATTGAAGAAAGGAAAAAAGCTTGGGAAAAATTCGCCATCCACCAAGGACGGATAAAACGATGGTTTGACAAGAATTCAGTCGGGAACAAGGTTTTCGAAGTAGGTGACCTTGTCCTCAAATGGGATAAAGCTCATGAAGATAAAGGGAAACACTCCAAGTTCCAGGCATTATGGATAGGTCCTTTCTAGATTAGAGAGAAGGTCGGTTCCCACACTTATAGGTTACAAAATCTTGAAGGGAGGATTGAGTTTCTCCCTGTGAATGGACACGACCTTAAGCACTACTTCACCTGACAGCCCCTAGGGGCCATCGCTACACCCTGTACCATAATTTTCTTGTTTTTTTTTTTTTTTTTTGTCGTTCTTTACCTTTCTTGTCTTCAATAAATCACTTGGTCCACACAACCTCCCGTTAGCCATTTCTTTCCTTTGGCACCGAATTTTTGAAAGGGGATATAGAAGCTACCCAAGTGGAATACTAAGTTAGGATCTATGTGGGCGTATTATCTCCTCCTAGAGTGTGAAAAAGGCAAGCATACCTGTGATGGGCACTCAGTGGTGAGAACATGATTAAGACCCTAGGACCAAGACGCGATAGCTTACCTAGTATGCAAGCCTAGGGGACTGTTGTGCAAAAGGAAATGTTCTGTTAAATCAGTTACTAGATGGAAAAGGGAGGAGTCAACCTCAGTTGACGAACGGAAATCCAGGAAAACCCCTAGTCCTCATGTAGACCAGGAGCAACCTCTCTTGCAAGTAAAATAAGTTGGGATCCCTCATCCGCCCAGGCAATAATTTCCAAAAAAATCAGTGCCTTGAACATGGAAAATAAGTTCCCTAAGCACATTTTAATAAGTGCATTGAGCACATGAATAAAGGGTAAAGGATTAAGAAAGGCTTCCTACGTAGAGAGATGATATGATGACTCCGTCGAGGTACTGACCAGGCTCGCTGGCAACGGAGCAACGCTCGTGATTCCTAGGCACTGACTCCGCCGGGACCATCTGGTTCGCTGGTAGTGGAGCAACACAATGAGGACCAAATAAAATATACTGTATCTGAAAACCCCTGAGGTTACTTTGAAATTTTCCATCTGGTCTCTAAGAATGAAAATGCGGTAAACCAGCACCCAAGGGCAAGCAGATAGGGAGAGCAAGTGCGCAAGGCTCCAAGACTGAAGAAGTGGGACCCACGGGGAAAAAGGAACAGTGCGCTATGCCCTCCTACCCCCCTCAAGATGAAACACTGGCAGAGATTCTGGGCCCTACCAATGAATCACCATTTGTTGTAGCCACTACAACACCCTCCAAAAATTTCACCCTCTAAATTTTTTTTAGCCCCCGAGTATCGAAAAGCTAAGTCAAAACCTTAAGTTCAAATCTTTTCAAAAGCCTTAAGTTGTTAAGTCGCCAAATAGGCCATTGTCTCCAATCAGCGACCTAGCGACCTTGTGACCTATCAGGTTTCCAAGTCGCTAAGTCACGTATCGCATCCAAATTTAAACAATTGTGACCTAGCGACCCTGCGACCCCGTGACCCCCAGGTCGCAAGGTCACAGGGTCGTGAGGTCACACATATCATCAACGTAGAATATTCATGACCCAGCAACCTCATTTATTGCCCACACATGTGACCCCTTTATAAATAGAAAGGTTGCATAGGTCGCATGTCACTCACGCGACGGAGAGCAAAAATGCTTTGGACAGGCCAACTGGAGCGCGATTTTCTTGGGTAAGTTGCCTAATCCTCATGATGTTGCTATTTTTCTATTTGTTTCCCCTTTCCCCTTATCTTAGCCCTTTTTAAGCCACCTACCATCCCCCATTGTAGATCCTCTATGAACCTAAGTCTTTTCTAAACCTCCAAACCCTACCATTCTTATACAGACTTGTACATGAAGCCAACCAGCCTCCCCTATGTTTGTCTCTTCCTCTAATGACCAGTTCATCTTCAATTTATGATTTTCTCACTGTCTCCCTTTATTGATTTAAGTTAAAAATTGAGAAAAAGACCGCGTAGCCATCGAAATCATCCGCCCAACCCTAGCGCGACCTTCGACCCCACGACCTCACGAGCCAGCGACCTCGACCACTAAGTCGCTAAGTTGCTAAGTCGCATCTCGCTCAAAACTGGACTTTTGCAACCTTGTGACTCAGTGACCCAACGACTCGGTCGCAAGTCGCTAAGTCGCAACGTCGCATCCTCATGAATTTTTAGACCAATGCGACTCAGCGACCCCGCGACCTAGTTGCAAGTCACCAAGTCGCAGGGTCTCTTTCCTCTAAAGTTTTAAGCCAACGTGACCTGGTGACCCAGGCAATGCATTGCTAAGTCACATTTTCCCCCCCTTCCTTGACCTTAGTTGGGCAGAGTTTAAAAGAAGTATTGAGCATTCATTAATATGGCATGTGTCTTATCTTGGGAATGTTTTATGAATATGCCAGGGAACCTCGAAGCATAGTTAGAGTGTGTCTCCGTCTCTTCAGCCTCATGTGACATGGGGCCCCCGGTGGATCGCAGGAAAAACAAGAGCCTAGAGATAGAGATCATAGAAAGTGAGTACTTATGTCCCCTCCCCCTATCTACGGGAACACCACATGTGTATTCAGGAGAGGAGAAAGCATGAGCTGGTATCAAGTATACCAAGAGTTTGTACAACCTGAGTTCCCAGAGGACCTCCCAGACTGGGAAGCATATGTGCAAGTTAAGAGGTCGAAGATTCACTACGCAGGGGCCCACCCATCTATCTTCCCATGCGCCGAAATTATTGAATGGATCATACAAAATATTGACCCCAGGATGTGGGTGATTCGAGATCACGAGGGAAAAGATTTTGCAAATATAAAAGGATAGGATGCAGAGTACTACTACGTGCTTCCAGAGCGGGAACAGCCGTTCAAAGAGGAATGGGCCACTACCCATGCGGTTTCCATAGCAGACACCCTGAGAGGATGGTGGGAAGAACCGGAGAATTTCAAAGTCAAGAAAGACCAAGATTATTAAGTAGCAGGCCTTATAAAGGTCTATAAGCTCGTAGTAGCCATGATTTGTAGAATGCATGGTCATCTCGATGCCACAAATTTCAGCGATTCTTGGGTATCCCTGATGCACTTTGTTACTATATATGGCACCCATTTCAATTGGGCCAACTTACTAATATCAGCCCTCAAAACCAACATATCTGCAGCACTAGCACCCTAGGAGGGATACTCGTCTGAATTTTATATGGCCTCCTATCTATTGGATGCAGTTTGTTCTAGGTGCCACTTTGAGGGGTGGGCTCACAACTGGGATCAGGAGTGAGCTCGCCCAATTCACAAGGAGTTGTATGTATTCTGGGACTCCAAATATAAGCAGAATATAGAGCCAATCGTACACAGTTCCATCCATGCACTCTACGGGAAATTGTTTGGTTAGGATACCCCATGCATGTCTTGGCAAGCCATGGAAACGATATTCAAGGTAGCACATTGGTTCCCATTTGTAGAAGGCACCTTCATAAAAGTCTTCGGTTCATTCAAGACTCCCCATGCTCTGCCCCGATTCATCACTGACAAGATGCTACTTCAGGAAGTATTTTATTAGATGATTCTGGCTTCTCAAAGGTCCTTACTAAAGGTAAGAAGAAGCCATGGCCCACACTGCCACT
Source organism: Pinus albicaulis (assembly GCA_034641835.2). Lineage (NCBI taxonomy): Eukaryota > Viridiplantae > Streptophyta > Pinopsida > Pinales > Pinaceae > Pinus > Pinus albicaulis. Next base: position 142,335,359 of record CM076575.1, read on the forward strand.
CACCTTTGGTGCTTATATAGTCAAGGATTTTCAAGAGGTGGAGGCAGAAGCTGATCAAATTAGAGGATTCTTCCTGGTGCCTTTGGATTACCGGACATACGACCCTGAGAGGATAGTCCCTACCCATTGTAAACGGGTCAAGTTCAAATGGAGCTACCAACATACTGAATGCCCAGCTGAAGATGGGGAAAGAAACTGCTACAACAAGGATAGGTAACTCACCCCGGGAGCATTGACTGATCGGGAGGACCAATATTATCAAACTTTGGAGGAGAGAATCCACGAATTGGGAGGAGCCTCGTCTTCCCAGGCCAAGAAGCCCCAAACTAACACAGGCCATATCTCTTCCGCCCAACAGAAAGAAAAAGAAGCAAAAGCTCAGCAAGAAGTTTAAAAGAAAGCAAAAGAGGATGACAATAAACGTAAGAAACACCTGAAGGCAGAGTAGAGAAAGAGGCAGGCGGAGGATGCCCACGGAAGAAAGGAAGAGCAGGAGGCAAAAGCAGAAGCTGAGCGGTAGCTCAAGAAAGAATTAGATCAGGTGGAGGCTGAAAGTAGAAGGAAGGAAGAAGAGGAAACAAAAGAAAAGCTAAACGCAAAAGGAAAGAAGAAGAGGAAACAAAAGCAGAAGCTGAGCGCAGGAAAAAAGAAGAACAAGATAAGGCAGAGGAAGAATGGCTATTGAGAGAAGAAGCAGAACAAAATAGAAAATAGGAAGAGGATCGAAGATCGAAAGACAATTCTTCCAAAGATGCCAAGACACCTCCTCCAATAACAGGGCACAGACAAAGCTACCACCCATCGAAGTACCTGCAATTAACACACATTTTTCACTCTCAAAACCAGGTACTTCTGAAGGACAGGAGGAGGAGGTGTTCAATCTGACGAGACTCACTTATGACCAATTCACATTCAAGATCAGGTGGGAAAAGAGGAGATGCCTAGCACGGAACCCTGTCGCGCCATTCACGGCCACGACGGAAAAGGATATAGTCCTGGACACTAGAACCAATCCTGTATTGATAGCATCAGCCGGCACTACTTTTGCCGCAGCCACAGAAGAAAACATGAGCCGGATGAGTAAGGAAATCCTCTCCCTACAAAATATATTGCAAGACTCTGAACAAAGGGAAGCTAGGTCAGATCAAGAAAAGAAAGCAATGAAGGAAGAAATCCAACAGCTCCAAGATAAGACCACCCTGATTAATGAAGTACCGCTCACCATCCAAAGAGAGTTGGGGACAGTGGAAGCCACCATGAGACAGGTGTATGAAGAAATGTTCACCATAAAGCAAACAGTCGCACCTCTACTTAGAGCGCAAGCGGAAACTAAGAAGAGGAACGAGCAACTGAAAGAGGCCTCCACTGCCCTGGATAGAATGATAGAATGGAAAAAAAGATATATACAGGCTCCAGAAACTTTTCCCAATAAATATTGGATTCACATTTAGAATGACAAGGTCCAAATTCTCATAAAGGTGCAATCCAAGGAGAAGTTATTCAAAGACCTAGAGAAGGTGATGACTGCCTATGAGCATTTGATTAGCGGCATTGACTCAATGGCTGAGCTGCACCATATTCCTTCTCTAGGTAAATTGGGTGGAGACAAGACATGGGAATAGGTAAATCAGGAGATTCAGGAATTACTGCAACCTATTAGACAAGTCGCTGCTACACCGGATCTTCCGGCATCGCAAGAGAACTTGGTTAAGTTCGTCGTGATGCTAGTTTGGATCTACACCAAACTAGCTTCCTTATCCAAGCATGTTCCAATCAAGAGAGAAACTTTGATCCCAAATGCCCTAGAATTCCTGCACAGGTTGAGGGAAAATATTCCTCTGATCTCCCCAGTTGTTGCAGACTATCGTGTATGGAAAAATTTCCTCAAAGAACAACAAGTAGATGTTCCCGACCTCGCAATCACACACACGCTCCTGTGATTAGATCGTAAGGTACAGCCTATAGGAAGGGTCGCAGGTCACATATTACATGGTCAGGTTGTAGGTCGCACCCTCCATCAGGTCACAGGTCGCACCTTCCATCCAGGTCGTGAAGCATATCAACAGGCAGGAAGGCGAAGAGTCAAGACACCCAAGGGTCACTTTTGCCTTATATATACTCCCTTCGAGGACTTGTAGAAGGGATTATTTTTGGACTCCAAAGGAGAGAGGAGAGTTGTAAAGCATTGAACAGCCCCTTATGAATAAATACAAGCATTTTTCTTAAATCTACTATTGGATCTGATGAGAATCAATGTTTCAATACTATGAATATTTTCTGTATATGTCTGATATCTTATGATTAATTGATCTGCATTTTCTGTTGATACTCTTTATGCATCTCAGCTCACTAAATGTGTTAATGATGGTATTTTGTTTACATAGGAGATGTTTGTAACTTTATTATTGACATCTATCTTATTCACAAAAATTCCCAAGTACGCATAAGTTGTTCTTGCCAGGCAGAACTGTTTCTTCTATGGTTTGAACAACTTTTACAAACACGACCTTAATGATATGCTGCTAACAGCATCTCCTTCAGTTGCATCTTTCCTTTTTATCTTGTTATTTGTAGTATTTATGCTCATTGAAAATCATCGATATTTTGTCTTGTATCATCCGATAACTGTATGCCTATAACTCTGCAGGGCTCATTTGTGTCCAGGAGAAGGAGTATTCAGCAGTAGCCGGACCCACACCCTGGACGGGATCCCTATCACAAACGGTTCAGAGTCTAATTGGGACCTTTTACTGAGGAGATCCCCTACTGTTGGCCAGACAAATTTTCCCGTCAACAAGTCCCTATGTCCTTGCCCCCACCTTGGGTCAGGCTTGTTACGCTGCCCTGCAGGTTGAAGCAACTAAAAGTAAAATTATAAGCATAAATGGACACATTCAACAAGATATTGTACAACAAAATGAAAAATATGGTCAGGACAAAAATAATTAGTACGTGGGAAAAATCCATTATGTGAGATCTACCGCATACCCACGCTCATCACCCTAGTTCCCAAGGCCTTGGATGATCCTACTCTATCATAAAAGAACCCATGATTGTCCCAACCCATAAAGGGAAATGAACCACCCTACCTAAAAAGGGGCAATAATTGTTATATCTTACACATCATGCTCTTGTCCTTTGAGCCCCGAGTAGTTAATTAAATAAAATTCATAAAAGGAAAAAGGAATATAAAGAAAGGTGGAAAAAACAAGGCTGGGGCACCTCATGTACCATGATTTCTCCCTCCCATATATTATATACCCAAGTGTGGGCTTCCCTTTCTCTAGATACCTTTTTGCCCCAATATGTGATCCACGACTTCCCCTTTGTTGTCTATGGTTTGTAATATTTTTTACATGATTAATCTAATGACTTGTTGTACTAGAAGGCTAGGGGATGCATTAGATCTTATACAGGATTATAGATGGTGTCCATTTGGGTTTGGTCTCCCTATATGGCATCCTAACCTCCCAAAGGGTTACATTGGCACATATAGGGTATTTGTAGAGAGCCATGGTTCTCCACAGCAGTAGATAACACTCCATGGATCCCCACCCATGTCCAGATATTACTAGAAATCCACCTTTTGGACGAGGATGATGTACATGGTACACTATGCTCAATAGGCCCCATAGGAGTACCACACACTTGGAAGGTGTCTCGAGACTTGTACGATTACATGGTGTTGTTCATTCCATCATTTGAGCCCTTACAAATGATCTACATGAATATTTGACCCACATGGAGACCCATGGGGTCATTTGTGTGCCCTCGCACCCATTGGGAGCACCACAAGTATACTACTTGGAGAAAAAGGGACCACCCCCTTTTTCATCACATTTTGAGGAGTTTATTCATCATTGTGGAAATTTTGGACATTATTAGTCCTTTTGGAGGGCCCTAGAACATGCACATATTATTATTTGACCTCATAAGAGGCTTACTATTTCATTTATGAGCGATTTTGGTGAGCATGTCACCAAAAGTTGGTTTATTTGCACATTATTTTATTTTTAGGGGATAATGGAGGATCATTAGCTAAATCAAACTCCCAAGAGGTGTATAAATATGAGTTATTTTGATTCATTTGTATCATCACTTGACTTGGGATCTCTCTATCTTTAGAGAAATTCACATTTTTCCTTGGAGGACTATTTTTTGATGATGGATGAATTTTGATGTACGGATTTGGGGTATTTTTATCTTGAAGATTCTTATTTTAAAATGTGATGTTAGTTGGATATAATCTCTAACATTGTAAGTTAAAATTTAATGCTAGTTTTCTTATTGTTGTATACAATTGGATTTCTCTATAATTAGGGATAATTGTTGCTTGAGTGAAATGTGGAATTATGTGTTTTTCTAGATTATTCTATGTATGGACCATTGTTAGATGAATTAAATTTCCCAAAGATCATGTTATCTTGATAATATTGCACCATTTGTGTGGAGTATAAATGCTTGAAAGTCACTTTTCTTCTCTTTCATATAACATTGGACGAAGTTGACTTTTTGGGCATCCTTGAACAAGAAACTATATTCTTCTTCCTTATTATCCATGACTCCATATACCCAAGTGAATCGGGCACTAGTCCGTCAAAAAAGCATGATCATTTTCCCCTCTTTTTCACATTTTTTCCTTTTTCTCTAGGTCTAGCACCATTAGGTCACCTAAGGCATCAATTTCCTAGGAATATAGCTACAATAAAACTTTTATATCCTAGAATAAATTGTGTTGATGGGTCCCCTCACTCTCCTCTAAATTTGGGCCAATCCTGACAGTGGAAACTCCGGATACCCCAAGCCCTAAATTTAGGATCAACTTTTTACTAGGTGTTCCCAAGGCTAGGAGGACCAATTTGACATAATTAGAAGAAAATTATTATTTGATCCTTTCCCCTCACCTTGGATAGGTTAATAATATCATTGGGCACCAAAATCGATCCCATAACCTGGGTTGGGTCCACATGGCCTTGTGTGGTCCCTTTCTTCATCAAAGTTGATTTATTAAGGACTACTCTAGAATCCAAGTTCCCAAAGTATTTTTGATGCAGGAATACCCTGCAAACCCCATAATCTCTCCTTCACTATGCATATAAAAATGCATCACCATAACTGCCCAAATAAAACTCCAAGTCCGGGCAAATTCAACAACTTTAATTTGCGGAAGCTCCTTTAAATTATCATTTCACTATGATTCAAATCATTCACTATTGATTTCACACCTTAATTAAATGCCATCGCATATGGAATTATACCAATTCCAATATCTACTCACCTTCAAGGCATTAATTTGAAATGCCACCATACATAAATACCAACCCAAATGCCCAATTCCATGAAGTTACCACTCAAAAAAAACCCACTTCATATATCATCTAGAACCCAAATCATGCTCTCATAAAAACCTTTTCCAAAGCCTTAGTAAAAGACTTTCATTAAAATCCCATTTGTTTTATTTTAAACCCAATATTCACATATGGCTTTTAATATCGTATTTTTCAATCAAAATTCTATAAAAACAATGTGCCCATGCTTACCATTCCTCCGCGCATTCGTTCCAGCACTACACCATATACGCTACACCAATTTTCATATATGTTTGGTCAGTTACAAAGACCATCACTCATCAATGCCAGCGTCCCTTTCATCCATACTTGTGTTAACGTATCAATGCATGTTAAAAAATATTATATCCAACCTTCATGGCATAAAACACAACATTGCTATGAAAATAACGCTTGGGCTGCACACTTACCATTCTCCATTCGTTTATTGTCATTTAATTTATGTTTTAATTCAAACAGTTTCCACATACTACAATGTCGCCATAAAATTTTCCCAATTCGCTGGTTCATTGCACTTCTGTTTGGAGGTTGACCCCGGATCCACATCGATTTAGGCATTCGATGTTCTTCGTTCTTCCACTGATCACCATCCGTCTAGTCCACTACTCAATACAACGCCTACCCTAGCAAAGCCGAGCACCTATCTGCAATTAAAATCGACTTCATTTTATGTCAATCACACAGCACGACTCTGCAAAATTCGACCATGACCAGGATTCAACTGAAGGAACTCCACGTGCTTTGCTTTGGTTAACCCACTGCAATATTGCCACCGATTCGATTCCAAACCATTAATTATCTGGATTGTGCGTTTCTTCCCAAACTCTGCCTCTCCTTAAATTTCCGCTCCAAAACTTCACACGCATCCCCGGCATTTCTATTAACACACAGGTCGACTTTTAAACCTTCACTATGCACCTCCGACATTGATCGATTACTGTTCCATCGATTCAAATAGACAGAATTCAAACCACCTCAACTGCAAATCGATTCCATTAACATTCATTAAACCATGAATATTATTGCTGCGTTCTAACTGAACTCAGTTCAATCGAACCTTCCTTCTCCGTGAGCGTAAATCGATCTTCACCACGCCTTTCTGCAATTAGATTGCAGTTTCTCTGCGTTTAATGTTCTTCAAATCATAATATTTGCAAACCGACCCTTCCTCTTGCGGCTTCCTTTGTAACTCATACAGAAGGTAGAGTAAATCACTGCGTCCTCAGTTCATCTTCACTTGGCATTGATTTCTTCAGCAAACTAACAATCGACTCACACGATTTCAGCATTTGTATGACTCTACCTCTTCTCAGGCTTTCCAAACGCTAAGTCATCGAATTTGCATTCAATTATTTTATTTTTTTATAAGTATACTTCCTCATTTCAACTATGAAACCTATAATTCGACCACATCTAATGCCTGAGGCGTCTATATAACAATTCATGCCCAATTCAATACTTTCTATATTCCACAAGGTTGCATTATGGTTTCAACATCGATTATTCAGATCAATCCCCCAATACTTTACAAAATTCGACTCATTTATTTGCATTCAAACTCATAAACAACGATCTCATAACCATACAATGGAAATTAACTCAAAAATCAAACTCTTTCATTAATCATGCAAACCTTACATGGAAGTTCTCCTTCTTGGCCTGATTTCCAAATAACTGGCCCTTTACAAAAGCCCATAGGCTTGCAGACTTTGTTGTCCAAACCTCACTATCTATTCTCTCTTCTTCCTGATCTCTTTGGCCTTTTGAGGCTCATTAATTTATACAAATTGAACTGAACCAATTTAGGTTCAAATCCCTTTAATCACTCAACAAAGTCCTCAAATATCTCAACACCCCTAAAATCTAGATTTTATCCCTAAAGTCTTGCAACTAAATCTATCTTAGGCTTCATGATTATCTCTTAGATATCTCTCATCTAATTTCTCTCATTTTTCCAGTTATTTGGAAAAAATTACAAATCCTCACATATAATTAATTAAAAACATAATTTAATCACTCAAAAATAATATTAATATTTACATGAAATTAATAATTTCTCAAAAACATGAGACCCCTAGGTTTAATAAAAATACAAGGTATTTTTCCGAGGTAATGCTCCTGCATCAGACTCCCAAGGTTGAAAATGATCATGATCTCCTGATCATGCGTTTTAAGTCTTTGTCCGCCTGGATCCCACATTTTGTTCTGCAAGTTATCATCTATATCTGTTGTCGTATGCTGCTTTTCTCTAGGTCTCCATATTTTATTTTGTCTTTCTCCACTCGCTGCACTTTCACAATCTGTCTTTGTCTTCATTTTGTTGCTGCTACTTCTCTTCTTTGCTGATGTCTTCCTCTGAGACACTTTCAACATGATTCTTCTGATTAGTTCGATTTCTCAGTCCAATAAATCACCAGGGTGCTGATTTCTTTCTTGCTCAGTTTTTACTCGCCCAGTTCTTACTTGTTCAGTTCCTACTTCTATACTTGTTTCCGTTCTTACCGCCGCCCAATCATCCATGCCCTCTTGTCTTCTAAAATAGAAAACTTCTTCTCTGTCTTCTCCTATCAGCAACTTACTGGACTGGTACATTGTGTACTCTCTTCTTCTATCTTCATCTCTCTGCATCTCCAATTTCTAATTCTGAAATTGAGATTTTTCCAGCACTGAATTTTGATTATTCATCATCATTTCCAGCAACATAACGTCCTCATCCCATGGATTAGAAATTTCCACAGAATTCTCGTCTTTCTCCTTCATTCGACTACTCAACTAAGTCAAATGTTCTCCAGTACCTACAATAACACCTGCATTCACAAAGCACTTGTTAAAACAAAAATCATAAGGCATCAGTGCCTTGTACTCCTTTGCCAGCATTTCAGTATGCTGTCCTGAATTTTCCATCTCAATCAGCTCATCATTATGTTGATTCTCTCCTCCCAAAGAATTCTCTGAAGAACTCTCAAGACTATCAACCAGTCTTTCTCGTACATCATCTGCCTCTATGATATCTTTCTCCTCTTGTTCACTGTACTGAACTCCGCCTTCTGCTGCAATCTCTCTTTCATACTCTGAATTTACCAACAAGTATTCCAACAATGCAATTTCTCTGTGGCATTGCTGAAGCATTTCATCATCATGTACCATCCCTGCATTCACACACAAAATTTCAGTTTGAAAATCACAAAGTTCAACAGTCTCAACTATTGGTTCATATACCAGCTCTGCAACCTGATCCTCTTCTTCATTCACAAGAACTTCCTCTTGTACTGTAATAGCTTCAAGTACAAACACATCACTGCTTTCTTCTTCAGAGTATTCATCTTCTGAAAGATCCTTTTCCATACTTGTGATAGCTTCACAAGATTGCGCATCCTCCTCAATAAAACATGTAATCACATCACAATTGTCATCTACAAAAATACACGGTTTTACATTATCCAGCTGATCTGGATTTGCCCAATAGTTCAAGAAATCATCAATGATCTCCTCCTTTGTTTCACCAATGGAAACCTCAGCTGCTCCGAGTTCTTCATGTCTCAAATATATACTCATCATCTGCTTGAGCTCCCTCAGCTCTTCTGTTAACTGCATGTTTATCTGTCGATCTCTTTTTTGTTGTAGTCTCTGCCACTTCACTCTCTTCTTCATGGTCCAACCATGTCTCTGGTCCTTCATACTTTCCTGTAACAATCCCATCAATAACTCAAGATGAACTGCTATCTCAGATTTCTCTTTCTCATACTCATCATTAGTCAACTGTTGTCTTATGCCATTTGCCTTGGCATCTTTCTCCCTCTTTCTACTGTGGCCTCTCTCTGAACCTCTGCTCTCTCCTTTATGACTTTCAGTATTCATCTTCCTCGCCATGAGTTCCTCACCCATGAGTTGCACCAAGCCTCTACAATGACAAGCTCTCCTGCTGCCACTTACCTCACCAATCCCTTCCTCCAGATCTGGTCTCTTGGTAATCACCGTTCCTCTGCTGGAACCTTTCGAGCTTTCTCCACTGCTCCTTCATGCTTCTCTCATTTGCAACTTCATTCAACCTATGTTGAATCTTCAGGTTCTACCACTTTCTCTTAGAATCCTTTGTTGGACTCCTCCATCACTGTACTCCAGCTGTGATCTGCTTCTTCCCGCTGAGACTTTCTTCAACCTACTTGCAACCTGAATTCTGCAAACAACCTTCAAACCAGAGTTAAATAATAGCTGTCATATCACCTCCAAGACCTTGTTGATCTTGCTTCACTTCGTCAACTACACTGCATCTCTGTGCTGCAATCTTCATTAGTTTCAAAGTCTGATATTTACTCATCACATGCAATTAATTTAACTGAAAAACTTGAATCTTCACACAGAGCTATTCCAGCTCTGATACCAAAATGATGCAGGAATACCCTACAAACCCCAGAATCTCTCCTTCACTGTGCATATAAAAATGCATCACCATAACTACCCAAATAAAACTCCAAGTCCTGGCATTAATTTGCGGAAGCTACTTTAAATTATCATTTCACTATGATTCAAATCATTCACTATTGATTTCACACCTTAATTAAATGCCATCGCATATGGAATTATACCAATTCCAATATCTACTCACATTAAAGGCATTAATTTGAAATGCCACCATACATAAATACCAACCCAAATGCCCAATTCCATGAAGTTACCACTCAACACAAACCCACTTCATATAGCATCTAGAACCCAAATCATGCTCTCATAAAAACCTTTTCCAAAGCCTTAGTAAAAGACTTTCATTAAAATCCCATTTGTTTTATTTTAAACCCAATATTCACATATGGCTTTTAATATCGTATTTTTCAATCAAAATTCTATAAAAACAATGTGCCCATGCTTACCATTCCTCCGCGCATTCGTTCCAGCGCTACACCATATGCGCTACACCAATTTTCATATATGTTTGGTCATTTACAAAGACCATCACTCATCAATGCCAGCGTCCCTTTCATCCATACTTGTGTTAACGTATCAATGCATGTTAACAAATATTACATCCAACCTTCATGGCATAAAACACAACGCTACTATTAAAATAACGCTTGGGCCGCACACTTACCATTCTCCATCCATTTATTGTCGTTTAATTTATGTTTTAATTCAAATAGTTTCTACATACTACGATGCCGCCATAAACTTTTCCCAATTCGCTGGTTCATTACACTTATGTTTGGAGGTTGACCCCGGATCCACATCGATTCAGGCATTCGATGTTCTTCGTTCTTCCACTGATCACCATCCATCCAGTCCGCTACTCAATACAACACCTACCCTTCCAAATCCGAGCACCTATCTGCAATTAAAATCGACTTCATTTTATGTCAACCGCACAACACGACTCTGCAAAATTCGACCACGACCAGGATTCAACTGAAGGAACTCCACGCGCTTTTCTTTGGTTAAACCACTGCAATATTGCCACCAATTCGATTCCAAACCATTAATTATCTGGATTGTGTGTTTCTTCCCAAAATCTACCTCTCCTTAAATTTCCGCTCCAAAACTTCACACGCATCCCCGGCATTTCTATTAACACACAGGTCGACTTTTAAACCTTCACTATGCACCTCTGGCATTGATCGATTATTCTTCCATCGATTCAAATAGACAGAATTCAAGCCACCTCAACTGCAAATCGATTCCATTAACATTCATTAAACCATGAATATTCTTGTTGCGTTCTAATTGAACTCAGTTCAATCAAACCTTCCTTCTCTGTGAGCATAAATCGATCTTCACCACGCATTTCTGCAATTAGATTACAGTTTCTCTGCGTTTAACGTTCTTCAAATCACAATATTTGCAAACTGACCCTTCCTCCTGCAGCTTCCTTTGTAACTCATACAGAAGGTAGAGTAAATCACTACGTCCTCAGTTCATCTTCACTTGGCGTCGATTTATTCAGCAAACTAACAATCGACTCACACGATTTCAGCATTTGTATGACTCTACCTCTTCTCAGGCTTTCCAAACACTAAGTCATCAAATTTTCATTCAATTTTTTTTTTTTTTTATAGGTATACTTCCTCATTTCAACTATGAAACTGTAATTCGACCACATCTAATGCCTGAGGTGTCTATATAACAGTTCATGCCCAATTCAATACTTTCTATATTCCACAAGGTTGCATTATGGTTTCAACATCGATTATTCAGATCGGTCCCCCAATACTTTACAAAATTCGACTCATTTATTTGCATTCAAACTCATAAACAACGATCTCATAACCATACAATGGAAATTAACTCAAAAATCAAACTCTTTCATTAATCATCCAAACCTTACATGGAAGTTCTCCTTCTTGGCCTGATTTCCAAATTACTAGCCCTTTACAAAAGCCCGTAGGCTTGCAGACTTTGCTGTCCAAACCTCACTATATATTCTCTCTTCTTCCTGATCTCTTTGGCCTTTTGAGGCTCATTAATTTATACAAATTGAACTGAACCAATTTAGTTTCAAATCCCTTTAATCACTCAACAAAGTCCTCAAATATCTCAACACCCCTAAAATCTAGATTTTATCCCTAAAATCTTGCAACTAAATCTATCTTAGGCTTCATGATTATCTCTTAGATATCTCTCATCTTATTTCTCTCATGTTTTCCAGTTATTTGGAAACATTTACGAATCCTCACATATAATTAATTAAAAACATAATTTAATCACTCAAAAATAATATTAATATTTACATGAAATTAATAATTTCTAAAAAACATGAGACCCCTAGGTTTAATAAAAATACAAGGTATTTTTCCGAGCTAATGCTCCTGCATCAATTTTGGGGATTGAGAACCTCCTATAAAAATCTTATTCTTCTACCTCAACCCTCCAATCCTCATCCCCTCTCCCTAGGAGATCAAGTCTGTTACTTAAAAGTAAAGAAAGTCTCATTCTTCATTCTATCCTAGGGACACGGTTTCTAGGGTCACTTCACACCTATTCATTGATCTATACTTTACAAGTAACTTCCTAGAACTACCAGGTCTCCTTCTATCGGTGAAAGTGTGTAAAGAGAAGGGAGTCTTAGTTGTGGTGATAGTGGGCTATGTCTCCATCGTTTCCCTTAACCTAGCAATTCCCCTCTTAGGTCCCCTGTTGGTTTGAGTCATAACATTATTTGTGTCATTTCCAAGAACGAGATGCATGCTTTTTTCTCCATATGAAAATATTGATATATCATTCTTGGAGACTCTATTGAAAGAACGAAGTTGTAGCTCTTCATTGATCTCTAAGGTCAATGCTTGTAGGTTGAAGCAAGCATTTGTCAAGAAAACTTCTTTCACCCTGGCAACTATTATTTCATTAAGAACCCAGCAACATGTTGACCACATATATTCCTGACATAGATATGACAGGGATCTCAAGATATCCCTCATCGAAATCCATGAAGAATATGCCAATGTTCGATGGGGATCAACATTCCACAACTAATCACGTGGTAAGGTTCATGAGGTATCTTTCAAAGGAAAATATAGCTCAACCTTGTGACCAAATGGAATTTTTTGTCCTACCCATTTCACCCAATATTGATTGGCTTGAGTCACGTAAACCTAAAAGCACTCCTTCTCTTCCAATGTTGACTATGCACTTCTTGTTGCATGAAGGGTCAGGTATCCAATCTCATAAAGATATATGCAAAATGTTGGATGTGGCCCTTTGAGAGGAGGAAGTTATTGAATATGGTTTTTTTCTTGAGGAAGAATATCTTGATCCTTCTCCAAATCATCATTATCAATTGATTGATGCATACTTTGAGGATAGTGCCGAAAAAGATACCCTTGAATTGGCAAGCATGTCCTCTAAGGATAATGATAACAGGGATGCGGATCTTGAGAACCCCCCAATGTTGCAAGAATGGATGATGGAATATGAGAAATATTGTAGGCATTTGATGGCCACATATAACTCCCAAGATATTTTCTCATACTATTGTGAGCAATTGGAAAGACTATGTAACATGAAGTATGAATATAAAAGGAGTCCTACTCATGACCTTCTTCTTCAATAATTCCATCAAAATCATTTAGTAAATACCATGGATATCATTCTTCGAGAATAAATGGAGGAAAATTATTCCATGTCTAAAGAAGAGAATGAATAGCATCATAACCAACACCAAATATGTAGTGAAGAATGGGATGATTCTAAGGAAGTTCATGATAGTCAAATAAATGAAGAATATATCAATAACTTTTGGGATGTTGATTGGAATTAGGGGAATTTTGAGGTCTAAAATGGGCCTCCTGAGGAAATTATAAAATAATAGTGGAAATAATAAAACAATATTTGATTACATCATCAAATTTTAGAGGGAAAAAAGAAAAAACTACTTTTTCAACTCGCATTTTCAACTTATCTCCCAAAGTTTTTACTCAAATTTCGAGCAGGAGTAATCGTTGGATGCAAAATTTAATTCCTCATCTAAGGAGTACCCATATTTCATACTTTCGATGGACCCTGCTACACGAAAAATGAGAAATACATGAAAAACATGATTGCAATCACGTTTTTTAATGTATTTTTCATTTTTCATGTAGTAGGGCCCATCAAAAGTATGCAACATGTGTACTCCTTGGATGAGGAATTAAATTTTGCATCTAACGAGTACTACCGCTCAAAATTTGAGTAAAAAAATTGGGAGATAAGTTGAAAAAGTAGTTTTCTTATTTTATTTTATTTTTAGTTTTTTACTCTTTTACTTAAAAAATGGTGAATCATCCCCCATGGTTGACATCATAATCTTGAATCCGATTGGTTCTTATAGAGTTTATTTTTGTTGTACATTTTTCTCAGGAGGCCCATTTTAGACCTCAAAATTCCCATAATGGGAATTGGGAATGACTATAAAAATGAAGATGCCATAATCTCTAAAATCCATAAGAATGAGCTCAGGAAATAATAAGATACTTCTCCCCTTCGTGACAACAGGGTTGGTCCTTATGGAGACCTCCCTAGTGATTGGAAAGGTCTCTTATTTATTTTCCTAGATGATTCAATCAAAGAAGAGCCTTCCAAAATTGTGGGAAATTCTGATGACTCTAATGTAAAAGAAGCTGAGTAAGAAGATTCATTGAGCCATGCCACCTATATAGGTATATTTTCATTTTTTAGAATTCCTCCCCTTGTGATGTCCCTACCCTACAAATGGATGTTTATAACAAGGTTTTTTCCCCTAGTTTTGATGATAAGTGAGTTTCCCTTACGAAAAAAAACAAGAATCATCGTTCTTCCCCAAATACAATGATGAGTCCATTTCTTGTTTTCCCAGTGACCAAAATAGTATCATATTTAACATTTTTGAGTCATCTACTACTTACCATAAGGATTATAGTCCTGAGATATTTCTTTTTCAAAGATTCATATACTTGGTCTTTGACATTTCCATCTCCTGGTTGAAGGATCAAATTCAATCCTCTCGACTGGTGTCTTTTCCTTCATACAAGGTTCCTTTCTATGACATATGGGTCTCTTGTTTTCCCACCTCCTTCCCTCGCAACTCCTCATATCATTATTCTCGTTTTTATTGTCAAGTATATTGTAAAAATAATCAAGGAAGTGTGCATTCTTGTATTGGTCAATTGACATGTTAGTTGCATTGGGCCTATGACTATACCTAGCACTTGACATTGTACCATATGCATGTTAGAGTAGCATGCATTGCATGTTTATTTTCCGCATTAAAACTAATCTCATATGATATTTCTCATGATATACTAGCTTCATTTAGATTAAAAAATTGCATATTTTTATTACTTGTCGATTTTATGGGTTGACATTAAGCATGGATGATCATAAGACTCTATGAAAAACGTGATGCCCGATAGTTTTTTTCATTAACATGTGTAGATAATAGGTCTATGATGACCAGGATATTTTGGAGTTCTCATGACATTCCGTTTGAGGAGCCTTGCAAACCTCTTCAAGAGATCACATCCAAGCTAGAGCGATATGTTACCCACCACTTCGTGGGTGATATACCTAGGACAATTTTTTTCTCCATGATGGACCTCAGCCAGCAGCTAGTAGCATATTGCAGCCCTCAACTAGCTTGTTGGGACATTTTTCCCCCAACTGAGCCAACCATGTGGTCCCTCACCCATGTGTATTGATTGTATGTTTGAAGGTGAGCCTCCCAAATCTAAAGGTATGTATTGTCATTTGGTAATTGTGTATTGGGTTTACTTATCATGGACATGTTTTGGGCATGGATTGATAGGGGGATTTGGAAGAAATTTTGGGCTTAGTTTGTGCCCTTGTCCCCTTGAACTCTTTTGGATGCTACCCTTGGATCTTAGTCTCATGGAATCTCTTGTATTGACCATTTGGTTCTAAGGTGGTACTACTTGGGAAACCTTCACTTTGGGTGAGTGGTTCCGCTCGTTTATCTGCATATATTACTCCCTTTCCACTCAATCTAACCCCATTCATCATTTCTCCCCCCTGGGTCCACATTACCTCTCTAGGTCCTCATAGGGTTAGCCGCTCTATCCCCTTGCCCCCACCTTGGGTCAAGTCTGGAATAATGCCCTAGAGGTTGAAAGAGCTAAAATAAAAAGTAAAGCATAAATGGCCACATTCAACAAAAGATTGTACCACGAAATGCAAAATATGACCAGGACAAAAATAATTAGCATGTGGGCAAAAAACTATACATGAGATCTACCCCATACCCATGGTCATCACCCTAGTTCCATAGGCCCTGGATGAGCCTTGTTTATCATAAAGGAACCCATGATTGTACCAACCCCTGGAGGCCAATGAACCGCCCTACCTAAAAAGGGGTAATCATTGCTATATCTTACACAACATGCTATTGTCCTTCGAGCCCCAAGAATTTAATTAAATAACATTCATAAAAGGAAAAAGGCATATAAAGAAAGGTGGAAACTCAAGGTTGAGGCACCTCATGTGCCACGATTGCTCCCTCCTACACATTACATAACCAGGTGTGGGCTTTCATTTCTATAGCTACCCTTGTGCCCCAATATGCAGCCCAAGACGACCCCTCTCATCCCATATTCCATTTCACTTCTTTATCACTTTCCACCCCCATTTGAGGGATGTACCTTGGACACACTATCTCCTATAATGGTAGAAACCCCCTAATAAAGTATCTGGATAACCCCCTTTGGAGCTTGGAGACATTATCACATCCCAAATTCCACTACGAAAGGGCATACCATTATGAAGTGCCCACTTTGTTTTTTATGGTTTGCGAGCTCTTTTACACAATTACTCTAATCACTTGTTGTACTGGAAGCCTAGGGGACGCATTGGATCTCATAGATGATTGCAAATGGTGTCCATTTGGGTTTGGTCTCCCTATATGGGGTCCTAACCTCCCATAGGGCTAAATTGGCACATGTAGGATGTTTTTAGAGAGAAACGGGCCTCCACAGCAATAGAAAACACTTCATGGATCTCCACCAATGCCAGATATTACTAGAAATCCACCTTTGGAAGGAGGATGATGCACTTGGTACACTATGCCCAACAGGCCTCAAAGGAGCACCACACAATTGGGAGGTGTCCCAGGACTTGTATGATGACATGGCAACGTTCATTAGATCATTTGAGACCTTACATATGATTTACAGACATATTTGACTCATATGGAGACCCATGGAGACATTGGTGTGCCCCCACACCCATTAAGAGCACCATAGGTCTACTACTTGGAGAAAAATGAGCCACCCCATTATCCATCACATTTTCAAGAGTTTAGTCATCATTATGGCACTTCTAGACATTATCAGGTCTTTTGGAGGGCCCCACAACATGCATATTATTATTTTACCTCCTAAGAGGCTTATTATTTCATTTATGAGCTAGTTTAGTGAGCTTGTCACCAAAATTTTGTTTATTTTCACATTATTTTATTTTTAGGGGCTAATGTAGGCTCATTCGCTAAACCAAACTCCTAAGAGGTGTATAAATAGGAGTTATTTGGATTCATTTGTATCATCACTTGACTAGGGATCTCTCTATCTTTAGAGACCTTCACAATTTTCCTTGGAGGAATAGTTTTGGATGATGGATGAATTGTGATGTATGGATTTGGGGAATTTCTATCTTGGAGCTTCTTATTTTCAAATGTGATGTTGGTTGGATATACTCTCTGACATTGTAAGTTCAAATTTAAATTATTTTTCTTGTTTTTGCATACAATTGGATTTCTCTATAATTAGGGCTAATTGTTGCATGTATGAAATGTGAAATTATTTGTCTATTTAGGTTATTCTATGTGTGGGCCATTGTTAGATGAATGAAATGCCCTAGAGATCATGTTATTTTGATAAGCTTGCACCATTTGTATGAATTATAAATTCTTGAAAGTCACTTTTCTTCTCTTTCCTCTAACATTGGAAGAAGTCGATTTTTCGAGCCTCCTTGAACAAGAAATTGAATTATTCTTATTTGTTTTCCCTCACTCCATATCCCCAAGTGAATAAGGCACTGGTCCCTAAAAAAATGGTGATAATTTTCCCCTCTTTTTCACATTTTTCCCATTTCCCTAGATCTAGCCCCTTTAGGTCACCTTGATCCAGGTGGATATTGGTGGCCAGCCATCTATTCCATTTGGACCCGCACGATCAATTCTTTCAGTTTTTCACTTCCAGCACAGCTTACTTTTTTAGCAGGTTTTCGGGTCCCACACTCCTTGATCCATTTTGGGGCCTTAATCATCTAGGTGGATATTGTTGGCCACCCACCAATTCCATTTGAACCCCCACCATCAGTTCTTTCAGTTTTTAAGTTTCAGCACAAATTACTATTTTTAGCAGTTTTTCAAGTCCTGAACTTCCGGAGCCATTTCGAGGCCCTAAACGATGTTTTTTGGGAAAACCGAGAGCAACATGGGTCTATAGACTAATATTTCTCACTAAAAATTTGTATTCCTTGGATATATATTTCTAACGAGGTATTGAGCGCGTCAAACGGAGATCAGATGCGAAAGTTATGTCCTCAGGAAGTTGAAACACCAATTTACCTAAACGGGACCCACATTTTTGGCGGTTCATCTCCTAGGGTTAGGTTTTTGGATGTTTAGGGTTTTCCATTGTTTCTCAACAATAAATAGACCTTTGAGCCTCATTTTAACACAATGGAGGGCCTGTAGCCGTCACATCTCTTCTTAGAGATACACTACCAGTGCCCTCGCTCATTCATTTCCATTATGTCTCATTGTAACACAATGGAGTGGCTTGTAGCCATCACATCACTTCTCAGAGATACACTACCAGTGCCCTCACTCGTTCATTTCCATTATTTGTCATTGTAACATAGTGGAGGGGCCTATAGCCGTCACATCTCTTCTCAGAGATACGCTACCAGTGCCCTCGCTCGTTCATTTCCATTATGTCTCATTGTGACACAGTTCAGAGGCCTGTAGCCGCCACATCTCTTCTCAAAGATAATCCTACCAATGCCCTAGTTGTTTATTTCCATTATTTCTATAAGCATATTTCAGTCATTTGATTTTAATAAAATGAAGCATTATTTCCACTCCATCTTTGTGTTTATGGTTATATGTGTATTCTCTTGCGTTCTTGCATAAATCTGGATCAATGGTATTAGAGAGGTATGCTCTTTCTCTGTTTTTCTTTGCATGTCCCCAAGGCTGTTAGGTATAAGGAGTTAGGGCTTGATCTGGTTGAATTGTTGCAAGATCAATCTCGCAAACCTCGATAACCTCCCATGGTGGAAGGAAAGAAAGATAAGGGAGTAGGAAATCCTATCAAAATCTTGCTCGAGGAGGCCCTCGAGAAATAGAGGAACGTGATGATGGATAAATTTTCCCAATTCCTTCAACGGCTGGCCACTGATGGCATATCTACATCCAGCACGTTCGCCAACAGATCTACGACATCCTGGACAAATCCAATACAAAGTTCAGCAAAATTTGCCTCTCATGGAGGAACTTAACGCAATGGGGACCATTGCTTCCTAAGGAGGGAGGAATGATCCAGGTGGATATCAGTGGCCACCCACCTATTCCATTTGGACCCGCACCATCAATTCTTTAAATTTTCAAGTTTCAACACAACTTACTATTTTTAGCAGTTTGTCAGGTCCTAAATTTTTGGAGCCATTTCGAGGCCCTAAACAACGTTTTTTTGGGAAAACCAAAAGAAACATCGGTTGTCTATAGATCGATGTTTCTCACTCAAAATCTGTAGTCCTCAGATAGATCTTTCTAACAAGGTATTGATCGCTTCAAACGGAGATCAGATGCCAAAGTTACGTCCCTGAGAAATTGAAACACCAATTTACCCAAACAGGACCCACAGTTTTGGCGCTTCATCTCCTAGGGTTAGGTTTTTGGATGTTTACGGTTTTCCATTGTTTCTCAACAATAAATAGGCCTTCGATCCTCATTGTAACATAGTGGAGGGGCATGTAGCCATCACATGTCTTCTCAGAGATACGCTACCAGTGCCCTCGCTTGTTCATTTCCATTATATATCATTATAACATAGTCGAGGGGCCTATAGCCGTCACATCTCTTCTCAGAGATATGCTACCAGTGCCCTCGCTCGTTCATTTCCATTATGACTCATTTTAACATAGTGGGGGGGCTTTTAGCCATCACATCTCTTCTCAGAGATATGCTACAAGTGCCCTCACTCATTTATTTCCATTACATCTCATGTAACACAGTTCAAAGGCCTGTAACCACCACATCTCTTTTCAGAGATAAGCATACCAGAGCCTTAGCTATTTATTTCCATTATTTCTGTAAGCATATTTTAGTCATTTTATTTTAATAAAATGAAGCATTATTTCCACTACATCTCCATGTTTATGGTTATATGTGTATTCTGTTGCATTCCTGCATAAATCTGAATCACACCTAGGGAATCTAGCCACAAGAAAAATTAGATATCCTAGAGGCAACTGCATTGGTGGGTCCCCTCACTCTCTTTCGAATTTGGTCCAATTTCGATGGTGGAATATCTAGATACCCCAAGCTCTAGCTCTAGGATCAAGTTTTTCCTAGGTGCTCCCAAGGCTAGAACCTAGGAGGAACAATTTGACATCATTAGAAGAAAATTTTTATTTGATCCTTTCCCCTCACCTTGGCCAGGTTAAGAAAATCATTGGTGATCTAAATATGGGCAAACTATTTTTGATGTGCTAGCTCCCTCATCAATATTAAATAAATATGTTTAGGATTGTCTCAAATTAGCTAGTTATGTGACGGTTTATGTGTCAAGATTTGAGTTTTTTATGATAAATTCATGAGTTAATTAGCTGTTAAAAACACATGTACAACAAATAAATTTCAGAGAAATAACACACAGTGAACACATTACACAATAGTTGATAACAGAGTTCACCGCTCCTGGGCTACATCTCCATGGACCTGCTTCAATGGTTAGGCCTTCTTTGGATTATTGGTCAATTCTCTAATTACATGCACCTACATTGCCCCAATGGATTTGAAAACTGCTCCATTAGATTCAGAAGACCCAAAAACCTCAAAATAGACTCTTCAAGCTCTGCAAATGGTCTTTAAGTGGACTAGGCATTACCTCCTCTCCTGATGGCCTTGGGCTTCTTTAATCTTCAAAGTAAAAAAAAAACACTTGTATAATTTTTCCAATGCCTCTGTAGCCTACACCATCATGATCGGAGCATCCAAATCATCTAGGAATGACAATTTTTAATCCTAATTTGGTCAAAATATGCCAAAGTTATGGCTTCCTCAATATTTCCTAGAAAAACTCCACTAAAACTAGAGAAACTCGAGTTAATCCCACCAATTTTGGTAGTGGCGTCGAAACTGGGGACTCTAGAATTTTCTCTGCCAATTTAACTGCAAGTTTAATTAAGTTAAGTGGGTTTAACTATGGGATAATCTTGGTTTGGCACTAATCGCTCTCTTAACCAAATCCCATTTAAAAAAAGGATTAATGTGCATTAAATTGGGGTTTAAGGTTAATAACCCACATTAAAATTTTAAACCTTTGCCATTAAGTGAGGCCTCTATTGTAGTCACGTTGCGTGATCCTGTGGACTGAGGGCTGGCCCTCTTAACCCCCGCTGCTTTTTATTTGAAACTTCAAATACATGTGCGCTTCCATACATGTTAAGAAACATGTTATGGTTTATTGGTATATCGTATGGTTTGTGTGGGGGAGGTCGTGGGTCGCCCTTCTACCAATACATAAAATTTTCCACCGAAAACATAATATAAATTCAACCTTGGACCTAATATCAAATTTCAGCCTTTGATGGGGTGGGAGGGGGTACGTGGCGGCCTTTGGGCTTGCCATGTGTCCTTTTCCCATTGGCTTAAAATTAAACCAATAAAAACGTGACAAATCACTCACATAGAAACCAACCAAAAAATGAAACTTGGCTGTGTCATTGGTTGATTTGAAGAAATATTCCCAAAATACTCCTTTTTTCTGACTATGCTTCCATGTCACCTTTCTGTCCTTTTCTACAAGTTTTTATCTATTTAATTAGGAAAACGAACAACAGGCTCTAACTTCCTCATACGAACTCTGTTTTGAGTGCAACAAAGTGCACCAGATTCCTGGTGACAAGACCTATCAGTTCATTCTAGTTTGGATCGATTTTGATCACTTTGAATTTTTAACAAATTTTTTCCCCCAATGTAGATTTCGATCAATTGGGTACCAAAATCCATCCCCTAATCTAGGTTGGGTCCACTTTTCCTCGTGTGGTACCATTCTTCATCAAAGCTAATTTATCAAAGACTACTCGAGAATCCAAGTTCCCAAAGGATTTTAGGGATTAAGAACCTTCGATACAAATCTTATTCTTCTACCTCAACCCTCCAATCCTCATCCCCTCTCCCTAAAAGAATCAATCCCTTGCTTTTAAGGAAAGCAAGTCCTATTCTTCATTCTATCCTAGGGAAACAGTTTCTAAGGTCAATTCACACCTATCCATTGATCTATACTTTACAAGTGACTTCCTAAAACTACCGGGTCTCCTCTCATAAGTGAAAGTTCATAAAGAGTAGGGAGTCTTAGCAGTGGTGACAGTGGGCTAAGTAAGTCTCCATCGTTTCCCTTGACCTAGCAGTTCCCCTCTTAGGTCTTGTGTTGGTTTGAGTGGTAACATTCCCACAAACTCAAATTGAATGACATAACTAAGTGATTTGGCCATGTCACTCACACTAACTACAAATCAAGTCATCCTGTTGAAGTCGAAATTCGAATTTATTGATTTAATTTAAACAATGAATCATTTTCTTGCTACAATTTAACACCAATCTGTAAACCTAAAAAATAGAAAGAATATGTTAAATGGCCAAATAGCTGAATTTAATAATAAATTATCATACCATAAAAGAAAAAAGGAATGGAATACAACTTTATGTGATGTTGGGTACATTATTTTTACTTCAAAAAATATCTGAAATCACTTCCATAATAGAGCACTTATTAGGGTTAGCCAAGAATTTTAGCATTTTATGTGCAGGGCATATTGATCTCTTCCTAGCGATACCCTAGAACCTTTGGGCATATGGTGAAACTTAAAATATATCGTGATGGTGAAACTTAAAACATATTACATTTTGAAGCTCTGTTTTTTGAGAGTCAATGTTTTACGAAGTTGGGTCGAAGTAATAATATTTACAGGTGTTGTTACAGACCTGCCTACAAGTCTGGTGAGCGTAAATTATTACACGATAATCAATTCTATTTCAAATATAGTGAATAGCTTCTACATTCTTGCGTTCCTTTTCACATTTGAGATGGGTGACACAGTGGACTTTGGTTAAGATTTCTATGTAATAGTTGTAATGTCTTTACCTCCAAAGTTTAGATTTCATCCCACATATGAAATAACAAACATTATAACACATTAAAACCTCTAGTCACGCAGTCCATTGGTAATATTCCAATTCAAATTAATATTAGTCATTGTAAGGGGGTTCGAATCGTAGGACTCCACCCTTCACATTGCTTAAAATGACAAGGGATTAGTTATTCGCTCTGTGGATCACTTTTTCAGTATTAAAAAGGAGGATTCATGTGTTTGCCTCTGCTGCCATTAAATTTATTCTAGGTCTCCTCCATCGTTAAATACCCGGGTGAAACGAATCACAGGTCTTCCCCGACAAAGGACGTGACTCGCTCCATCATCTCTTCATCTTACAACAAAGTAAAGAAAATTACATCATTTCAATTTGAATTCTCCTGACGTCATCGTTAATAATTGAGACCGCGCCAACAAAATCATCCGCACAATGAAAGCTCAGCAGAAGTAAACCTCTGCATAAGGGCATAAGGAAGTCCGTGACACCTTGTGTTGAGTTTTATATTAATTGTAAATTTGTTCAGTTTGGTTTTTTTTTCAGAAGAAAAAAATGCTGAATATATTATCATATAAACAGTACATTTTCAGGATTACATTCTCAGCTGAAGAAATAGCGAGAAAAACGAACATGCATAGCCGGAGTATGAGATGCTCATTCAAAGAATGAACAAGCAAGTGAGCCGAACACCGGCTTGTTGGAATTTCTGAGAATTCCATAACAAAATAGGAGAATAGAAATTCCCCTCCTTTAACACAAATAAATACAAACAAAATTTGCTTGCTGGTAGACAAAGGTTGCAAAAACAAATGCTTTCTTCTATTCCATAAAAAAAACTATTACAAAATTTAGATCTTCCTCCTCTGAGGGATTTCACACAGACTGCTACAAGACGCAGTGCTAAAAACTAACTCTCTGTCTCACCAAAAATTCGCACAAAAATAGTGCTCTGCAAAAACTCTGTTTTTCTACTTTGGCCTTCGGGCTCACACTCTGTTTTAATACACGCTGCTGTGTATAAAACGAATACGCACACTTTCTTTTCAATACAATGGCCTACGGGTTCTTTTATATGTCGTAGCATAAAATTAAAAACAAAAAAACAAAAAAAATAAACCAAACTATTTTAAAATACATATTATAAACTTTTTTTTATTAAAAAATTTTATAATATATATATTGGTCGTTTGAATATATATGCCCAGAAAAAAAAAACTTTCATCGTGGCCCCTCAAATAAAACATAATAGTGTGTTACATTAAAGTTTTTTCAAACCTTAATATAAAATGAAACTTATTGGTCATTGTTGGGACCCACACGGATTTCAAAAAGTAATAAATCAGAATTTATGAAATTATCGCATAACAAATCTGGATGCTGACGTAGGCCCAAAGTGTTATGCGAAAACTCTTATGCAAAATGGTTAAAGTTTTTTCGGGTCTGACTTTCAGGTTTTCAGATTCCCTTCAAATTCATGTGATCTAATATTAATGCTCCACGTGGCCCTTTCAATGAAACAAAAAAAACTGGAGGTAAATTTCTATTTGTTTAATTTCTGGTTGGTGAATTGTGTTAATGTTGGTTGTTGCTGCAGATAGGATGGAGCTCTTCCACCGCCTTCAACTTGCTATCAGCAATTACTCCGTCGCCTTTTTGTCTCTTCATTCCCTTCTCAATTAATTCTGCCGTCTGCTGAGCTATGTGGGTAGTTGGAATTAATTTCCAACACTCCCCCTTAATTTCAACTGTTGGGTTTTTCTGCATACCCAGGCATTTCCTGAAATGTTCAAAGCTTTTATGCGCAAGTGGCTTTGTCAAAATATCTGCAAATTGATCCTCTGTTCTGCAATGTTGCAAAACTATCTCACCATTGTTAACCAATTCACGTATGAAGTGAAATTTGGTGTCAATGTGCTTTGTCCTTTTATGAAAAACTGATTTTTTAGACAATGCAATAGCTGAGCTATTGTCACAATAAATCACTATGCCTTTTACCTGTTCTTGGCATAAAATTCTCAACATTCTCCTCATCCAAACCGCTTGACATGCTGCTGCTGTAGCTACCACATACTCTGCCTCTGCTGTAGACAATGCCACAATTGGTTGTTTCTTAGAAGCCCATGAAATGGCTCCTGAACCCATGTGAAAAACATAACTGTAAGTGCTCTTCCGATCATCTACACTTCTAGCACAATCACTGTCAGTGTATCCAACTAAATCTGAACATTCTGAAGCAGTATATAAAATGCCATATCTTTTGGTTCCTTTAACATACCTCAGAATTCTCTTCCCTGCCTGCCAATGTGCATCCTTTGGCTTCTCCATGAATCTTGAAATCAAACTAACAACATGCATTATGTTGGGCCTAGTTGCAGTCAAATACATGAGGATGCCAACTATGATCTTGTATAAGCTAGGATCAAAATCCTTCTTGTTGTCCTCTCTACTGAGTTTTAATCCCATTATTATGGGAGTGATTGCTGCCTTGCTTTCCTGCATATTAAATCTTTGAAGCACTTCATTAATATACTTTGCCTGTGAGATAAAAATCACATTTTCATCTTGTTCTACTTCTATTCCTAAGAATTATTTCCACAAACCCATGTCAATCATTTCAAACTCTTCTTTCATGACTATTTTAAAATTTTCAATAAGGTAATCATCATTACCTGTGAAAATAACATCATCAACATATAAAACTACAATCAAAATTTTACCATCCTTTTCTTTGATGTAGAGGGTGGGTTCTCCCTCACACTTTTCAAATCCATTTTCCAGTAGATAGGAATCTATCCTACTGTACCACGCTCTTGGCGCTTGCTTCAACCCATAAAGAGCTTTCTTCAACTTGCACACTTTGTGCTCTTGGCCTTTCTTCTCATAGCCTAGAGGTTGTTCAATGTAAACCTCTTCCATTAACACTCCATTTAGGAATGCTGACTTCACGTCCATTTGGTAAACTTTCCACTTTTTTTGTGCTGCTATGGACAGCACTGCTCTCATGGTTTCCATTCTAGCAACCAGTGCGAAAGTTTCCTCATAATATATCCCATGCTTCTGCTTATATCCCTTGACAACAAGTCTGGCCTTGAGTCTCTCTATTTTTCCTTCAGCATTACTCTTGGTCTTGTAGACCCATTTAACTCCAATGGCATCTTTACCTTTTGGGAGTTCAACCAATTTCCAAGTCTTGTTTCTTTCTATGGCATTAATTTCCTCATCCATAGCTTCTTCAAAGTGGATAGGGTCTTCAACATGACAATATAAAGCAAACAAAGAATTCATACCTTCATTTTCTATATCTTGTTCATATATGTCTTTTAAATTTTTGAACTTCTTACCTCTTTGATTAGGTGTACAAATGCTTGAAGAAGCACTTGAATTTCCTCCTTGTGGTGTGCTTGGAGAAGCACTTTCATCTCTTCTCAAGGCTGTGCTTTGCTACTCTTGTGTTGGTGATGTTGTTTGGAGATGTATTTCAGCCAACTCATCATCATTTTCATCATGAGATAAACAGTGTTTAACATTCACTGTTTTCTCTATGCTTCCATCCCAAGCTTCCTCTTCAATGAACTAAACATCTCTGCTCACAATAAACTTCTTGGTGGATGGGTTGTATAACCTGTAAGCCTTGGATTCCTCATTGTATCCAATGAAAATACATCTCTCCCCCTTGCTGTCCAACTTCTTCCTTAGCTGATCCAGAATGTGTGCATAAGCCACACATCCAAAAACCTTCATGTGTGTGGCACCTTGCTTTGTGCCACTCCATGCCTCTTCCAGCACTTTGTTCATCACTGCTTTTGTAGGGCACCCATTCAAAATGTATGCTGCACAATGTACAGCTTCAGCCCAATAATCATTGGGCAAATGCTTTGCCTTTAACATACTCCTTGCCATGTCCATTATGGTTCTATTCTTCCTTTCGGCTACTCCATTTTGCTGCGGAGTATATCTAGTTGTAAACTGCTTTTGAATACCATTTTCTCTACAAAAACGTAGGAAATCTTTAGAGATATACTCACCTCCTCTATCAGTCCTTAGGACTTTGATGTGCAACCCACTTTGGTTTTCCACAAGTGCTTTGAAATTTCAAAATCTTTCAAACACTTCACTTTTATTTTTCAAAAAGTAAACCCAAGTTTTTCTTGTAAAATCATCTATGAATGTTAACATATAGTGGCTGCTAGCAAGTGATGGAGTTTGCATCGGCCCACACAAATCTGAGTGGACAATCTCTAAGGGTGCCTTTGCCTTTATGCTTTTCTCAAAAGGAAAACTTTCTCTGTGTTGTTTCCCAATTAGACAACCTTCACACGGGCTGTCGGGTTTCTCTATCAATGGTAAACCCCTTACCATTCCTTTTCTATTCAACAAATTTATACCTCCAAAGTTGAGATGTCCAAATCTCAAGTGCCACAACCAATTATCCTCTTCTGGTTCGCTTTGGAAAGTCTCTTGTGCCACTGTTGCTTTCTCTTCTTCATTCTTCAAGTCTGCTCTCATTCTGAGAGGGAACATGTTGTTCCTTGTCATCTTCACTTCAAAAATACATTGTTTGTTGGGTGGTTTGTCCATGATGGTACAAACATCATCCTCAAAGAAAAAATTATACCCCTTATGGACAAGTTGTCTAATACTTAAGAGGTTACACTTCATTCCTCAAACATAATAAACATATGTTATGGATTTCTTTGCACCTTTCCTTGTTAAAACATTTACAATCCCTTTTCCCATAACAGAAACTTTGCTATCAGTTCCTAGTGTGACTTGTGACTTCACACTCTCATCTAGCATAGAAAACATTGCTAAGTTTCCTGTCATATGGTTACTACAACCGAAGTCTAGAAACCATAAATCCTCATTCTTTTCTTTAGCCATATTACAAGCTAAAAACAAATTATCTTGGCTGATATTTTCTCTAGTGAAATTTGCACTAGTTCTATTTCCCACATCGTGCTGCTTCTTTCTATATTCATTAGCATAATGTCCATATTTCTTACAATAGTGACATTGGACATTGGACTTATCATACCTTTGTCCTTGAGCATTATGCTGACCACTCTGCTGGCTGTTGTCTTGGCCGTGGCTGTGATTTTGACTGTTGCACCTTCCATGTGAATGTGAAGGGCTGTTCCTTCCACCTCTGTTTTGGCTTCTGCCTCTTCCTCTCTTTTTTCCTCTGCCTTGCCCTCTTCCTCTTCCGAAAGACATCTGGGTCTTAAAGGCATGCTCCAGAGATGAGTTTTCACTCCTACCCAATCTCTGCTCATGATTCATCAGTGATGCATGTAGCTCATCCACTGTAAACTTTGAGAGATCCTTAGTCTCCTCTATGGTGGTGACAATCACATCGAATCTTGAGGGTAGACTCCTCAAGAGTTTTTCCAAAATCCTCTTATCTTCAAGGGTCTCTCCATGAGATCTTATTTGTGTGACCATTCCAATACATGAGTGAAGAATGAGTCAATAGTATCTGACTCTTTCATACAGAGAGTCTCAAAGTCTCTCCTCAATAACTGAAGTTTTGTTGTCTTCACCTTTTCCATGCCTTGATAGGCTATCTTAAGAGTTTCCCATGCTTCTCTAGATCTCTTGGCCGTAGCTATCCTTGGAAACACATTTTCATGCACTGCTTGATACAATAAGAAGAGAGCTTTAGAGTCTTTCTTCTTATTGCTCTTCAGCATCTCTCTTTCTACCTGAGTTGAATCATCAAACTCTTCTTCATTTGCTGGCTCTTCAAAGCCATCCTCAACAAATTCCCATAAGTCTTGTGAGGTAAATAAAGCTCTCATAGTTATTGACCAGTAGTCATAATTTTTCCCATTAAATAGTGGGAGGTGGATATTTCCCATACCCATACCAGTGCTGGCTCCAGCCATTCTGCACTCTTAACTATGATTCAAAAACACTTAACTGTGTATTTAAAATAGCTGACTGTTCTGCAACAATAACACAAAAACTGTATAGAGAAATACCTTGAATTATTTTTGGCTGAGTCTTCACACTGCTGGAGAAGCTACTGCAACAAAGAACTCCTTTCCTTCAGCTTCTTTGATCTTCAAAGAGCCTGGACTAGCTCCGATACCATGTTGGAATTTATGAGAATTCCAGAACAAAACAAGAGAATAGAAATTCCCCTCCTTTAATACAGAGAAATATAAACAAAATTTGCTTGCTGGTAGACAAAGGTTGCAAAAACAAATGCTTTCTTCTATTCCATAAAAAAAACTATTACAAAATTTAGATCTTCCTCCTCTAAGGGATTTCACATAGACTGCTACAAGACGCAGTGCTAAAAACTAACTCTATGTCTCACCAAAAATTCGCACAAAAACAGTGCTCTGCAAAAACTCTGTTTTTCTACTTTGGCCTTCGAGCTCACACTCTATTTTAATACACGCTGTTGTGTATAAAAAGAATACGCACACTTTTTTTTCAATACAATGGCCTATGGGCTCTTTTATATGTCGTAGCATAAAATTTAAAAAAAAAAAAAAAACCAAACTAATTTAAAATACATATTATAAACTTTTTTTATTAAAAAATTTTATAATATATATATTGGTTCTAAAAATTTCGTTTGTGATTTCTTGGAAGATTTATAATTATAATATATATATTGGTCGTTTGAATATATATGCCCAGAAAAAAAACTTTCATCGTGGCCCCTCAAATAAAACATAATAGTGTGTTACATTAAAGGTTTTCAAACCTTAATATAAAACGAAACTTATTGGTCGTTGTTGGGACCCACACGAATTTCAAAAAGTAATAAATCGGAATTTATGAAATTATCGCATAACAAATCTGGATGCTGACGTAGGTTATGCGAAAACTCTTATGCAAAACGGTTAAAGGTTTTTCGGGTCCAACTTTCAGGTTTTCAGATTCCCTTCAAATTCATGCGATCCAATATTAATGTTCCACGTGGCCCTTTCAATCAAACAAAAAAAACTGGTGGTAAATTTCTGTTTGTTTAATTTATGGTTGGTGAATTGCGTTAATGCTGGTTGTTGCTGCAGATAGGATGGAGCTCTTCCACCGTCTTCAACTTGCTATCAGCAATTACTCCGCTGTTCTACTGTCTCTTTATTCCCTTCCCAATTAATTATGCCGTCTGCTGAGCTATGTGGGCAGTTGGAATTAATTTCCAACACGGCTACCACAATTAGGGGAGGAGTTACCCATCCCTGCCATAATTACATCTGTCATACCTGGTAGGGGAGGAGTTTTTTTAATGGTTTACTTAAACGCCCTTCAATGACATCAATTTTGGCATCATTGGCAAGCATTAGCATAGCGTGTACTTTATATTAATTATAAATTTATTGATCACTTTCACTTAGTTCTAGCATCATTAGAGAGTGCAATAATATTAAAAAAAATTGTCATCCTAAGTGTTGGTGTCACAAAATTAGTTTTTTTTTTTTAATGAATTGTCAGGATAAATATCAAAAATAAAATGCTCTTCACTAGAAAATTATGTCCATCAAAATCAGGGATGGAATTTGATGGGCAAATTTTTCGTCATGGAATGATTTTCCTATCAAATATAAGTAAAAAAAAATTCAGATAGTCAAGATTTCGAGTTAAAATGATCCAAATAGGTACTAGAATAGCAAAAATTGTCAAAACTCACTCAGCGAAACAAAAAATCTAAAATTAAAAATAAAATTAAAAAAATTATATAAAATTATTTTTGAATTTATTCAAAAATCTACAATTTAAAAATAGTAATAATAATAATAATACAAATTCAATACAGAAAAATACTCCAATCTCTAGCAAGTGAGATAAATTAACTAAAAACAATTCTAAAATGATAAAGATTTAATAGTGAAGATAAGAGTCAAGAACATTCCGAAGTAAAATTCTCGAAAAATTAAAAAGAAACCCATCGAGATACCAAAAAGTCTACAGGTTGGATTAATTACACAAGTTTCCCTTAAAAGTTCCACCCATAATCGAAAATCTTTAAAGGCTGGGCCCTAAGAAAAGAAAATCCCAAAATCAGGAATCTGTAAAGGCTGGGCCCACAGAAATAATTGAAATCAAAAGGAAAACTGCTGGTCACTGAACGACAACGTTACAACCGGCTTTCCCATCGTTTTTCTGTTTTATCTCTTACATACGAAAATTTGACCAAAACAATTTTCCCAATTCCTTTTCTCAATGAGCTTTTATAAAACACGTTAATCAGCATAATTTAATATTATTTATTAATATTCATATTATTTATATTAAAAATGTTAATATTATTAATATTAAATCTTTATATTAATACTGTATTTAAATTTTATTAATATTAAACATTATATTAAATTATGTTGATTAACTGTTTTAATGCGGCTGTTTTTCAAAATAAAGATTTATTTGAACTATTTGAACAACTTTCGATTTCAGAAGTCAAAATAAACCAGTATTTCAGAGTATAGTCCTCCTATGTGCACGACATTTTGGAATCGCATCACTTGGGAAGTTTCACACTAAAATTTTGGAATTCCTCGCTAACGCCAACCTCGTCCACATTCTAATAAAAAAGAATTTCGCTTTACTAGAGAATTACACTTATCAACATTGAATACGGTTAATTGTGAGCCAGCAGCGGCCAGCGACATTCACAAAACAAGGAAAATTTGACAAAGGGTTTTAAGTTTGTTTCATGAAGATGCCGGTCAGTGAAGTTTACTGTACTTGCGCACCATTGATCGTTTACGATGACAAAATACATATTACAGCAAGCAGCAGCCTAAATTAATTTTGTGGAATTTATATTAATTCCATAGAGGAAAAATTCATATGAATCGAAATGAGATGAAGTGCTCCTATTCCATTGATGCTTCCAATTCTATTAGTCCCTGCCATTAGTTTTATAGGCGGCAAAATAAATGATAATGGTGAAATAGTTTCATTAATTAACGCCGAAGGCGTTCTATTGTGAGCGTTTAGCTCACGACATCGTAGAGATTCGTCGTAAAACGACAAAACTCACCAAATCTCAACAGGGTCACGCAGCTGTCTCCATTGACCAATCAATGTGACCTTCGACGTTTTCTTTTGCATATTTTTTTTTTTTTTAACTTTAACGGATATGTTTTTTTATTTATGAGAAAGAGAAAGAGTAGGACTTTGCCTTAGCGTCCCCAATTACATCATAGTTATCCAGCAAGAGTTGTTTGTGAGATTTGTCTTTATCAAGGAATTTCTACAATTCTTTCCTCGTTTATGAATAGCAGCCCTTTTGTCATTGCGCTCCCTTTGTTGGCCATCAAATCTGCTTCACTATTCGAGCTTCTAAGGATATGAAAAAATTTATAGGATGCAAAGGCTAAAAGGACTCTTTTCAGTCTTTCCAATATTTTGTTGAGACCTGTGTTTCTGAATTGCTCTTCAGTATTTAGTTTTTTGATGAGAATCTCCGAGTCTCCAAATACCTGAATGTCTTTGATCCCTTTCTCTCTTGCTATTTGATAGGCTTTGACGAGGCTGAGAAGCTCCGCTTGGTTATTGGACTTTAGTCCAAGGCCCCAGTAGAAAGAGTCCTGGGAAACTCCATTTGGGGCGTAGATGATCCCGCCAGCACCGGAGGCTCCGGGGTTCCCTTTGGACGCCCCGTCGAAGAAAATTGTGTGTATCTTTTAAGCTCTCCACCATTGCTGAAAAGCTGCATCTAGTTCTCTCTTTCTCCAGTCTGGATGCGCTATTTGGGGAGTGTGGAGATACTTTCAGTGTTGGGGTTCAAGAGTACCGAGCCACCTCTTCTCTACCAGCTGAAGCGTTGTATCCTCTTTATAGTACTGCTGTTGGGTCGCTTCTAGGAGGAATGATTTGGCTTTTGCTGCAACTTGCATTGGCGTGTGATTCAGATCATTAAAGATCATCTGATTGCGAGCCAACCAGATCTGCCAGCAAACGAACTTAGGAAGGGCATTCCATACTTTGCGCCAGAATGACTTGTGTGGGATTCGATATGGATATAGATGACTCCATTCAGCAAAAAGATCTGAAACTGAGGTCTGAGAGGGAGAGTTCATATGGAATTCCTGAAGCATGAGTTCCCAAACTTCCTTAGCAAAATGGCAGTCAACGAATAAGTGTTGAGCTGTTTCATCATTGCACCTGCAAAGAACGCACCTGTGGGGACCTGCAAATTTCCTTTTTACCAGATTGTCACCGGTTAATATCTTGTTGTGTACCAACGTCCAGAAAAAGAAATTGACTTTTGGAAGTGCTAATGGTTCCCAGACGTTTTTCCAGAACGCTGCATTATACTCGCTGATCCTTGAAGCCTAAAAAGCACTGTACCCTTCGGCTGTTGTGTACTCCCCTGTTTGACCCCATCCCCATCGATCCTTCGTGGAGCAGTGTATCAGTGCGGCCTCTTCCAGCAATTCGAGCAGAGTGTTTTGTTGTGGTAACAGCCAGGTAAGGGTGTCGTGGATAGCCCATCCGGCCCATTCGCCACGTTGGTCCCATGCCGAGATGTCAAAAATGTTGTGTTTGTCGGCAGATTCGAGCCAGATTCTCAAATCGGTAATCTCCTTGTTGTCAATTAGAGGATTTCGCCCCATTATCTGATCTAGCCAGAGACAGGTGTGTTTAACATTCCCTGGGATCCTATACACATGTCGTTTGAAATATTTGCTGCTCTTGTGACAGAGTTTCCACAACAGCGTGCTGTTGGCAGTGTAGCCCAACTGGAGATTTCTAAGAGCGGCATTATTTGTGTATTTTGATCTAAGAATAGCACTGACAGGGTGCGTTGGTTCTTGAAGCATCTTCCACAGTATTTTGCTTCCATGAGCTATATTGACCAGGGAGGGGTCTCAAATTTGCAGACCTCCCTCAGCTATGGGTTTTTTGACAAGCTCCCAGTTGACCAAGTGCTGTTTCTTTTCATTGCCCCTCCCTCCTTTCCAAAGGAAGTCTCTGAGGAGAGAAGAGATCTGATCCATTACATTTTTGGGGGTGAGCAGGAATGCTGCTTGGTAAATTGTTAAGGCAGATAGTTGAGACTTTATCAATATGACTTTACCGCCTTTGGTTAACCAGTATCCTCCCCAACTAGATATCTTGGTTTTGAATTTGCTCATAATGTCGCTCCAAAGCGACCTCTTGTTTACTCCAGAAATTATGGGTAGCCCGAGGTATTTAATCCTGTCCCATTGGGAGTGCCCTTTGAATCCAAGAAGATTAGCAATATTGTTGAGCTCCTGTTGGTCAATGTTCCAGCTGAAAACTTCGCTTTTTCTTTCATTTACTAAGGCTCCTGAAACTTTGCAGTAGTTTCTGAGTACTGAATCAAAGGCCTTAGCTATTCTGGTTGATGCTCCTCCCAATAGGATCGAATCATCTGCAAAGAGAGCATGATTCAGGGGATTGACACTACTGGAGGGTTTGAGGCCCGGGAGGGAGCCTGACATTCTTTCTTCTTCCAGTTTTCGACTTAGAGTTTCAGCCATTAAGATATATAGAAAGGGGGAGAGAGGGCATCCCTGCCTGATGCCTCTCCTAGCTTGAAAGAAATTAGTTGGCCTGCCATTAATGAGAGGGGCTATCCACGGATTATCCGTGCAGGCTTTTATAAGATTGACAAAATGGGAAGAAAAGCCAAAGGAGAGCAAAACTTTGCTAAGAAATGATCTGTTGACTCTATCAAAGGCGTTCGCCATATCTAATTTTATCAGCATACCTTTCTCTTTTCTCTGATTGCTTGAGTGTATGGTCTCCTGCACTTGAATGACGTTGTCCAGAATGTGCCTGCCTACCACGAACCCTCCTTGAGCACTAGAGATCAGCCGTGGGAGCAAAGGCTTTAATCTGTTAGCTAGCAATTTAGCCAGGATCTTGCAGGAGGCATTACACAACGAAATGGGCCTAAATCTTGCGAAAGTTTCCAGATTGGTGTCTTTGGGGATCAGAGCTAAATAGGTTGAGTTGGTACTGCCCCCTACTTTAGATTTTTTCAAGAATCCCCGAATCATTTTTTGAAGATCATATTTGATAATGTCCCAGTAGACCTTGAAGAAGTGAATTGTAAATCCGTCAGGTCCAGGAGCCTTATCTGCATCCATGGACCAAATAACTTTGATTATTTCTTCCTCAGTTACCGGTTTGCAAAGATCAGCGTTGACCTCCGGGGAGATGAGGGAGGGGATATGAGTGAGAAATTCAGCTTCTTCCTCTTCTTCACCTTGGGATTCCAAACTGAATAGATTTTTGAAATGTATTTCAGCTGCTTCTTTGACTTGTTGAAATCCTTTGCAGATTTGGCCCTCCGAAGTCTTTATTTCTGCTATATGATTCCTTGACAATCTGGCTCGATACTGTCGGTGGAAAAAGGTGGTATTGCGGTCCCCATCTTTTAACCACAAGCTTCTGGATTTTAATCTCCAGTACTCTTCTTCTTTTCTGAAGGATTGAAAGGCTGCTCTTTGTGCTTTTGTTTCCATATCCAACAGCTCTTCATTGATATTTTTGCTTTCCGTATCATTTTGAAGGGTGTGCAGTGCCTGAACTGCATCTACTCTTTAGCTGGTGGGGGTGGGGGCTGGTTTCTTAATCCACTCCTTCAATGCCTTTTTGGTGGATTTCAGCTTTTGCTCCCAAACGTAGCTTGGAGAACCTGTGAAGGAGGAGGCCCAAGCTGCTTTCACCGTCTCTAAGAAGCCCTCTCTCTCGATCCATAGAGGAGAAAAACGGAATGGTATGGGGCCCAAGTCCTCTTCGTCTTCTAGACTGAGTTGGATTGGCTTGTGATCTGAGGTCAGCTTGGGCAGAATTTTTGTTATTATGATCTTCTTATTCATCATGAGAGAGCTTTGCACCAGAAAGCGGTCCAATCGAGCAGATATGTGCTCTGTCCCAGATCGATTATTTGACCAGGTGAAGAGTCCTTGAACTGGATTGAAATCTAGCAGATCCCATTGCTGGGTGAGCTCTTCCACAACGGCCACCATGGGATCTTTGGTATTGGAGCCTCCTCTTTTCTCTTTGACTTTCAAAACAATGTTGAGATCCCCAGCCAGGATAATATTGTTGGGGGATTCTTGCTCTAGAAATGCTGCCAGTGAGTTCCAGCAATCTCTTTTTTCAGAATAATTGACAGGGACATAAAGATTGACAAGAGAGATAGTCAACTTACTTGCGAGTTGGGTTAATTCCGTGAATATCCAGTGTTGGGTCTCGTGTATTTTGTTCAACTGGTATTTGTCTTCGGTCCAAAGAGTTGCCAGCCCTCCCGAAGAGCCCCGGGCGCTGACAGCTTTGCCTGAGCTTTTTTTCCATTTTGACTTGCTGATTTCTGGCAGAGCTTGTCCTGCTATCTTTGTCTCTTGGAGCAAGAGGATATCTGCGGGTTCCGACTTCAAGAGATCCTTTACTGCTTCTATTTTTGCATGGTTCCCCAAACCTCTGCAATTCCAAGAGACTAGCTTCATTATTTACCTGAGAGGGGGGTGGAACCACCCTTGGGTGGCCTTGGCCTGGTATTTCTTCCGATCGACATTTCTATTGTGGACTAACTTCCTTGTGTTTTGAGCCTTTCAGCTTCTTCTTCTCTTTTTTATTTGCGAGATTTCCTTCCAGCTCTTTTTGATGGTCGCTCAAAGATTTCGTCCTCTGAGGACTCTGAGCTTACAGGTGCCTTTTTCTTTGTGACTTCTGCATAGGTGGGGTTGGAGGGGCTGCCTTGTGAAGCTTCGATGTGAATGGCGGCCCCTCCCTCTTTGCCTGAAGGAGTGGCTTCTACTTGGTCCTCGTTTTCCTGAGCATTGTTCGCTGGATCAAACTGTGCACCTTCCGTTCCTTTTGAGATTTCTTCCGTTTTCTGAGTAGGAATGGGGATATTCCTAGCTCCTGCTGCGGTGCCTTTTACAACATCTTTTTTTGCGTGGGCTGATCTCTGGACTAGGGTCCATTGGTCCCCGTTTTGTTTGTCAGATTGCTCCTCTGCTCTCTTCTTGCAGTGCTTTGCAAAGTGCCCGTGTCCATGACAATGTCTACATTTAAAGGGGAGTTGTTCATAGTCAAGCTCTTGGACATGCGTCCAACCAACAACCGTGAGCTTGATCGCTTCCGGCAATCCTTCTTCGAGATCCACTTCTACACAGATTCGTGCGCATGAGTACTGGTCTTTTCTTACTGCTTGATCTATGTATTTGCCAAGCGCGTTCCCGATGATCTGAAGCGATTTTTGATTCCAGCAATGAAGAGGCAGATGAGGGAGTCTCACCCACACCGGCACAGTAGATGGGACATCTTGTGAGGGATCGAAATCTGGAGTCCATTTGTTTAAATACAAGCCATGCGGCCCCATGAAGTAGGGGCCATTTCTGAATATTAAGCTTCTGTCTTCCGGGTTTTCAAACACAAAGACAAAGTACCCTTTACCCACGAAATAGCTCTTGACTCCATCTTTTATCAGTGGTTTCCAATTTCTTTGGGTCCATTCCTCCACAGATTTGGGGGAAGGCCATAAGCCCGTGAACTGGCCTATGAGGCCTCTTTCTGCCAGGTTCAGAGCCGCTTTACAGGTATCCTCCTCAGGTAGGGCAACTGTAGGGATCGAGTCCATTTTCTTGATGAATTTCTGCTGGAACGCTATAGGAGGGCGTTTCGTACCTGTTGCAATCAATGATTGAAAGGTTGAAACTTCAGGGGGCGGATCTGAAGGGGGGACAAAGCCCCCGGGAGGCTCCATCCCCAGCGAGCGGAAGGGCGGTCGGGGCGGGCGCGAGGGCGCGGCGGCGGAACGGCTGCGGCGCCCAGCAGCCTAGCTTGCGGGCGCGGGGAGGCAGCTTAATTTACTCTTTCTTCTTTTGCATATTTATTTGCAAAATACTAATTTATTAAAATTGAAGCAGATTTTAAAAGAAAAAACTGAAAAACATTGAATTTAACATTGAAATTGTGAATTTTCACTCTTTAAAATGGGTGTTTTTCAATAAATATATAAATTTAGCTTTCTTAAAAACAAATCTTACATACGTTACAAATATCTAGGAAACTCGGATTATGTAGATTACATACATTACAAGGTTCAGATTTCCCATTCCAAAAATCCCCACTCGCTTGCAAAAATTAAGCACAAAATATCACGGAATAGCCCAACCTGGTTGCAAAATATTGATCAGAAAATATTTAGACTAAGTAAAGAATATAAACTTAATCTAACTTAAGTCAGAATGCCACGTGCATATTACCGAAGAAAAATCTCCATTTATATGAAAAAATCGACCCAAAAAGATCTCCCAATAAAATAAAATAAAAACATATAATGTGCAGACTACGCCAACAGCATAACCTTAATTTAATGTAACACGGAATAACACGTGCATATTACTTTCGTTCAACCAATTCAAAGGGCAATTTACGTACGTCTTGTCTCCCATAGTGTAACTCCAATTCGTTATATTTCCCTATCAAAAGTTTTCCTGTAAGCAACACATTCTCTAATCTTCTCCCTTGGATGACAAAACCACCAGGAGTGATGATGACAAGCGTTTAATTGTCAATACTTTCTTTTCTTGTTGAAACTTTCGATTTTGTGTACACAAAATCGAAAGTTTTTTTGGATCAAGGAAAATTTCAAATTTGATTATTTTCTAATGTTAAGAGATATGTTGTACTGAATTAAATCATTCTAATTAAAAATAATAATAAAATAAATTAATTTTAGTAATATAATTACAAATACTTATAAAAATTATATATATAAATAATCTTAAAATACATTTTATAATAATAATTCACTTATTAATAATAGGATAGTTCAAAACATATAATTAATAAATATTTTAAAGTTTATCTTTAAATATATAATTAATATCAGTCTGATACTATAATAATAAGAAATTTACGAAATTTGAATTAAAAAAATTAAAAATATATTAAAATTGTATTTAATGAGAGTTATAAAAAAAAGAAAAAAATATAAAAATATAAAATTTATATAAATATAAATAATATTATTAATAAATGATTTTGTTAAAAGAGATCTAGAATTAAAAATAATTTATGTTAATATTATAATAATGTAATTATAAAACTTATAATTTATTTAAATTTTTAAAGTTCATATTCATAATAAATTTATTGTAAAAAAAAACATTTTGCAACTCATGCACCATATTTTGTATGGATAACAATTAAATATGGATTCTCATGTATGGTGAATAGTTAAATATAGTCATTTATATAATTGATGTTGTGATATCATCGAACATGGAAGAACCTATAAATTTTCAATAACTTTAGAGGTGAGTAAAAATGTTTTCTTAAATAACTTTTATGAGTAACACAACATATATGTTAAATATCAAAATAAATATAGCTATTGACATAATTTATGAAGTATAGATTAGTTGATTAGATTAAATTAGTTGATTTTTTTAAATTTTTTAAAGAGAGTTTGAAGATAGAAATAATTTTGAGGATCTATATATATATTAAAAAATCAAAATAAAACTTCGCTTTTTGTTGTAAATATATTAAAATTAAAATGAATTTAAAATTGTTAGACACAAAAAATTGTTACACAATATTAGATAAACAAGTGATTCAATATTAGTCACAAGATGCACACATAAATACATTTGATTTTGACCCTTGATTTCCATCTATCAAGAGGTCTCTTGGACTTTTGCAACTCTTGGAATTCTTCCACGCCAACCCTAATAGATTAGGTGTCCAACATTCCCCATTAATGTAAAAGGGTGTATATGAGTCTAAGAAGAGATTTGAAATACAAAAATGCATGAAAATGAATGGTTGGATGTGCTCTCTGAAATGGTGATTTAAGGAAAGCCACAAAGTAAATGAGGCAGAAGAACTTGAGGTCTGCTGCTAGTGGTTTAAGGATGACCACCAACTATAGAACTAGAGCTAGAAGAAGTTTTAAATTTGTTAGAAGCCAATGTATTCTATGAAGTGGAAGTGCTCATTGGTGATGGTTTGAATATGAATACAAAATAGAAGTAGTTTTGAATTTGGTTAGAAGATAATGTATTCTATGAAGTGGAAGTGCTCATTGATGATGGTTTGAATATGAATACAACATAATGTAGCAGAAATCAAATTTTTTTGTCAGTGGTTATTTAAGGCATGCCACCAACAAATAAATGCTCATAGAGCATGAATCTGTCTTTGGCTACCACTTTGAATGTGGCTATGGCTGACTCTAGATCTAGGCTCTCGCAATTAGCTCTAGTCCAACATGTTACTCGAGATCGCTTGATATATCTTTTTATCTGGTAGCTAACCATCAATTCCCCTTATTGGATACAAGGTGAGAAGATAAAGAAATATCCACCACAAGACGTATCGATACTCAAGGATTGAACTCTGAGGTATGAGTGATATATCTTCTTAGTTCTTGAAGATCGTTGCTAGGAAGAAATCTGTCTAAGGTGAATCATTTTTCTTGCAGAAGTCTTGTTTCTAGAGTATCTTTCTAAACAATGATTGTGTTTTCCACAACGCTTACAAGGTTTAAGATCAAAATGTTGATCTTTCAAGTAGCCAAATCGATCAAAATGTTGGCAACGCATAATATGTTGTGAATGTGGAGAAGGAGCAAGTGAAGATGAAGCATCTTGAAGTAGTCGAACACTTTGAAAATTAATGGGTATAGAATAGTTTGGAATGTGAAAGGACACATCTTTGTCATATCCAAGACCAATTTTGTTCTAGTTGCTGAAAAGTTCTTTCCAAGGTCTGATTATGGGCTTGGAAAGTGCAACCTAAAACTTTGC
This sequence comes from Pinus albicaulis, assembly GCA_034641835.2. Lineage (NCBI taxonomy): Eukaryota > Viridiplantae > Streptophyta > Pinopsida > Pinales > Pinaceae > Pinus > Pinus albicaulis. Next base: position 142,376,293 of record CM076575.1, read on the forward strand.
ATCTTCATGCAAATCTGCTCATAAAATTACCTCATTAATATGATCAATTTATGATTGTTAATGGGAGTCTGTCTAAAACTCAAACATAGAGTTTTTTTGACAAAAAAAAAAAAACCAATTCAAAATGATGATTTCATGTTTTATAACTCTTCTTATTGTAGTTGTGACACAAGCTAGAGAAATTCAATTTTCTCATGTGCATCTTGTAGACATATTTTAATGCTAGTAAGAGTGGTTTTGTTGATTTTTACTATAATATTAACAATAAAAGGTATCAGAGCAACTCTAATACTTCGCCAATTCAATTTGTTTTCTTAACAAATAAACCTCAACAAATGAGGAGTGTTAGATTTGACAAAACAAACACCTGTAGAGCTTTAGATAACTCTAATACTTCACCAATTCAATTTGTTTTCTTAACAAATAAACCTCAACAAATGAGGGGTGTTAGATTTGACAAAAACAACACCTGTAAAGAAAGATAGCTTCCAATGTTATTGAATAACATGTTATAAACAAAAATAAGAAAAAATCCTCTCCTTTCAACACCTTTACCATAAGCTTTACCATAAATGGACAACATTGTATAACACCCCTTACCTTACCTATGCAGTGATTGTAAACATAACAATGACAACCACACCAATGTCAAAACATAAGTGATTGGTTAATATATTAGATTAGTGATTTATATTAATTAATTGATGCTAGAGAAGGTGAGAACAACTTATAAATCCCAAATACTAGGAAGAAATTACTGAGTACCCTCTGCTACTGCCCTATAATTTCTGTCCCTTATCTGCTGGGAAAAAAAAATATTGAACCCTCGTGAAAACACACTCAACCCATATTTAATAAAATTTAAATAAATATAAATAATTAAATCTTAATTGTAATTAGTATAACAATAATTATTATAAATACTAATTATATTGTAATATTTATTATAAAAACTTATTTTAAATAATATTTTAAGAGGTCCATTAAAAGAAAACATGTGAATCTTGAAACGGTGACTCATAATTCAAGCATGAGATAGAATGTTGTTACAAAGATTCTCCTTTTCAAATTTGAAGGGACGAAATGTCCCTAACAAGAAAACGAAGACGATGCTCCTCCTTCCACTCCGGTCATAGGAATAAGTGAAGGGATGGGGAGAAAATGAGATAAATTCACACCATAACTGGCTCAAGAGGATGACATTACACAAATCTGTTTATCATCCAATTGACATATCTTACCCTCATAGTGACCATCACAGTAGCTTTGTTTATGGAACGGCTTCATTGTTTAGTTTTTACTTCCTCAAACCTACCTTGGATCTCTTTTGAGGGTGATTGTATAAGTTTATGGTGATTTAAAAGTACATAAAATACAATTTTATAACTTTCACAAAAGTAGTCTACATGCATGAATCCCTCGGTGGTTTTCATAACTCTATTGGTTGTTTTTTTTTTATGGTTGTTCTGATCAATTGCTACGTAACAACATGTTACAACCCCATTTCTAGTTTGATATATTCAATTTCTTAATAAATGCTTGAGTCCTGCTAATGGTCTGATTTATGTCCATAAATATTGCGTTAAAATTGTCGTGATATTTTTTTGTAAATGTTTAAAATTCTCAGCAGAGATTGCAGAGACTAAATATAACCTGAACATGGAAATATTTATATATATGTTGATAGTGTAAAAGAAGATTCATGTGTTTTCCCTTTCAATTCAAGTACTCTCTTGGGATTCCTCTATTCATCGAACTTTACTATAATTATGAACTTTTACATTTTACCTATGTTGGACTGGCTGTGGGGACGACGGACGAGTTTTCGAAACAGCTAGAGTGCATCTCCAAGTTTTCAGAGACGACGGATTGGGGACAGCAACTATTTATTATATTTATTATTTATTAAAAAATTAAAATTAAAATAAATTAAACATTAATCAAAATAAACAAAATACTAAAATGATAAATCTAAAGACTAATACTAATAGTCTAATAGTATCTAATGGTCATTGAGAATTGTGCATCACAAAAACAAATTCCGTCATCATTGCATAACTTAAGTACTATTAGTTTCATACAACTTACAACCTACAATCTACTACTGTCTAATATCTACATAATCATTCTATGATCATTGATGCATGATGAATCATTTCAAAATTTAAATGGCAGCTAAAGCGTAAAAGTAAATAGCACTTAAATTTAATAAAGATGTAAACATGAACAATTCATTAAAATTTAAATATAAATCTCAAATTAAGAGTCTAGAAGTAGAAAACCATGGATTATAAATTTATAAATTATAGTCATAAACTATAGTCCAAGAATTTTAATGACAAAAATTAAAATTTAAAAATAATATAGTCACTAGTGTAGCTGCCAAATGGATATGTGTTAGCCTTTAGGTTAGAGTAAATGTACTTTAGGAATTTACATTTTTTTAATTTAAAATTTTGAACTTTATTAAATAATATATATATATATATATATATATATATATATATATATATATATTTAATAAAAATGAAATATTTTAATATTTTTTTTTAACTTATGATTTGAAATTTTATTGGGGACATCCAAAAATCCCCGATTTATCGAGGGGCGTTTTGGAAGTCTTAAAAAAATCCTTGAATTTTCGAGGGACGGCTAGGGGACGGCCTTGAAGTCCCCAAGTCCTCGATGGAGTCCCCAGCAAATCCAGAACGTTTCCAACGAATTCCAAAGTCCCCAAAACGCCGAAACGAAAAGAATGACATGAAATTATGATGGGATAGATCCCCGTGCAGGATAGCATTTTACTATCCATATTTCAATTATATACAATTTTGCTGACCAATGTAAATGTTAACACATCTATCTCTGGGTACTAAACCTATGTTCCTGTACTACACACCTGCAAAAGTCTTATACTAGTCTATAAACAACACACCCCACGAGCTCATGGCGAGTCTAAACATACTAATGTGTGAGATTACAAAATTTTACTGCATGAAATTGTCAGGGTGCCCATGTCTAAATCGACTCAGGCCTCATTTGTTTTTCCTTTTAACGCATATGCATGGTGTTATATGTTGAAAATGCAGCAAGATGATGGAGCTTAGTGAAATGAAGTCGCCTTCACTAAGTGGGCCCGCAGGCAAATTCTGGCGCAAAATCTATTTTTAGACTATGTCTATTTTTAGACATATGGAGCATGGTTCGGGGATTCCGGTTTGAGATTCTTGAAGTATGTGTCATGTTGGTAAAAATAGATGAGACTCTATTTTTGAGGTCAAAGAGGTCGAAGTCTATTTTTAGACTGCCTCTCCTTAAAACGGGGAAGTCAAATATTATTTACCCTTAATAATATTTAGACTATAAACAGCAGTTTACTCTCTTGGAGCACTTCAGTTCGAGCTACAGAAGTGGCTCATGCATCTGACAGAGGAATCACGTGGTTCCCAAGGGTTTGATGGCATCATGCATGGTTGACTTTAGTTGGACTTCAGTTGCAGAAGTTTGGAGGAGTTAATGGGACAGCTAGTGGAGTTGTGTTCTGTTTATTTTAGTTGAACTAGTTGAGATTAGTTTAACTAGCTAATCAATTAGTTATGAGTGGAGTGAATTAAATATTATTTAATTCATTAATTAGTAACTCATTATTCAACTCAAGAACACATCGGTTCACTACAGTGCATGATCAGTTCAGTGGAGACCAGTGAAAGAGGTAGATGAAAGGGTGGAGTTAGCTATCAGTTGTGACTATACTGTTGCTATTTGCAACACACGGATAGGTGGAGTAAGCCCATGAGGATTGCGCAGTTCAGGCTGGTGGTTTATCTATATAAAGAGGCCATCCCATAGCATTGAAACACGCAATAGAGGCAAGGCAATTAGCGGTGAGTTTTGAACCAGTAACCTGTTCAAAACTGAGCTAGATTGTGAGTAACTTTATGAGAAAGTACTGAGTACTTGTGAGGAGTATTGTACTGAGTTTGTTACTTGATTTCTCCATTATAATATACACAATAGCTGCGGGGTTTTCGGCTATAAGCTTTCCCCATACATACTGTGTTAATGTGTATGATGATTTGATGTGTTATCGCTTGATTTTATTTCCGCATGTTTGATGATCTGAGTGGAAGAGATTGTGTGTTGCATATAAATTCGAATTGTATGTGATCAGGATAGTCTCGGTGGATAATTAATCATTATTCAGCAAATTTCTACATGGTATCAGAGCTATTGAAGCAGAGATTGGTCATCACATTGATTACAAACTTATTTCGGTAGACAGAGTCTGCATGCGGGCCAGGTAGCCTCTGGATCCATCCTTTCTTTGAAAGGTGATATATCCAGTAAACGCCCCTTGCAGTCAATCTCTGTGCTAGAAATAATTTGTTCTCACAGATCTAGAGCGGTTGAGCTTTGAGGTGGAATTCGAAATTTTGCAGCAGTTTTGTTTTCTTAGTGCCGGTGTTGAAAATGTCTTTCAACGGTTTGCGACTCGAATATGCTCTTGAAGGCAGTTCGAATTATGTTGCATGGAAGGATCGCATGGAAGCAGTATTAGAAGATAATGGTCTCAAGGAGTTCGTAGATACGGATGTCCAAAAGCCCACTGATCCTACTGAAGTCGATGCATGGCAAAAGAAGATGGCGAAGTGTTGAAGGATCCTGTTGGAGGGCGTCAAGGATCATATTGTATCCAGCCTGCATGGAAAGGCTACTCCATATTTAATGTGGAAAGCTTTGACGGATCTATTCCAGAGTAAGAGCAACCAAAGGAAGCTGGCGCTCAAAGATAAGCTCGGGAACATCAAGATGGAGAAGGGCGACAGTATCGCCAAATACCTCACGAAGTTCACTCAGTGCAGAGATGAGCTGGGAAGTGTGGGGGTGGCTGTCAAAGTTTCACTGATCGCATGCTTGGTTTCAAGTGTGTTGGGATCGGTATGGTTCTTGGACAGCGGTGCGTCATTTCATATGACGGGAGATCGGGATTTGTTCTCAGATCTGGAGGACAAAGATTTGGGTGTGCACATCAAGATGGGCGATGATGGTAGATACAGTGCGACTGGTATCGGTACCATATCCTTTTAGAGGGAGTCTGGTAAACCCTTTGTATTGAGGGATGTCATGCATGTACCTGGATTGAAGAAGAACTTGATCTCTGTGGCGATGTTTGAGGATAAGGGGTATGATGTGGTCTTCAGCGAAGGAAAAGCCTTCCTGCGCAGTAAGACTACTGGAGAGACCCGGAAGATAGGGGTTCGAACCAAGAACCTTTATCAGTTGCAAGTAGATGGCTGCGCAGCTATGGCATGCAAGGCGGGAGAAGTGGTGAGCCGGGATGATGAGGGCGAACTGTGGCACAGGAGATTGGGCCACCTTCACCATGGAGCTTTGAAGATCCTGCAGCAGATTTATACTGGGCTTCCTAAGGGCACTCTTGCGCAGTCAGATCAGTGCAAGGGGTGTACTTTAGGGAAGTATGTGAAAGCCACCTTTCACGAGAAGGATAGTCGCGCCACGACGATCCTTGAGAGAGTTCACACTGACGTGTGTGGTCCTTTCTCAGTTGCTTTGACAGCAAAGCACAAGTATTATGTGATCTTTGTTGATGATTTCTCTCGAAAGTGCTGGATCTTCTTCATGCAGAAGAAGAGCGATACATTCGCGAAGTTCTGTGAGTTTAAAGCACTGGTCGAGAAGGAGTCGGGGAAGAAAGTGATTGCTCTAAGGAGTGATAACAGTGGTGAATTCATCTCGGCTGAATTCAAGGAGTTCTGCAGCGCAGAAGGGATTCGGAGAGAGCTCATCGCACCCAATAACCCACAGCAGAACGGGGTGGCTGAGCGGAAGAACAGAACGATCGTGGGTGCTGCACGGGCGATGTTGCATGATCAGGGCCTACCCCTTCACTTATGGGCTGAGGCATGCAATATAGCAGTGTATGTGCAGAACCGTTGTCCTCACAAGGTTCTTGGCATGAGTACACCAGAGGAGGCTTATTCTGGCAAGAGGCCTGATATTTCCCATTTGCGGATTTTTGGCTCTCCTGTCTACATGCATGTGACGAAGGATGCGAGAAGGAAGCTGGATCCAACTGCTAAGGTTGGAATATTTGTGGGGTACACTGATACACCTCACAACTACCAGGTGTATTTGTCAGACAGTCGCAAGACTGTTGTGCGACGGGATATAAAATTTCAGGAGGAGAAAGCCATGCGGTGTTCGCTTGAGAGGGAGCTACACTTGCATGCAGATGAGGAGCTGTTAGTTCCTAAGGAGGAGCTTCCGGATGTGGATCAGCCACAAGAGGAGGTTCAGAAGGTGGAAGAAACCACCCAGGCAGCGCCAACCATCAGAGGGCGCATGCGCACTACAGAAGCTGAGCGATTGGCTCGGGATGCAGAGAAGGTTGTAGGACCACCTACAGCACAGCGCAGACAGAGACAGTCACCGGATCGGTACACTGGATACATGGCTCTTGTGAGTCAATGTGTTGTGACGGAGCCATCCTCTTTTGAGGAAGCTGTGGAGGAACCCGCGTGGGTTGATGCCATGATCGAAGAATATGATTCGATCGTCAGGAACAGTGCATGGGAGATTGTCCCAAGACCGGTGGGGAAATCAGTGGTGGGTTCGCGATGGATCTACAAAGTGAAGAAGGCGGCTGACGGGAGTGTGGAGAAGTACAAGGCGAGATTTGTCGCCCATGGATTTTCACAGATCGAGGGGATCGATTATGAGGAGACCTTTGCACCTGTCGCAAGGTACTCTTCCATACGGACGATCCTTGCTCTCTCAGCGCAGATGGGGTGGCACATTCATCGGATGGATGTGAAGACTGCGTTCCTCAATGGAGTCATTGAGGAGGAGGTGTACATAGAGCAGCCTGAAGGTTTCGAGATCTTCAGCAGTGAGTCGCATGTGTGCCGACTCAAGAGAGCATTGTACGGGCTGAAGCAAGCACCTCGTGCTTGGTACACTCGGATAGACAGCTACTTCACCGAGCTTGGATTCTCCAAGAGTGAGGCGGATCCTAACCTGTACCAGATTGTGGTGGAGGGGAAGCTGTTGATCATCGTACTGTATGTAGATGATCTGATTTTGACGGGTGATGAGCGGTTGATACTTTCATGCAAGGAGGATCTTGCACGAGAGTTTGAGATGAAGGACCTAGGCATCCTTCATTATTTCCTGGGATTGGAGATTTGGCAGCGCATTGGAGGACTGTTTGTTTCTCAGGGCAAGTATGCCCGGGAGATTCTGGAGAGGTTCAACATGCATGGCTGCAAGCCTGTTGACACTCCTCTTCCTGGTGGTTGGAGGAAGGAGGATGCTACTTTAGCGGAGGTAGTGGATGCCACTGTCTATCGACAGTTGGTGGGGTCGCTTATGTATCTGGTCAATACACGACCCGATATATGCTATGCAGTTAACCATCTTTCGCAAGCTATGGTTAAGCCTACCAAGCTCTTTTGGAAGGCGGGCAAGCATGTGTTGCGCTATATCAGAGGCACATCGGGATATGGTCTATGATACAGACAGGAGGATGGAGCGAAGATTTCGGGCTTCATTGATGTAGATTGGGCAGGGAGTCCAACGAACCGGAAGAGCACTTCTGGAGGAGTTTTCAGCATTGGGTCGACAGCAGTTTCCTGGTACAGCAGGAAGCAGAGATCCGTGGCACTCAGTTCAGCAGAGGCCGAGTACATGGCAGCAAGTTTGGCTGTATGCGAGGCTATTTGGATGAGGAAGATCCTCACAGGGTTGTTCAGGTTGCATTTGGAGCCTACAGTGATCTACTGTGATAACCAGAGCTACATCAAGCTCTCGGCTAATCCAATATTTCATGATAGGTCCAAACATATCGACATCAGGTACCATCATATCAGAGATTGTGTTTAGCGGAGAATCATGATGCTTTCATATGTTCCCATGGAGGATCAGGATGCCGACATCCTGACGAAGGCGCTCACCAGGAGCAAGTTCGAATTCCACAGAGGCAGGATAGGGGTTGCAGATAATCCATATCTTGCTGAGAGGGAGTGTTGAAAATGCGGCAAGATGATGGAGCTTAGTGAAATGAAGTCGCCTTCACTAAGTGGGCCCGCAGGCAAATTCTGGCGCAAAATCTATTTTTAGACTATGTCTATTTTTAGACATATGGAGCATGGTTCGAGGATTCTAGTTTGAGATTCTTGAAGTATGTGTCATGTTGTTAAAAATAGATGAGACTCTATTTTTGAGGTCAAAGAGGTCGAAGTCTATTTTTAGACTGCCTCTCCTTAAAACAGGGAAGTCAAATATTATTTACCCTTAATAATATTTAGACTATAAACAGCAGTTTACTCTCTTGGAGCACTTCGGTTCGAGCTACAGAAGTGGCTCATGCATCTGACAGAGGAATCACGTGGTTCCCAAGGGTTTGATGGCATCATGCATGGTTGACTTCAGTTGGACTTCAGTGGCAGAAGTTTGGAGGAGTTAATGAGACAGGTAGTGGAGTTGTGTTCTGTTTATTTTAGTTGAACTAGTTGAGATTAGTTTAACTAGCTAATCAATTAGTTATGAGTGGAGTGAATTAAATATTATTTAATTCATTAATTAGTAACTCATTATTCAACTCGAGAACACATCAGTTCACTACAGTGCATGATCAGTTCAGTGGAGACCAGTGAAAGAGGTAGATGAAAGGGTGGAGTTAGCTATCAGTTGTGACTATACTGTTGCTATTTGCAACACACAGATAGGTGGAATAAGCCCATGAGGATTGCGTAGTTCAGGCTGGTGGTTTATCTATATAAAGAGGCCATCCCATAGCATTGACTGTGCAGTGGGCAAGGCAATTTGTTGCCAGTTTTGAACCGATGCTGTTCAAGGCCCAGGCTAGGTGTGAGTAAGCGTATGAGAAAGTGCGAGTACTTGTGAGGTATTGTAAGAGTTTGTTACTTGATTTCTCCATTATAATATACCTGATAGGCTGCGGGGTTTTCAACTATAAGCTTTCCCCATACATACTGTGTTAATGTGTATGATGATTTGATGTGTTATCGCTTGATTTTATTTCCGCATGTGTGATGATCTGAGTTGATCTGAGTGGAAGATATTATGTGTTGTGTATGAAGTTCAAATAGTATGTGACCGGGATAGTCTCGGTGGATAATTAATCATTATTCAGCAAATTTCTACATTATATATATATATATATATAGCTAAGGAGAGCATGAAGGAAGGTGTATGTTCGTAAATATTATCTACATAATCCGTATACTTCGTGATGTCCATTTGATACAAGGTGTACAAATGATGGCATTCATGCCCTCTTTGTCATTTTGATCGAGTTAAATAGAGATCTTTAAATTGATTTTATCATGAAATGATTTCATTTTTAGTCTTGTATATTTTTGTGGGACCAGGCTCCTTATGTAAATTAACTACATATATTATATATGAGAATGCAATGTTACCTATTCGTCATGATAGTTAATTAGCAGTATGTAGAGTGAGTTAGACAATTAGTTAAATGGCTGAGTTAATTGGTAATGTGATAGATGAATTTGGTAAGTGAGTTAGAGAATCGATTAAGTGAGTGTCTTGCTTGACTAACAAATTGGGCTGGATCCCAAACTAAGTACATAACCGGAGGTGGACTTGCAATCAATGTTGTCGCCAACCCAATCTGAATCTATGAACCCAATGATATCCAACGAACAATTTACTGCATAATGGATCCCATAGGTGAACATATCGAAGGATGTGCTTTGCAGCTTTCTAGTGTAACTCATGTTGCTCTGGCATGTATCTGGAAACTGCTCCTAAGACATATGAGAGGTTAGGACGGGAGTGAGTGAGATAAAGAAGACTTCCCATAAGCTAACGGTACAATGTGCAATCAACCAATGGCGTGTATTTTCCATTCTCAAGCTTTATCCCTGATAAGAAAGGTGTGGTTGCGGGCTTGTAGTCATGAAATCATGCCAAAAGATCTCTAGCATACTTTGGTTGAGAAATGGTAATCCCAAAACCACTCTGATTGATCTCTAGTCCAAGGAAGAAATTTAGCAAGCCCATGTCTGTCATAGAAAACTGCTTATGCAATGCAGTTTTAATCTTAGTAATGACAGAAGCTGAGCTACATGTTATCAAAAGATCATCTACGTAGAGTACTATGATCAACTAGGAGTCATTTTTCTTCAAAAAATAAACATTGGAATCAGATTTGCAGCGTACAAAATCTTGAGATAACAATAAGAATCCATCTTTGCATACCATGCTCTAGGTGTCTACTTGAGGCCATAGAGAGACTTCTTTAGTTTGCATACCAGAGATGAATTGTGCATGTATCCCGGTGGCTGCTCCATGTATATTTCCTTCTCGAAATCACCATGAAGAAAGGCATTCTTCACAGCCATATGATGCACCTCCCATCCTCTTGTTGCTGCAATGGAGAGAGCTAGCCGAATGGAATCCATTTTTTCCACTGGAGAAAAAGTCTCATCATAGTCAACACCATGTACTTGCTGAAGACCTTTTTCTACCAATCGTGCCTTATATTGACTAACTTGGCCATTTGATGCTTTCTTGGTCTGGTAAACCCACTTGCACCTCACAAGTTTGTGATTGGAAGGTAGCGGAACCAAATCCCAAGTCTGGTTCTCAATGAGAGAGTTATATTCCTCATCCATTGCGGCTTCCCATTCAGGATGCCCACTTGCTTCTGCATAACTTTGTGGATCATATCCATGCATCATATAAGCATGCATGGGCATGGATGGCTCCATAGCTAGGAGTGTTTGCAGATCTTCCTCAAATAGAGGGATAGAGGCAGGATCATCAAGGATATCACTCATGCTGCGCCATTTTTCTATTGAAGGTGGTCGAGAATCTTCCGAACTACATGCGGAAGTATGATCTCAATGTTCAACAACTAGTGGTCCAACAGGCGTCACAGGAAAAGACTCATCTTCATCAGAATTTTGATCTGAAGTTTCATCCGCATACTCATCAATGAGTGGTGATGGAAACTTGGTAACAAGTTCATCTGCTAGTGCATGCAAAATACCTTCGTCAAAATTTACACTCCTTTCAATAAAGAGCTCTTCAATGTGGATATAAAGAAATTTGTACCCTTTGACTTCATCAAAATATCCAAAAAACATGCATGCTTTACTTTGAGGCTCTAAAGCCTTTCTCTTCTCTGTAGGAATGCGGGCCCATGCTTGAGATCCAAAAATGCGGAAATGACTAACTTCAGTTTGCATGCTGGTCCAAGCCTCAAAACGTGTTTTTCCAGTAACAGATTTATGAGGAGATCTGTTCTGGATGTATGAGGCACAATTGATAGCTTCGGCCCACAATTTCAACGGAAGATTTCTTGCATGCAACATGCAATTAGCCATCTCTTTCAAAGATCGATTTTTCCTTTCAGCCACATCATTTTGTTGTGGAGTGTAAGGAACTGTATGCCTGTTTCATTACAAATATTCTTGATATATTTTTTGACATATTCCGTCCCATTATCTATGCGGACTATCTTGATGCGTTTTCCAGACTGATTTTCTTCATGCGCTTTGAAAATCTTTAGATGTTGAAAAACTTCAGACTTGAGTTTCAAGAAGTAAACCCAAGTGAATCTCGTGTAATCATATATAAATGACAACACATATCTTACTTTTCTCATTGAAAGCACCGGAAATGGACCCATGAGATCACTATGTACAAGTTCCAAAGGTGAAGAGGCTCTCCATGCATGCCCCTTCTCGAATTTGTCTTGTGGATACTTTCCAAGAGCACATCGATTACAAACACCATTTGAAAATTCAATGGTCGAAAATCCTTTGACCATCCCTTGCTTGCTAAGTTGTTGCATATATCTGAAATTCAAGTGCCCAAATATCTCGTGCCAAATCCTACTTTCTTCATTTGCATGCATAAGTAGCAAAGTGGAATCTGATTGAGGAACAAAATCAAAAAATGTATACAGACGAGATTGATCATTTACCTTGCCAGATGCAATCTTCAAGTTGGTTTTCATGTCATAAATGATCACGGAATCTGGGGTAAATTCCACTTTCCTTCCGCTGCCTGTGTGTGTCATCTGATACACTGAGAGAAGATTCACAGAAAGCCTTGGAATATGCAAGACATTCTCAAAAATTCCATCTTCGAATTGCACTCTTCCTTGTCCAGCTGCTGCAACTGCAGAATTATCCCCCATGAGAATAGGACCTGAGTATGCATGTAGAGAAGAAAAGGATTCCTTTGAAGAAGCCATATTATGTGAAGCTCCTGAATCGATGATCCATCCTTGCGGTGTAGAATGAAGAGCAATCAAAGAATTCCCATTACCTCTTGGATCTGGTGCTTTTTCTCTAGACTTCTTCTTGGCATTCTCAAGAATGTGGTCTCCAAGATTGTGTTGCTGGAGTGTCTGTGCCGTAAGATCTATAGTCTTCTTCATGCATGCAGATTCAGGGTGAAACCACGGTGGCAATAATTGCACATTGATTGCCCTTTCGTTCCTTTCCTTTCCTTTGAGCTGGATGATCCATCAGGGGGTTTGGGATTTCCTCCCTTTCTTGGAATCGGGATCCTTCTTCCCTTTTCCTTTCTGATAGTCTTTGGAATTTGCCTTTCCTTTTGCATGCACTTTGGAATTTTTAAGTGTGCCCATTTTGATGAGCTTATCTTGCTCATACATCAAATACTGAATAAAACAATCCAGTGAGGGCATCTTCCAAGCTGCACTAGTTGCAGATCTTACGGTGTGGAATGTAGAGATGAATATTGCATACTCCGGACCAAGTTGTGATAAAATGGAAAGAATCAACTGATTTTCTTTCTTGGATTTTTCGATCCTGCATTCTTTCAGCTGAAGCAACAAAGATTTATACCTTGTGAAAAAATCTTGAATGTTCTCAAAATTTCTCTGATCTAATGAGTTTAACTCATTTTCGAGAATGTGACCTTGCATTTCATCCTGTTTTCCAAATAGTCCTTCCAAAGTTTTCCATACTTCATTTGGAGTTGAACATGATTCAACATGAAATAGAAATTATGGAGAGATAGATAAACATAGGATGTTGAAGGCCTCGTCCATGCGATTGAAATATCTTGTTTTCTCCATTGTCGATGTTGGTTCAACTTCTATTTCCATGGTCATTCGAAATAAGCCTTTACTTCTAAGATGAAGTAGAATCTTTGGCTTCCATTCGAAGTAATTATATGGAGTAAGAATTGTTGATTGTGGAAACTCCAATTTAGACTCCATTCTTTGTTGTGGCTTCAATCTTCTGAACCTGCAAATAAAAATTCCCTGTGCACTGATTACAAATACATGCGCTCTGATACCATGTAAGATTTTGAGATACAAAGATCTAGATTTGCAAAACAATGAACAAACTTGCAAGAGAAGGAAGGAATGAGCAAGAATGGAGAAAAGAATGAAATTGATTCTTCAATATTAGTTTTGGAATAAATACATAAAAGCAACTAAGTTAAGCTTAGTTGTACATGCAATAAGTATAGATAGTTAAATCTAACTGAAGCTAAGTATGCTTTATGTTATGTTAATGTGCACATGTACCACATGCAAGCAGTAAGTTAACTTAACTAAGCAAGTGCACATCACATGCAAGCAGTAAGTTAACTAAAGCTAATCTAGGTGCATGTACACCAACACAGCTAGTCTAGGTGCATGTACACCAACAGAGTGATGTTCAAGTCAAGTTATGTAAGTGTGTGTATGTCAAATTAGGGTAAATACCTTTCACCAGGTTCATTTTATTCAGAATGAGTGAGATTGAAGTTTGTATGATTAATAGAGAGTTGTAGCTCATATATTTCGTGTGTGAAATACTTGTGTTATTTTGTATTTAATACCCCTTATCTTTCTAACAAATTCGTATCAAAACCAAGAAAACATCACAAAATCCATAAATGAGTAGAAAAAAGAAGAAGCCAAAAACAAAAAACCTGCAAATTTTGCAAAATCGTTGAACCATTCAAAAGTTTACAGGTCCACACTTAAATGCAAAATGCGCGCAGATCCGCAACTTTTTACCATTTTCTTGGAATCCATAGATGCGCAATCGGGTTTATTATTTAAAGGCGGACAACAGTGATGCGAACAGCCGTGAGCCGCAAAAAGTACTTCAAAATAATATGGACAACAAAAGTCAACGCAGTTATTTCATAAAAGATTAGTTATAAAGTTTTGTTTGAAATCGACTTTGAAAGGCACGTAGGTGGTACTAACCTTTTTTTTTAAAAGGATTTGATATACGAATACTTATAAGGATTTGAAGAGAGAAGCATAAAAACTTTATATATATATATATATTTAAAGTATTTTTATAATATTTTTTTAAAGGTTTTTAAAAGGAGAGGATTATTATAAAAGTTTATATATATATATATATATTATAAAAATAAATATTATATAAAAAATAAATATAAGGGTGTTATAAAATATTTTTGCAAAGTTTTTAAAAGCCAAAAGAGAAATTTAGGGTTTTTATCAGAGAAGATTTTTTGAAGCAAGATGGCCACATCAAGTTTCCAGCTACAACGTCTTTTTTTCATTCGGAAAGATTATGATGTGTGGGCCATTAAAATGGAAGCCATGTTAAAAGCACATGATGTATGGGATCATGTCAAATTTGGGTTTGCAGAATGTCAGAATGACACAGAAGAACGAGCCCTTAGTAATACAGACATGGAACAATGGAAGAAAGATAAAAGGAAAAATGCACAAGCATTGCTTTTTATCCAACAGGGAGTGGACCGAGCAGTGTTCCAGAAGATAATGATCACGTCTTCAGCAAAGGAAGCATGAGAAACTTTGGCGACAAGCTATCAAGGTATGGCCAAAGTCTATATTGTTAAATTGCAGAATACTAGGAGAGAATTTGAAATTCTATAGATGAAACGGACATAAGACATCGATTCTTTCATGAATGAGGTCATGTCTGTAGTAAATCAGTTAAAAATTTATGGTGAAGACATTAAAAATCAAGAAGTGATTGAGAAGGTCCTTAGATCTTTGTCTACCAAGTTTGATGTTGTGGTAGCAGTCATAGAAGAAGCCAAAGAGTTGGAAAAACTAACAGTTGATGAGTTTATGGGATCACTTCTATCGCATGAGTCAAGGGTAGACAGAAATAAGGATACCACTTTAGAAACTTCTTTTAAAAGTCAAGTTTATATTTCAAGAGGTCGAGGTAGAGGTCGATCGAGAGGCAGAGGATGAGGCAAAAGCTATGGTGGTCACCGAGATGGCCGAGAAGAGCATGAATATCAAAGTGGAAGCAGTAGTAGCAAAAGCTTCAATAATAATCAAAGGTTTGACAAATCAAAGGTGAAATGTTATTATTGCAATTAATTTGGTCACTATGCTCGTGATTGCAGAAAGAAGATAGATGATCAAGGAAACCATAGAGCTAATGTTAGTACACAGAATACTAACTCGATGTTCCTAGCATGCAACACCATGCATGAACCGTTTGATAAGGTGTGGCTATTAGACAATGGTTGCAGTAACCACATTACAGGCAACAAGAAATTGGTTGAAAATTTGGATCAATTGGTGAAGACAGAGGTATAGTTGGGGACTGACAAGACTGTGGATGTAGATGGAAAAAGAGTGGTCAACATTCAGACCAAGCAAGGGGAGCCAAAGACAATATCAGAGGTATATTATGTCCCTGGACTCAAACACAATCTGATAAGTGTTGGTCAATTGACGCGGAAATGATACAGAGTTATCTTTCAGGGGAAAGAGTGTATTATTTAATGACAAACCCCCAAGCAAGCCTCTGATAGAAAAGGTGCAGATAACGATGAACAACCTCTTTCCTCTAATTATGAACTATAACGATGAGGTTAGTTCTTTTACAGTTTCATGTTCTAATGATTACTCGTTATGACACTTTCGGTTTGGACACTTACATTTTTTTGGTTTAAGATTGTTGCAGCAGAAAAAAATGGTCAGAGGATTACCTCTCATCAAAGAACTTGTTAGCACTTGTGAGTGTTGAATCTTTGGAAAGCAACACTGTGAAATTTTTTTGAAGGGAGTTTCATACAGAGCAAAGAAACCACTTGATTTGGTGCATACAGAATTGTGTGGACCTATAAGGACACAGTCGATGGGTGGAAGTTGTTACTTCCTCACTTTTATTGATGACTATAGCAGAAAGACTTAGGTTTACTTCTTGAAGCAGAAGTCTGAAAATTTTGCGAAGTTGAAAGAGTTCAAAGCCTTAAAAAAGAACCAAAGTGATCGGCAGATCAAGGTATTGAGTTCAGATCATGGTGGAGAATATGATTCGAAAGCATTCCATGAGTACTGCGAATAACATGGAATCAGAAGACAATTTACAATCAGATACACACCACAGCAGAATGGTGTAGGAGAGAGAAAAAATAGAACAATCATGAACATGACAACGAGCATATTGAAAGCAAGAAACTTGTATAATGAGTATTGGGTAGAAGCAGTTGCATGTGTTGTTCATGTGATAAACAAATATCCTATAAAGAGTGTGATGAAAAGAATACCAAAAGAAGCATGGTTAGGTATGTCATGTAGTGTATCTCATTTCAGATTTTTTACATGTGTAGCCTATGCACATGTGCCTAAGAAGATAAGAGGAAAATTAGATGATCAAAGTGAAAAAATAATATTTATTGGTTATAGTGAGCAGTCAAAAGCTTACAAATTGTATAACTCTGTCACCAAAAAGACAGTAATTAGTAGAGATGTCGTGTTCAAAGAACAAGAGCCATGGAATGGGATTTTAGACAAACCAATCGATGTTCAAGCACCATTGATGGAAGAGGATGATGTAGCAGAAAAGGAGAAGCAAGAATCAAAATAGAATACACCAAACAGAGTTACACCAACAAGGACTCCAAGATTTTCAGAGCAACATGGATCTTCAAGCATAACAACAGACCAGAATTCTCTAAGCAGCTAATCAGGTAATGAATCAAGAAATGGTAAGAAAAAGATGAGAACTTTAAAACATATTTATGATGACTTGGATGTTGGTTCAAATTTTTCATTGTTGTCATTCCGACCTTCTTCGTTTGAAGAAGTAATCAGAGATGAAAATTAGGTACAAGCCATGGATGAAGAGATTGATTTTATTGAAAATAATGATACATGGGATTTGGTAAATTTTCCAAAGGATAAAAACCTCATTGGTGTGAAGTGGGTGTAAAAGACAAAGTTGAATGAGAAAGGTGAAATTGACGGATTTAAAGCAAGACTTGTAGCAAAATGATCTCGCAGCAACCGAGAATAGACTTTTGAGAAACGTTTTCTCCAGTAGCTAGATTGGATACTGTAAGAGAAGTTCTAGCGATAGAAACTCAGAACAAGTGGAAAGTATATCAGATGGATGTCAAATCAGCCTTCTTGAATGGAATTCTGGAAGAATAAGTCTATGTGCAGCAACCTCTACGTTATGAAGTTGAAGGAAAATAAAATAAAGTTTGCAGGTTGAATAAAACGCTCTATGGTCTCAAGCAAACACCTACAACATGGTATAGAAGAATCAACAGTTACATGATTAAGAATGGATTTTGCAGAAGCAACATTGAGCCTACCTTATACACAAAGGTAAATGAGCATGGAAAAATTTTGATTGTCTTCTTATATGTTGATGATATGATTTTTATAGGTGATCTTGAATTAGATGAATTTAAAGCATCCATGATGAAAGAATTTGAGATGACAGATCTTAGTCTCATGAAATATTTTATTGGCATTGAAGTTGAGCAACCTAAAAAAAGGAATTTTTATTTGTAAAAATAAATATGCAAGAGAATTGTTGAAAAGAATCAGGATGGATAATTGCAAACATGTACCTACACCAATTGTAACAGGTACAAAGTTAAGTAAGGATGATGAAGGATCAGATGTCAATCCAACTCTATTCAAAATATTGGTTGACAGCCTCATGTGTCTCACAACTACAAGACCAAATATTATGCAAGGAGTGAGTTTGATTTCTAGATTTATGGAGACTCCAAAAGACATACATTAGAGTGTTGGAAAAAGAATTCTGAGATACATAGCAGGAACTAGAGATTATGGCATAATGTATGCAAGTACATAAAAGAAATATTTGATTGGATACAAAGATAGTGATTTTGCTGGCAGTTTGGATGATCGGAAGAGCACATCCAGTTATGTGTTTCATCTTGGTTCAGGTGTGATAGCATAGGCATCAAAGAAGCATCCCATTGTGACACTATCATCAGTAGAAGTTGAATATGTAG
This sequence comes from Pinus albicaulis, assembly GCA_034641835.2. NCBI lineage: Eukaryota > Viridiplantae > Streptophyta > Pinopsida > Pinales > Pinaceae > Pinus > Pinus albicaulis. The sequence continues at coordinate 142,394,578 of CM076575.1, forward strand.
TAGCAAATTCAGCAGCATGTCAAGCAGTATGGTTAAGAAGAGTATTGGATGGACTCAAGCAGAAACAACAAGGATCAACAATAATATACTGTGACAAAACTTCAGTGATTGCACTATCGAAGAATAGTGTGTTTCATCAAAAGAGCAAGCATATTGATACTAAATATCACTTTATTAGAGAACCTGTGAGCAATGTAGAAGTTCACTTGAAGCCTTGTAAATCTAGTGATCAATTGGCTGATATATTTACAAAGGCATTAGCAATAGTTGTGTTTGAGTTTCACAAAAGAAACTTGGGTGTTGTAAGCCTAGCTGAGACATAGACTAGCAGACATGTTTGAGTTATTATGAGTTATGTTTTAGTTTAGCAGTCATAATTAAGGGGGAGTGTTAAAATATTTAATTAATTCCCGCATACAGAGTTAGACAATCAGTTAAGTAAGCGTTGAGTTAGTTGAGTTGTGTGACAAATGAATTTGGTAAGTGAGTTAGAGAGTCAATTAAGTAAGTGATGGTCAAGTCGAGTTATGTAAGTGTGTGCCTGTCAATTTAGGATAAATACCCTTCACCAGGTTCATTGTATTCAGAGTGAGTAAGATTAAAGTTCGTATGATTAATAGAGAGCCACAGCTCATGTGTTTCATGTGTGAAATACTTGTGTTATATTGTGTTTAATATCCTCTGCCTTTCCAACATATATGTTTTAAATTGAAATATTGTGATTTCTTAAAATATGTAAGATAAAAACAAATTGCAATGGTTTAAATTGAGCCAAGACCATCCATAACTTTTCCAAAGGCTCAACGGGTAGGCATCGGATCCACTGTTGGCCAGCGTAAAATGAGTTGGGAAGCTAACAATGACATAAGGTCACTCGTAAATATGATTTGTTGTCCGAACTAAAATGGTGAAATCTGGAAGACCCCGCTTCATCACGGGCTTTTGGGCTTCAAACTGAGGTCTTGCCCCTTGACCCTTGTCGGAGCCGAGGACGCTAGCCCAACGTTGACACGGCCATTGGATCATCAGCCTTTGGGTCACCAAATCACCACAAATCGTACTTCCAAGTGGTCTGGTCGATGTGAGAAGATTGGGGGCAGAACCCACCATGGTCTCAACCTGTAGGCACTGGTTCTTGTTCGGTGGACGCAAGTTATAGAGAGGACCTCCTGGCTAAAAAAAATTGTTGGAGAAATTGATTCCACCCATGTGTTACGTGTTATAACAAATCGAAATGAATTACGTATTATAACAAATCTAAATGTCTTAATTCATTTTAGGTTAGTTTAGTTAGATCAATCTTCACTTTAGGTTAGCTTCACTTCAGTCATTTATTATTGATATTTTTTACTTCAATTATTTATTATTGAGGCCTCCTACTTCAGTGATTATTATTGATGTATTTTATGTAATGTTATAAGAGAGAATTACTTGCCTCCACATCTCTCAATATTTAACCGAAAATGGATATGTTCACATGAGCCTGGAATGCAGCCCTACGACCATTGGGATTTCCTTGAATAAGCTTGAGGTTACCATTGAGCAGAGCCCAACCCAATATGGGCTTGGTTGGGTTCCACCTTTCGCATGGCTCTTGGCCACAACATACATAAGCATAACCACAATGTAGGTAAGTCCATTCGCTCCATTTCAGAATCGGGGACCCATAGGTCCACGTGGCATCACCAACTGGATTATTCACCATATGCATGCAAGCGAGCGTTAGATTATGTGCAACGTTGTTTATTGGTTTATATGTGGTGGTTGTTTATGCAGCCCTACGACCATTGGGATTTTCTTAAATTTTAAGTCTAAGAGAATAGTAATGTTAGCCGGTTTAATAGTAAAAATATAGATTTTTTTTTAAATAATATTATAATTAGGGTTTTTGACCAAATACTTACATCTTTGGGAGAGCTCTTTTACTGAGCTCAAATGATGGTTATATTAATATCTAATCTCACAATTTTTTTAGAAATGACATTCTTGCAAATCTTCACTTTTGTAAACATTGAGAAATCAACATTAAATGTTAGTAATACTTATGACATCTAATAATAATTTTAAAAGATCATAGATGGTAAGTTGTGTTAGAAAGTGGTATTAGAACAACATTAAATATTAGTAACACTTGCAATATCTAGTAATAATTTTCTATTGAAAATGATTAGTTAAAACCAAACCTTAAAAGTAACAATATTTACAAAGATAATTTAAATAATATGCTAGCATTTCCCCACAGGCATATACACTATTTAATATTTTTTACATTTATTTATAATTTATATTTTATTATTTTAGTTTTTCTTTGTCCTTAATATTTATCCCAAATATTAATATAATATCTTTTCATATCTATATTTAATATTAATTTTAAAATTTCTTTATTTTTAAATCACCTTTTTATGAGGATGAAACCTAATCATAATGATGATGTGATTTATTCGAAAGTACTTTTACCAACATTACGGATCACAAAACTCTTAGAACTAATATTTTTATCTTATTTATCTTTAATATTATCTTTTTCTTTAATTTTATCTTAATTATCCTTAAAACTATCTTATTCCCTCTTTTAATATATGATTATTTCCCTAATACTATCTTATCCCATTTTTAATAAAATTAGAGCCTAGTTTATTTTTATAAATTTTATAAATAATTATAATAATAGTTTATATTAATTTATTATTATTTTTTAATGGTTATTTTGAATTATTTTAGTAATTTTTCTAAAAGTTATTTTCTTTAGATTTTATGTGCTTTATATAACCATGAACCACATTAGTTGCTTTGAAATGTGTCCACAAATAATACTTTCCTGTAATTCTCAAGACATTTTTTTTAAATAATTCTAATTTGCCTTCAAACAATTATAAATTTTATTTTGAATTAAGAAAAAATTATTTAATATTTTTTCCAAAATTTTAATTGAAATTACAAAAACACAACAAATAATACAATATTAATGCACTTTAACCCCTAAATGAATACTATGCTAGGAAAAAACTAATAAATGGACTCCAACCAAGTCTAAAATAATAAAAATTTAATAGTAAAAAGTCAAGATACGAAGCCAGAACAATCTGAAACAATCATCTCGAAAAATTAAAATGGAAAACCATCCAGATACCAAAAAGTCTACCGATTGAATTTAATTACACGAGTTTCCTTAACAGTTGAACCCATAATAAAAAAATCTTTAAAAGCTGGGCCCACAGAAATAATTGAAATCAAAATGAAAGCCGTTTGTCACTGAACAACAACGTTACAACTCGCTCTCCCATCGCGTTTTGGTTTTATTGTAACCTTTTCTCACAAACGAAAATTTCAACAAAACAATTTTCCCGATTCCTTTTCTTAACAGTCTTAACAGCAACAGAGATTTTAAATGAAACTCGAGATATTTATTAATTATTCTAGTTCAGTACGATTAATATGCATATATTGGCATTTTTTTTCCAAATTAATAGGTCTTTGTACAACTATGTTTTAATTTAATACGGTTGATATATCTGATTGACAATTTTTTTTTTGGTCATTTTAGTATTAGTTTAATAAATTCACGTGATGTGACTATAAAATATTTTATAATATGTATTATAATTTTATAATGGTATAAGGTAAATGTGAAAAGAATTTTATATATATATATATAATTTGTATAATAATTTCATAGTTATATTTGAATATGAAAAAGTAAAATACATTCACATCATGTTAATTGTTATTTAATTTATCTAATAATTTTAGGATTATATTAAATAAGTGTAAAAAAGTAAACCTAAATTTAAAAATACAAATTAATCAATTTTTAAAATTCCATATTAATATAGAATAAGCACTATAAAAAATTAAAAAATATTCTCTAAACAAAAATATTCTTTTGAAATCAAATCGACTGTTAATTTATTTATTAGAAAATCAAAAGAATTACATTTATATATATGCTATCATGCTAATAAAGTATCCATTATGCAAGTAAAGCTCGACCTTCAGCCGCCTGATCGTCACCGTTTGCTCGCTTCCTTTTGTGAGCCTTGTGACCATCGGCCGATCCATTTTCTGAATTGGAGGCTAAAGCGAGGGGGAAGTTAACGATAGCCCTGGATCCACGGATTTTGAAGGCAGCGCCATCATATGCGAGAGCAGCCTCTTCCGCGGTGTTGAAAGTACCCAGCCATACCCTCGCCCCCTTCCTTGCGGGGTCCCTTATTTCAGCCGCAAATTTTCCCCATGGCCGCTGCCTGACTCCTCTGTAGTGTCTGGCGCAGCTCTTCTTCATTCCTCTATTCTCCTCCTCATGTGCCTGTGGCTTTACCTTAACCGTCTCTATTCTTTTAACTGAGCACACAGAAGGAGACGAAGAGTAGTTTTGTCTGGTAAATTCACTGTCATCGTCCTCTGATACTGATATGCTGCTGCTGCCTCCGGTGGTGGAGGATAAGGATGAAGACATTGAAGACGAGTTTCCTCCAATATGTATGATATCCACATCGTCCTCCACTTCTAGCAAATGGTGGCGAATCAACTCCAACATACTCGCCTCTGCAACATCCATCGTAATTGTCTCTCACCAATCGCAAAGAGCTGGAGATTCAGAAAGATTTATTTCCTTGCAGGCGGACTGGCTGTGGCCGATTGAGAAGTGCGTGAGTTAAGTATATAAATCATACATTTCCACAATAAGTACATTACTTACCGCCCATGCGTACTTTCGCGAAAACTTCATTAGTGGCAGTGCGTACTTTCGCAAACATTTCATCAATCCGTGCTTTCGCGTAAATTCCATTATGTAGATTCAACATGATCGGTCACCACCGTAGGCTTCCTCGACATTCTTGCCACAATCTTATTCGTCGTGGTGCGAGATAAATGACACGTGGCCCTCAAATAATATGGGGTCCCTATAATATCTCGTTATAAAAGCCATTTGCAACACTGATTTCTCGTTACAAAAAACACGTGCACACACTATTTTCTTTTATCGAGTCGCGCGTAGGACGGGATTTTTTGAAAATTTGGATGGTAGTGGTAAGTTTTAGGGTTTTAGGTTTTCAAGGGTTGTTTTTAATGTTTTAGACAGTGCTGAATTCATTTTCATTTTAACTAAAAAAATTTAAATAGGATTATAATCAAAGTTCTAGAATTTTTAGCCAAATTTAAATTGAATCTATCTAAAATTCTAACAAGTCTACATCAAATTTTTAGCTAAATTTTAAGAATCCAAGTGAAATTGTATTTTTTTAACAATGCTTATCACTGGTTTTCAATGAAATTTGACATTTTTTTTTGAATTTTAACTATTAAAAAAAATATATGTTTTTTAATAAATAAATAAATTTAACCTTTTTAAAAAAAAATCTAGAAATCTCTGATTATGTAGATTACATACATTACAAATATCCAGGAAACTAGGATTAGGTAGATTACACACATTATAAATTTCAGATTTCCCATTCCAAAAATCCCCACGCGCTTGCAAAAATTAACTACAAAATATCACGGAATAGCCCCACCTGCTTGCAAAATATTGATCAGAAAATATCACGAAATAAAATGCAAAGCAGATAATATTTAGATATAAACTTAATCTAACCTAACCGAGAATGAGACGTGCATATTACCGAAGAAAAGTCTCCACCTACATGAAAAAATCGACCCAAAAATATCTCCCAATTAAATAAAAAACATACCAACAACATAACCTTAATCTAATCTATCACAGAATAACACGTGCATATTACTTTCGTTCAACCAATTTAAAGTACAATTTGCATACGTCTTCTCTCTCATAGTATAACTTACCCGTGTTACAAAATTTGATTACTATTATTTCTCATGTGAAGGGAATAAAGAGGACCACTTTTATGTTACCCTCCACATCCATGTTAGGACAAAACTCCAATTCGGTATCTTTCCCTATCAAAAGGTTTCCTGCAAGTAACACATTCTATAATCATCTCCCTTTGGATGACAAAACCACCCGGAGTGATGGTGACATGGATAATTGAGTGACGAGCGTTTAATTATTATTATTATTATTATTATGGTTATTGTGGATAATTTTTTTGTTGTTGAAACTTTACACAAAATCAAAATCAAAAGTTTTGGATTTTGATTTTGTTTATTTATTTATTAATTATTATTTTAAGTGATATTTTGTAATGTTAATATTTGAATCAAAATTTAAAAAAAAATTACTATTAATTTAATTAAAAAATAATAAATTTATTTAATTTAATTACTTATATTATAATTTTATTTTTATGTTATATTCTACCGGATTCGATGTTGGGTTAGACACAGTCTTGCATGGTGCTTGTTTGAAAATCCAAAATAGAAGCCCAATGCAATACACCACATCCACGACGACTCCAACACTGAAGGGATCCGTTGGTTGTATCGCCCCTTGCAGTTTGCAATACGATTTGCTGTTACATTCAATTTATGATCTTCTCGAAATCTGGGATTGCTACTGGGTAGCGATCAATACAGTCCAATCGCGGACTTTTAGAGGGCATTTTGACAGTCCTTCCGGCTATTCGACTTGAATCCCAAGCCAAAAGCTACCTGCCATATTATGGCGCCTTTCTTGGTTCTCTCCTTCCCTTCAAGGTATGCAAGCTCATAACAGTAAGCTCATACCAAAGTGTGTTGTTTGATGTATTGTGAAACTTGTGAAGAGTCATCCCAGAAAGCTCCTTATTGATATCGGTAAAAGAGAAATTCTTATGTTGTGTTCACTCTCAGAATTTTGAGACAAAACAAGGAAGCTAGGAAGAGAATTTGATCTGATAATGGAAGAACCGACTTACCCAAAGTTTTTATATTAGCTTTGAGTGCATGGCCTACAGCTTGAAATAACAAAAATCGGTGGGAAATAATATCAAATTTTGATGGGAAAATTCAAATTTGGAATCCATCTTGAGCATGGTATCGACATAAGCCATGGATGATGAATGAGAAGAAGTACATAGACATCAACCCATTTCCTATCAAGCGAAAACTGTTCGCAGAAATTACTACACGGGTTGACAGCTAAGCCGATGCCAGAATCCCTTTCCCAAGACTGTGCTTAAAGTATATTAATGGCTCTACAGCTTTGGAATATTGGTGGGAAAGAAAAATTTCCACCTACATGGAAAAATGGACATAGAAAAGTAGCATTTTGGCTTAGAATTCGGTAAAGATTTTATCATAATCTTGTTTACAGTTGTTAAACTTCATTATTTTCAGTGCCTTAAGAGTGTTTGATAGTGTTAAATCCATTTCTACTATCAAAAATGGATTCCAAACACTCCAACTACCTGATTTTTTGAATTTTAGTTGACGAGATTCCGACAAAATAACTGCCATCGAGACTATTCAACTACCTAAGTAAACAACTTCAAAAATATCTCCCAATAAAATAAAAAACACATATAACGTGCACACTACGCCAACAACATAACCTTAATTTAATCTAACACGGAATAACACGTGCATATTACAATTCAAAGTACAATTTGCGTACGTCTTGTCTCCCATAGCATAACTTACGAGTGTAACAACATTTGCTTGCTATTATTTCCAATCTGAAGGGAATAAAGAGGACCACTTTTAAGTCACCCTCCACATCCATGTTAAGACAAACTCCAATTCCTTATATTTCCCTATCAAAAATTTTCCATTCTCTAATCTTCTCCCTTGAATGACAAAACCACCCGGAGTGATGGCGACAAGCGTTTAATTGTCAATACTCTATTTTCTGGTTCAAACTTTCGATTTTGTGTACACAAAATCCAAAGTTTTGGATTTGGAAAATTTCAAATTTGATTATTTTTTTTTAATGTAAGGAGAAATGTGGTAGTGTTAAATCATTCTAATTAAAATAAATTAAGAGAAAAATTAATTCAATTAAAAATAATAATAAAATCAAACTAATTTTATTAATAAAATTACAAATAATTTAAAAAATTATATTTATATAAATAACTTTAAAATACATTTTAATAATAATAATTTATATTAATAGTATAATAGTTTAAAACATATAATTAATAAATATTTAAAGTTTATCTCTAAATATATAATTAATATCAAAGCAATATATATAATATTGAAAATTTGAAATTTGAATTAAAAAAATTATAAAACATATCAAAATTGCATTTAAGGAGGGTTATAAGAAAAAAGAAAAAAGAAAAAATAGATATAAAGATATAAAATTTATATAAATATAAATAATATTATTAATAACTGATTTGGTCAAGCTAGATTTAGAGTTAAAAATAATTTATGTTAATACTATAATAATTTTAATTATAAAAAATTATAATAAAATTTATTTAAATTTTTAAAAGTTCATATTCATAATAAATTTATTATAAAAAAGAATCATTTTGCAACTCATTACTATATTTTGTATGGATAACAATCAAATATGGCTTTTCATGTATGGTGAATAATCAAATATGGTTGTTCATATGATTGATGATGTGATATCATTCAACATGGAAGAATTTCTAAATTTCCAATAACTTTATAGGTGAGTAAAACTGATTTTCTTAAATAACTTCCATGATTAACACAACATATATGTTAAATATTAAAATAATTATAGTTATTGACATAATTTATGAGGTATAGATTAGTTGATCTTTTCAAATTTCTTAAAGAGAGATTGAACATAGAAACAACTTTAAGGAAATTAGTGTGTGTGTGTGTGTGTATAATTTCACTTTTTGTTGTAAATATATTAAAATTAAAATGAATTTTAAATAGCTAGTCACAAAAAAATTGTTAGTCAATATTAGATAAACCCATGATTCAATATTATTCACAACATGTACATATAAATACATTTGATTTTGACCCTTGATTTCCATCTTCCAAGAGGTCTTTTGGACGCTTGATATATCTTTGAATCTGGTAGCTAACCATCAATTCCCCTTATCGGATACAAGGTGAGAAGATGAATAAATATCCACCACAAGATGTATCGATACACAAGGGTGAACTCTAAGGTATGATCGATATATCTTCTTAGTTGTTGAAGATCATTGCCAAGAAGCAATCCATCTAAGGTGAATCATTTTTCTTGCAAGAGTCTTGTTCCTAGAGAATCTTTCTAAACGATCGTTGTGTTCTACACAATTCTTACAAGGTTGAAGATCAAAATGTTGATCTTTCAAGTGGCCAAATCTATCAAAATGTTGGCAACACATAATATGTTGTGAATGTGTAGAAGGAGCAAGTGAAGATGAAGCGTCTTGAAGAAGTTGAACACTTTGAAATTAATGGGTATTAAATTGTTTGGAATGTGAAAGGACACATACTTGTCATATCCAAGACCATTTTTGTTCTGGTTGGTGAAAAGTTCTTTCCAAGGTTTGATAATGGGCTTGGAAAGTGCACCCTAAAACTTTGCATCTTCATGCAAATCTGCACATGGAATGGCCTCATTAATATGGCCAATTTATGGTTGCTAATGTGAGTCCGTCTCAAACTCAAACATAGATTTTTTTTTAAACAAAAACTAGTTCAGAATGGTGGTTTCATTTTTTATAGCTACCTACGCAACTATTGTAAACATATCAATAACAAGCACACCAATGTCAAAACATAAATGATTAGTCAATATATTAAATTAATAATTTATATTAATTAATTAATACTACTAAAGATTAGAACAACTTATAAATCTCAAATCCTAGGAAGAAATCACTGAATTATGTCTACTACCTATAAATCCACACCCATTATCCATTGAAAAAATATTGATCCCTCTTTAAAAAAAAGCTCAACCCATATTTAGTATAATTAAAATAAATATAAATGATTAAAATCTTAAATATAATTAATATAACAATAATTATTATAAATACTAATTATATTATAATAATTATTATAAACACTTATTTTAAATGATATTTTAAAGACTCCATTAAAAAAACATGTGAATCTTCAAACGGTGACCCATAATTCAAACATGAGATTGAATGTTGTTACAAAGATTCTCCTTTTCCAAATTTGAAGCGACGAAATGTCTAACAAGAAAACGAAGACGATGCTCCTCCTTCCACTCTGGTCATAGGAAGAAGTGAAGCGGTGGGGGAGGAGAAAATGAGATAAATTCACACCATAACTGGAGGATGCCATTCCTAACTCTGTTTATCATCCAACCGACATATCATACCCTCATAGTGACCTTGGATCTTGTAATTTTTACTTCCTCGAAACGTTGGATCTCTTTTGAAGGTGATAACTCCAAGATATTTATGGTGTAATTGGTCTATGGCTAGGAGAAAAATGGAAGTTCCTCTTTCGATGTACAAGAAATTCACTAGATAAATAAAATGATATGTGCTCTTCTTCTATTTGTGAATGGTGATATATATTATATGTATTTACTGTTCCGAGATACCTGATTGTGGAAGTTTATGGTGATTTAAAAGTACATAACATTGTTTTTTATAACTTTCACAAAAGTAGTCTACATGCATGAATCGTTGGGTGGTTTCCCAACGATTATTATGTACTATATAACGAAGGAGAGCCTGAAGGTGTATGTTCGTAAATATTATCAACATAATCCGTATACTTCGTGATCTCCATATGAAACAAGGTGTACAAATTAAATGGCATTCATGCCCTTTTTGTCATTTTGATTAGGTTGAAAGCCACGAATGATTAAATTTGATTTTATCATTCAATCATTTATTAGAAATTATGAGAGAGCAAAAAAACGCACAGGAATAACACACAAATAATAATTTTCTATATTGCAATAATCAGATACATCAAATATATAGTTGAACCACTTCTAATCTTAGAGAGAGAAGTTGAGAGAATCTCTCAACTTCCTCAACAAACCCAATCCAAGATATACTAAAGTAAGCATAATCCTAACTAATTCTAATACCCTCCCTTAATGCTTACTTTACAAAACATATAATAATTAATCACAATTACAACACTGTAAAATTTCGTCTCTTTGTCTGATCTGGTCTTCATTAACACTTGTACCCACTCTGAGATCTCATAGGAAACGCTCTTTTCTCCACCATTTTCGAGCTACCATTCAACCCATTTAAAATACATTTGTTTCTGACCAGCAATAATGAACTTTGCAAGATCAACAGTTTTGACAACTCGGCTCGTCGGGGCTTCCGCGATAAAGCTGACAAGTGATGAACCATCCTATGGACCAATCACCATCTGTCAGATATTTCGCTTTCGGCTATCCATCAGTGGCTAGGCAAATGGTCTGAATACTGAATGTGTTCAAGAGCTAATCTAACAACTTGACCTGCTTGTAACCTGTAACTGATGCTCCTTGGCCCGTAGCACAACAAGATCAACATATAACAAATTCACACAATCAAATTAGCCAATTGTTCTCTCGTCCCTGTAGAACATCAAGAACGACTAATTTAAATAATGCTAATTTGTTCATAGTTGGTTCTGCACTATAGACATCTCACAACAAATGTCACATAATATATATCTAACAAGCAGCTTTAATTTCTCTAGCAGTATAGCACCTTTCTCCCGAAAATTTCTAGCAATTGCAACCTCCATCTTCCGCAAATAAATTTGCAGCTTCCATCAAACACAAGGAAAGAAATATATCTACCCTCTTATTACATATAGTTGACCAACAATGCAGTTGGGTCAACTCTGATGATACCCAAATACATGTTCCTGATGAGTAATAAACCATGCCATTAGTCCTAATCGTGTCACACCCCGCGATTGGTGTCCATGTATTACTAGATGGGTCGTACACTTCACCCCATTCTTCATCTTGCACAGGATACCCAAACACATAAACTCTTCCATCCACCGCGGCCACAACAGCCGCTCGCCGATAGACCGAGAGATCTTCAGCAAGTTTGGTCAAATTTGTGGGGAGAGGAGATTTCAGCGGATCCAGAATTTTATCCTCACAGGTATAGATTTCCCTTGCACTAGAAGTTCTGACAGTCCGGCAACTCTGAAACTTCTCTTCTGTCCCGTTGAAGCTAAGTTCACTTCTGCAAGTATTGTGGAAAGGGCGAACCCATATTCTTCTGACATGTGAAGGCTTCAGAAACTTTATCATTCCATGACCCAATATAGGATTTGCTATAACGTAAAGCTTATTATACAAGACTGAGCTGGCAGTGTTCGCATATATGTCTACAGGATAATTGGGCAGAGGCAGATATCTCATTTCTTGTATGTCAAGAGCATAGAAGCACTGGCTGGCAACGTCAGATTCTTCTTTAAACCTTAGATACACCCAATAAGATGACGGATCTTCCAGCATCCTTAAAAAAATCTTCTTTGGTGACCTCTTTAGGTTTGGAATCTGGCAGAGATCGGAATGAAGGCTTGCGGACCAATGGAAAACCTCGTGAATCAGTAACAACGCCTGAAAGTTGAAGCAGTTGGAAGGTCCCAAAGGCAAAAGGCGCTGAATTTGTTAAAAAAAACTTCTGTCACTTATTCCAATGAATCGCCTGTTTTCTGCGTGTTCCACTGAGCACTGTGTAGTCGCCCACGGTATTCTAAGACACTTCGGCAGTCTTACCCAGAGAAACAACAGTGGAATTGAATTTTGGTGACCTCGGCGGAATAACAAGACTCCAAATTCAGTAACGCAGCGTTCAATTTTCAAGGAGCAAGAAACACACGCAGATGCACACACAGCACTCTTACAAACAAACAAATTCAACACTTCTAATCTACGTACAGAGAACCTCTCTCAAAACTCTTTCATTTTTCTGGGCACTCCCGTGAGGGATTAAGCCCAACTTGGCTCCAATACCATATTAGAAATTATGAGAGAGCAGAAAAACGCACAGGAATAACACACAAATAATAATTTTCTATATTGCAATAATCAGATACATCAAATATATAGTTGAACCACTTCTAATCTTAGAGAGAGAAGTTGAGAGAATCTCTCAACTTCCTCAACAAACCCAATCCAAGATATACTAAAGTAAGCATAATCCTAACTAATTCTAATATGATTTCATTTTAAAACTGTATATTTTGTGGACCCAGGCTCTTTGGGTAAATTAACTACGTGACAGTCTAATGTCACCTATGAATATATGTTTTAAATTGAAATATTGAGATTTGTTAAAAGATGTAAGATAAAAAAAGCTTCAAAATTACAGATGGCGATGGTTTAAAGCGACCAAGACCATTCATAATTTTTCCAAAGACTCAACGGGTAGGCATCGGAACCACTGCTGGCCAGCGTAAAATGAGCTGGGATGTCATTGGTCCCTCGTAAATCTGATTCGTTGTCTGAACTAAAATGGTGAAATCTGGTAGACTCCACTTCATCGCGGGCTTTTGGGCATCAAAGTGAGGTCTTGCCCCTTGACCCCTGTCGGAGCCGGGAACTCTAGCCCAACGTGACATGGCCATCGGACCATCATCCATCGGGCCACCAATTCACCACAAATCGAACTTCCAAGTGGTCCGGATGTGAGAAGCTTGGGGTACAACCCACCGTGGTCTCAACCTGTGGGCACTGGTTCCTGTTCGGTGGAGGCAAGGTATAGGCAGAACCTCCTGGCTGAAGAAAATGTTTTTGATATTAATTCCAATTAAACAAATCTAAATATTTTAATTCAGTTTTTATTATTCAGGTTTTTTTTTAGTGGTTTTTAATGAGATTTTTTAGAAAGTTTTCTGATGAATTTTTCGAATTTAATTTTTCTAAAATTTAGTAGAAATTTATTGAAATCACAAGTTTAATGAGTAAACTCTACATAATTTAAGAAAAAAAAAAGAAATTTAAATAACACAAATCAAAATTTCAACTCAAAAATTTTCCCTAAATTCCAACACTAAAAAAATCCAAAATATCCCACTAAAAACAATTTCTATAATTAATTTAATTTAATTGAAATTCACTTTAGTCATTGATTATTCTTTAATCATTTATTATTGTTGATATCTCCTATATAATGTCATTTAAGAAAATTACCTGACTTCCCCATCTTTTAGTTTTTAACCGAAAATGGATGTTTTCGCATAAGCTTGGGATGCAGCCCTACGATCATTTGGATTTCCTTGAATAAGCTTGAGGTTACCACTGAGCAGAACCCAACCCAATATGGGCTTCGCTGGGTTCCACCTTTCGCATGGCTCTTGGCCATTGGCCATGACATACATAAGCACAACCACATTGTAGGTAAGTCGATTCGCCCCATTTTAGAATCGAGGACCCATAGGAGATAAAATATCACTCTACAAACTCTTTTCAAATTCTATATGTTTAATCAAAGATATTACACACATATTTATACATGAAATAGTCTCAAGATAGGAAATCTATCTTGGACACACAATAATGTGGTTGAGAGATTCTCTCAATCACAAACCAAACTAGGAATAAATATAGCTCTAGCTACCTCCTATTATGTAGGAACAGACTCCTCAAATAGAGAATTACAACCATAGACAAGTAGGAATTAGATATTCCAACTCCCCCCCTTAATGAATATTTGTCATGATGTTAATTCACAAAGTCTTGTTGTGGTCAGATAGAACAAAGGATATGTCGACATCCATATAAAGGAGCAACCATCCACCGGAACGCATGGGTACCAACCGCTGAAACCACTAGTCTTGTAGGATGTTCTTCACATACATGATTCTGTCAACCATTATCACTGCATATATGTACCTGTATCTACAAATCCAGCACCATCGGGTGAATCGCATGTGCAGAACCTCCAAAATAGAGAGAGATCGGTGCCTTTCTAAGCCAAATATTCATGTCCAAATAACAATCCCTAACAGTTGCGCTGATTGCGCCTTTCGACGCAACTGTCAGATAGAAAAATGTGCCAACCCTCTTGTGCTCAGAAACAAAAATATCTGAGACCCATGAGTGAGGTGTTAGCTGTAGTCCACCTTCTCCTGTGAGCATTTAAGCTCTCGTGTACATGTTAGCCACTCAAGCAATATGCCACCACCGGGGAAGTTCGATCTGCCACCACCGGGCAAGTCCGAGCCACCACCGGGCAAATCCACAACTTCAATATGCCACCACCGGGCAAGTCCGATCTGCCACCACTGGGAAAATCCGTCAACTTCAATATGCCACCACCGGGCAAATCTGCATGTAGCCACTAAGACTCTGTATGTGGTTTCTGGTTCACCACAAACCATCACTTTACAGTGACAAAAGATGGTTTCTGGCTGACCATAAACCATTACAAGGTGGTTTTGAGATTACTACAAACTTTACACATGCCTTTACAATGCTTACATTCCATAATTCAACTTTTGGAGTTTCCAGGTACATAACATGACCACTACAACCATTTTCCTAGACTTGCTTATAACATGCTAGGGAGTCTATCCCACAAACCCACACTAACTCAAACAAACATTTACTTTGTTTTCCACCATAAACGTTGTTGCTTTTCCTTTACCTCATCTTTTCATTGTTCACATCTTGGGTATCATTGTCTTTGTCAAATAAATTCTTGGAACTGCATGCTTAACTTGTCATTTGTTAGAGTCTCGAATTCTAACAAAATAACTTTACTTACATTGAGTTAGCTAGGCTCAATAAGGCTCAATAACTTTAAACATGATTCCAAGAAGCTAAATAAAAAAAAAACAAAAGACTCTTCAAATTAATATCTCTGCCCAAAGATGATTATTTCCCAAACATACCAACAACCATTTTTCTCCAACGATACCTCTGAGGGGTCTACTGATGAAGAACCGGATTGACGACTTTTCAAAAGGAATCAATGTAGTGCATTCCAACACTGATGATCCATACATAGGCACTTACAGCCACACGAAGAGAACACAATTTTCCCTTCAAAAACAATAATCAAGGACTCCACGGTCCATTCCTCCGTCGTCCACCGATTCACTATCAACATGCATAAAATTCAACAATCTTATACACAAAAGTTCTCGTTTCAGTATCCAATCTCCTAGCATCGCAGCGTAATGCCTCTTCCCCTGTTCACAGTATCAAGGCAGGGTAACTACTTCCAAGCATGCATCCTCATGCTCGCTGACTGGCTGCTACAATGAAGACCCATTATCAAGCTAATTTCCTCGCAATTGAACATTCAGGTATGTTCCCATCACACTGGGCACACACAAACTCGATCATCCTCCAATCTCTGATGTAGCTCCAACCACTATCCTTAGATGCCATTTTCACTGTCATGTCTTCATCATATCTGGTAGAAAATCAATTTGTCTATTGTTGGAATGGCCAATTCCAACAAAGACTCAAATTCATGACAATAGTTGGCCAAACTAAATGTCACAATAAATAACTCAACTCTTTCAACCAGATTTACATTAATGACATGACAATTTATAAAGAATAAAATTTAAACAATGGCAAATAATAATGCAACTACTCTTGGGGCACCACCAGATCTGCGCCGTCTCCTTAACACAGCAATCGTGAGATCCTGCAAGGCTCCTGAGGTCTGTGCCCTCTTCGTGGACCGTAGATTGACTGTCTTGAAACCCTGGTGGCCGCTCTTGCGAAGTCCATTCCTGCAGTTTCCAAAATTCTGACAAAGTTGTCGGGCATATATTTCCTTCTTTCATCAAACATCACCCATTCTGATCAAATCTGAGCTCTTTCAGCTATGGCGTTGCCGAACTTTTAATTGAAAAAAAAAGTTTGGAGAACATGAAATTAGAAAGGAACTTGTCCACTGACAAGAATGAGGTGAGACACATACACCATGATCAATTTAAGTCAAATGAAATAACCCTAAGCTTCGATGATGGTTCTTCAGCCCAGTTTTCACTGATAATCATAGAGAAGCACTATGCTTCTATTGCCGCTTACCAGAAGTTGTTTTGGTATACGAAAAAAGGCATGTCTAGTTTTTTCTCCAATTCTAAATGAAACGAAATATACAAACAAATTGCTTGACAACGAAACAGGGCTACTAGTTTGCTTTCAAGAAATCGAACAAAACACAACCAATATTACATACCAGCACGGAAATGACCCGAATTCTACCTGCAAGTTCTTCTTTAATCCAAATGTTTCATCGGAATTCCGTGGTGAGCAAAAGCCAGAGCTTTTATTTGCAGCAAACAATCTAATTAATGGAGACATGATCTCCCAATCAAACGAAAGCTGTATTGTAGAAGCAGATCAAAAAATAATGTTGAATTCTTTAAAACAGATACTGTAAACCCCAGATGATGATTCTCATCCAAAACACGAAGTCGCAGAAGACTTTTACTGAGCACACAGGTAAAACAGAGGATTCTCTGAGTCTCATAATCTAAACTCTCAACAGGACAAACATTGGCACCCACGATTGCTAGCTGTGATGTGCCATTGTTGACCATGGACCTACTGAAATGACTCTACTTCTCCTTGAGAAGAGGTCGATGCAAATCACTCCCCACACGACCCAAATCATCGCTCTCAATATCTCGATGGGTCACAGGCCCTTCTGTAATTGGCACCCTGATGATCACGCTTCCACCTGAACCTCTTGTTTCCTCAGTCTCTGAACGACAGCCATGGCAGTGAAGCTATGTTGTAAACAATTCTCCAATCTTGCATTGACTGCCTTCTGAACAATTTGTCCAACCTCACGCAGGCTCTCGGCCTCTTCTGAGACTCGACCTCCAAGATTGGGAGCCGTGCCTCCACGTCACCGCTGCATTCTACACGCAGTCCACACAACGAATAATCAGGGCCACGCAGCATCAACTCACCAATTGATGCCACAACATCTGATCTGCTACTCTCTGATTCAAACAACGATCACAAAACTCCACACACGCATCAGAAGAGGATGGCAGCGTTCAGCTTCACGCTGGCTCAACCCAGCAAGCACTTCTAAGCTCACTAAGAAAATGTCCAAAAAACAGCTCGGACTTCTAAATTCCGAGAACCAGTAAGAAAAACACTATCATACATGGCAACTTCTGTATTGGATACATTCCACTTGAAAAGATGCCAAAGGACCACCTCCATAAGTAATAAATAAGAGTCCAAGCCAATTTGTAATTACTGTTTATGTACATAGCTTGCCTATATAAAATAACTAAGTTCCTTTTTCCGCCTTGAACCTCCTTCATCATATAGATCATTCCACTGAAGTAGCTCCGTCATATTTGCTGACTCAGAAGAAACACTAACACATACCTGTTCATGGGAATATCACATATCATTCATATTCAAACGGCGAACATCATCACTGACACTCAATGTTGAAGGAGGTCAGCCATCTGCTGCTGCTTTCTCTTTTTCCTTCCCAACACCATCAATCCAACCCTCTCCTCGGCCTCCACGACATATAGTGAATGCAGAACTATTAGAAGAAATCGACGGGCAGCGTTTGGCTGGCAGTGCATCTCAGCGTACCTCTTGGCACCCTTTGATCTCTACACAACAGCACACTCCGATAGCACAGCTCTCCGCATACAGCAGTGCTCAAGCACCGGATGGATAAACAAAACTAAAACAAACAAAAACATTAAAAACAATGCAAATACAGTGATTTATATTCCTATGCCCAGGAAGGGCCAAAGGCCCTTACGGGCTCTGATACCAAGATAAAATATCACTCTACAAACTCTATTCAAATTCTATACGTTTAATCAAAGATATTACGCACATATTTATACATGAAATATTCTCAAGATATGAAATCTATCTTGGACGCACAATAATGTGGTTGAGAGATTCTCTCAACCACACACTAAACTAGGAATAAATATAGTTCTAGCTACCTCCTATTATGTAGGAACAGACTCCTCAAATAGAGAATTACAACCATAGACAAGTAGGAATTAGTTATTCCAACTATAGGTCCACGTGGCATCACCAACTGGATTATTCACTAGATGCATGCAAGCAAGCGTTAGATTATGTGCAACGTTGTTTATTGGTTTATATGTGGTGGTTGTTTATGTCTATTATATTTTGGATTATACGATATTGTTTATTGGTTTATACGTGTTGGATTTATATGATATGATTTACATATTATTTGAGGAAGTATTATCTATATAATTAATTATTTGAGGATGTCTCTTTATATCTATATATATATATATATATATATATATATATATATATATATATATATAATTAAATTTTACTTGGTAATATCATTGATTTACTGGAAAGCCTAATTTAAGGGAAAAAAAGATAAATTGTCGACAATAGTAGTGTTAGTATGTTTAATAATAAAAATATAAAATTTTCTTTTAAATAATATTATAACAAGTCTTTGACTTTACATTCTTGAGAGAGGTTTTTTAGTGAGTTGAAATGATGGTAATATTAATTTTTAGTTTTATATTTTTTTTTCGAAATGACATTTTTGTAAATTTTCACTTTTGTAAACTTTGAGAAATCAACATTAAATGTTAGTAACACTTACAACATCTCATAATAATTTTAAAAGTGATAAATGGTAAGTAGTGTTACAAAGTGGTATTAGAGCAACATTAACTGTTAGTAACACTTGTAACATCCTATAATAATTTACTATTCAAATACTTGGATTTTATAGACCTTGAAAATGAAATTCAGAAATCTTATTAGATAAAACCAAAGCTCAAACCCTAACAATATTTATAGAAATGATTTAAATAATATTCTAGCATTTCCTATACATATATATATATATATTATTTAGTATTTTTTACATTTATTTACAATTTACATTTTATTATTTTAGTTTTTTTCCTCTTAATATTTATCTCAAAATATTAATATAATATCCATTTATATCTATATTTATTATTACTTTTAAATTTTTCTTTTTTTCCTTATTTATCTTTATTATTATTATTTTCTTTATTTTTATCTTAATTGTCCTTCATACTATCTTATTCCATTTTTTAATATATGATTATTTTTTGATACTATTTTATCTCATTTTTATTAAGATTATAGCCTATTTTATTTTTAAAATTTTTATAAATAATTATAATAGTAGTTTATATTAATTTATTATTATTTTTTAATGGTTATTTTGAATTATTTTAATAATTTTTCTAAAAGACATTTTCTTTAGATTTTATGCTCATTATATAACCATGTTTGTTCTCCATCTTATCATCTTAGTGATGAACCACATTACTTGCTTTAAAATGCATTCATAAATATACTTTCATGTAATCCTTAAAACATTTTTCTAAATAAATCTAATTTGGTTTCAAACTGTTATAAATTTGTTTTTTAAATTAAAAATTAAAAATTAAAAAATAAACTATTTAATATTTTTTCCAAAATTTTAATTAAAACTACAAAAACATAAACAATACAATATTAATACACTTTAACCCCGAAATTAATACTATGCTAGGAAAAAACTAATAAATGGACTCAACCAAGTCTAAAATAATAAAAATTTAATAGTAAAAAATCAAGATACGAATCAAGAACAATCTGAAACAATCGTCTCGAAAAATTAAAATAAAAAACCATCCAGATACCAAAAAGTCTACCGACTGAATTTAATTACACGAGTTCCCTTAACGGTTGAACCCATAATAAAAAAAAATCTTTAAACCCTGGGCCCACAGAAATAATTGAAATCTAAATGAAAGCCGTTTGTCACTAAACAACAACGTTACAACTCCCTCTCCCATCGTGTTTTGGTTTTATTGTAACCTTTTCTCACAAACGAAAATTTCAACAAAACATTTTTCCCAATTCCTTTTCAAAAGTCTTAACAGCAACAGAGATTTTAGATGAAACTCGAGATATTTATTAATTATTCTAATTCAGTAGGATTAATATGCATCTATTGGCATTTTTTTTCCAAATTAATAGGTCTTAGTACACCTATTTTTTCATAATAGTCTTAACAGCAACAGAGATTTTCACTGAAACTTGATAGTTGGAAATAATTAATATTATTTGTATATTAATAGAGAAATGGTTACATTGTTGTAACGTAGCTCCTTAAATTAGGATTAGTTCCTAGGATATAGGAGTTTGTTTACAACTCCCTGATTCTTTGTGATGTATTTATAGTTGTATCATTCCATTAATGAATGCAAAGTGTACTCTCCGTTTGAGTGCAGTTTCCAGGTGCAGTACTCACTTGTGAGCTGCAACTTCTACTCAGTTCAGTTTTTATCTTGGTATCAGAGCTCAGATTGGGTGAGCCTGATTTGTTTATTGAGAGCCTTAGTGGCTACAGAGCCTTCGTGGCTACGGTGTACATAGGAGCATTGTGCTCACAGGGGCTTCGTGCACACAGGGCTCGGATGATTGATTAATCTCTGAGCAGAAGAGGGTTAGCGCACTTTTTCTGCTGACAGTCACGCCAAAACGCGCAATTGGCGCGACTGTTAGGGCCATAACTGCGCCATTGCACCAGAAAACGTGATTGGCGCCTCTGTTCAAGCCATACCCGCACCAATTTGGTGCCACGCATAAATTCTATTTGGGCGCGGATTTTTTTCTTCGGAAAAGCGCCAATCTCTCTTTTAGCAGTTGTGCACATGAGATTTGCTCGGTGATGGTAAATCAGAGTTGCAGATTTGCCCGGTGGTGGTAGATCGGAGTTGCAAATTTGTCCTGTGGTGGTAGATCGGAGTTGCAGATTTTCCCGGTGGTGGTAGATCGGAGTTGTGGATTTGCCCGATGGTGGTAGATCTGAATTACAGTCACGAGATCGGACTAGGTTGGTGGCAGATCTATGATCAGGATCTGGTATGTATTGAATTTCTGTTAGTGTAGCTTGTAATTATTCAGTGGGTCAGTGTTATTCATCAGAGGATCTGAAAGCTTATCAAGTCAGTATGAATAATAGCATAGAATCGTATCTCAATGAGTCTGGCAAACTCGATGGGTCTAATTTCACCAATTGGAAATTCAAGATACAAACATTGCTTGAAGGAGCAAATGCGTGGTCGATTGTCATAGGTGATGAGCAGAGACCGAATTCAATAACAGGAACAACTACATAAGAACAACACTGGGATAAAAGGGGGAACAAAGCAAAAGTCATATTGAAGATGTCTATCAATGACAATATTATCCCACACATTAGAGATGGCAAATCATCCACTGAGATTTGGACGATGATCAATAATTTATACCAGGCACAAAATACAAATCGCATCTTATCACTCAAAGGCAAGTTGTTTGCAATGAGGATGGAGGAAAATGAATCTGCTGCTGGATTCATTGCAAGGGTTAAAGACCTGAAGGACAGATTTGGAGACATCAGAGAGAAGGTGTCTGATTCCAATCTATTCACAATTACATTGAATGGAATGAAGGATGAATATTAGATGTTCATCACAGGATTGGCAGCAAGGGATAAAGCCCCTACATTTGAAGAATTGACAGGAATTTTTCTACAAGAAGAAGAGCGGTAGCAGAATTTAAAACCACAGAGTGATGATCTTGCTCTGATGCCGAAGAGGCGACAGTTTAGAGGGAAGCGGCCACAGCAACAACAACAGCCACAACAGCAACAGAGAGGAGGTAGCACGTTTTAAAAGAGACCGTTTAGAGGTATGTATGCAAACAATTTTTCAAACAAGAAATGTTTTTACTGTGGGAAAATTGGTCACCAAATTAGGGACTGTTATAAGAGGCAGACAGACGAAGCAAGGAATACGCAGAGTAAGCACAAAGGATACTTTGTTGATGAAGATGAATATCATAGCCATGAACTTCGACTATTTATAGCTAATTGTGCTCTTTCAGCTTCTAAGGAAGATGAGGACAACATATGGTATGTCGATTCTGGTGCATCCTCACATATGACAGGTAAGAAAGAATGGTTTGAATTTCTTGAAGAAACTTCATGTGGATCTAAAATTTATTTAGGAGATGACAGAGGATATGAGATCAAAGGGTATGGTGATATTCCGGTAAAGTTACCTAGCCGTGACATTAGACATCTTAAGAATGTATTGTATGTGCCTGGGATTAGGAAAGTTTTGATCTTTGTATCTATGATAAATAATCAGGATATGTTAGTTGAATTCTTCAAGACTCGCTGTGTCATAAAGGATAGCAAGATGGAAATAGTGGCATCAGGAGTGCGTGTGGGGAGCCTGTACAGACTAGATGTCAAAAGCATGCCACAACAAGCCATGGTTGCAATTGGATTGACAGCCGAAAATCTTTGGCACCAGAGATTCGGTCACCTTAATTTGCAAGACCTCATGTTACTTCAGAGAAAAGGTATGGTCGATGGACTCCCTTCTTTTCATAATGTTCGATTAAATTGTGATGGATGTGCATTAAGGAAAATGCATAGAGAAGAATTTCCTCTACATGTCAATAGAAAGGAAAGAGATATTCTAGAGCTGGTGCATACAAACATATGCGGACCTATGCAGACCAGGTCACTAGGTGGGGCATATTATTTTCTTCTGTTTACTGATGATTGCACTAGATTCTCTTGGATATATTTTTTGAGTAAAAAGAGTCAAAACTTTCAGTGTTTTAAAGAATTTAAAACTATGGTAGAGAAGCAGACAGGAAAATGCATAAAAATTCTCCGCTCAGATCAAGGGGGAGAATACAAGCTGGGAGATTTCATGAATTTTTGCAGATATCGTGGAATTATTCCACAGTTTATAGTGCCTCATACACCACAGTAGAATGGAGTGGCATAACGAAAGAATAGAACTCTTGTCGAGTGCGCAAGGAGTATGCTTCAAGGTAAGGGTCTATCAAATGGTTTTTGGGCGAAAGCCATCAACACTGCTATTTATTTAAAGAATAGGAGTCCTACTAAATGGCTTGGATTCAAAACCCCTTTTGAAGCATTATATGGATTCAAACTAGCAGTGAGTCATTTGAGAGTATTTGGGTCAAAAGCTTTTGCCCATATACCCAAGATGGATAGAAATAAGTTAGATCCTAAAGCCATGAAATGTATCTTTGTAGGATATGGCACTTAGTTTAAAGCATACAAGTTATTTAATCCCATGACTCATAAAATATTTGCAAGTCGAGATGTGGTATTTCATGAACAGGTTAAGGAAGGAAAGGATGACAGTGATAATGAATGGCACATTCCATTATTAATGGAGGAAAACAACGAGGATAACCAAGAGCAGGGGCAGAGAGAAGAAGAAGAAACAGGTGATGTAGTCAATAAGGCAAGCGCGTATAAGTCTGAAGCTGTCAGATTTGAGGTAAGTCCCCTACCGAGGAGATCAGGTAGGCAGTCTCAATTACCAGCCAGATTGAAAGACTATGCTTTAATGACAAGTATTCTAAACATTGTAGAACTCATAAATTATAAAGAAGCAAGTCAATCTGATGCATGGAGCACTGCAATGAATGAAGAAATTGAATTAATTACTAGAAACCATACTTGGGATTTAGTTGAATTGCCTGAAGGAAAAACACCCATAGGTTGTAAGTGGTTGTATAAACCTAAAGTGAATGCAGATGGGAGTATAGAAAAGCTTAAAGCTAGACTGGTAGCAAAGGGTTATTCACAACAAGAGGGAATAGATTTCGATGAAACCTTTGCTCCTGTAGCAAAATTAAATACCATTAGAATGCTAATCTCTTTAGCTACAAAATATAAGTGGAAGCTACACCAGTTAGATGTTAAGTCTGCATTTCTGAATGGTGATTTGAAAGAAGAGATTTATTTAGTTCAGCGTGAAGGGTTTGTTAAAAAGGGGCACGAACATCTTGTTTGTAGATTGAAAAAGGAATTGTATGGCTTAAAACAAGCACCCAGGTCGTGGTATGAGAAGATCGATTCATTCTTCATACAACATGGTTTTCATAGGAGCATGAATGATCCAAATCTGTATACCAAGTTTAATAAACAGAGGCAAATTATTTTGATTTCTTTGTATGTAGATGATATGATTATAACAGGTAATGCAGATATTCTGTTCAAAGAAATCAAACGGCAGATGTCACAAGTATTTGAAATGAAAAATCTCCATTATTATTTGGGTCTGGAAGTATGGAGAGATTCTGGATAGACTTTTCTTACTCAGGGGAAGTATGCCAGAAGTCTGCTAGAAAGATTCAGGATAGAGCAGTGTAAATCAGCAGCAACACCATTGCAGTAGAATCTAAAGTTGTGCAGTGATGATGGCACTAAGGAGGTGGATGCCACTAAGTATAGACAGCTAGTTGGTAGTCTGATATATCTTACTACAACTAGACCAGATTTGGCATACTCTGTTAGTGTGTTGAGCTAGTTCATGTCTAAACCTCTCGAAAGTCATTGGGTTGCAGCAAAGAGTATGTTGAGGTATATTTGTGGTACTAGTGATTATGGTATTTTATACACTAACACATCTGATGTTACTTTAGCAGGTTTTTCATATTCCGATTGGGCAGGCAACCTGGATGATCGAAGATCTATCGCAGGTTATGCGTTTAGCATTGGATCCGGGGTCATAGCATGGAGGAGTAAAAAGCAAAGTACTATAACTTTATCTTCCACTGAAGCTGAGTACTAAGCATTGTGTGCAGCCACATGTGAAGCTATCTGGTTGAGAAGACTTCTCAATGATGCAGGAGAAGAACAGAAAGAAGCAACTACCATTAAAAGTGACAACCAGAGCACTATCAAGCTAGCATACAATCCAGTATTTCACAAAAACACCGAACACATCGATACTCAGTTCCATTTTGTTTGAGAAAAACTTCAGTCAAAGGAAATATTTGTTGAATATTGTAAATCTTGTGACAACGTGGCATATATTTTTACTAAGCCTCTTGGGAGAATAAAGTTTGAATTGTTTAGAGGGATGTTAGGAATTCAGGGTAATCCTTTCTCCATTAAGGGAGAGAGTTGGAAATAATTAATATTATTTGTATATTAATGGAGAAATGGTTACATTGTTGTAACGTAGCTCCTTAAGTTAGGATTAGTTCCTAGGATATAGGAGTTTGTTTACAACTCCCTGATTCTTTGTGATGTATTTATAGTTGTATCATTCCATTAATGAATGCAGAGTGTACTCTCCGTTTGAATGCAGTCTCTAGGTGCAATAGTCCCCTGCAACTTTTATTCTAATTCAGTAGGATTAATATGCATATATTAGAATTTTTTTTCCAAATTAATAAGTCTTAGTACAACTATTTTTTCATAACAGTCTTAACAGCAACATAGATTTTAACTAAAACTCGAGATATTTATTAATTATTCGAATTCAGTAGGATTAATATGCATATAATGTCATTTTTTTTCAAAATTAATAGGTCTTAGTACAACTATTTTTTAATTTAATACGGTTGATATATCTGATTGAAATTTTTTTATTTTATTTTTTATTTTAGAATTAGTTTAATAAATTCATGTGATGTTACTTTTTATTTTATAATATGTATTATAATTTTATAATGGTATATATATAATTTTTTTTATATATATATATATATATATATATATATATATATATATATATATAATTTGTATAATAATTTCATAGTTATATTTGAATATGAAAAAGTAAAATACATTCACATCATGTTAATTGTTATTTAATTTATCTAGTAATTTTAGAATTATATCAAATAAGTGTAAAAAGTAAACCTAAATTTAAAAATACAAATTAATCAATTTTTAAAATTGCATATATTAATATAAAATAAGCACTATAGAAAATTAAAAAATAATATCTAAACAAAAATATTCTCTTGAAATCGAATCGACTGTTCATTAATTTATTAGAAAATAAAAAAAATTACATTTATATATATATGCTATCATGCTAATAAAGTATTCGTTATGCAAGTAAAGCTCGACCTTCAGCCGCCTGATCGTCACTGTTTGCTCTCTTCCTATTGTGAGCCTTGTGACCATCGGTCGATCCATTTTCTGAATTGGAGGCTAAAGCGAGGGGGAAGTTAACGATAGCCCTGGGTCCACAGATTTTGAAGGCAGCGCGATCATATGCGAGAGCAGCCTCTTCCGCGGTGTTGAAAGTACCTAGCCATACCCTCGCCCCCTTCCTTGCGGGGTCCCTTATGTTAGAGTTCAGCAGCGGAAATATTTCAATAAAACACAAACACACACAACATTCAACCATGAAAACACAGATTTTAATGTGGTTCACCCAACCAATCTGGGCTACATCCACCTAACAGGGCATTGGAAATTTCATTCATCAACTGGAGAAATACAATAGCAGAGTTTCTCATCTGCTCAGGTCTTCCACTCACCTCACATTCCTCATCATGCTCACTTGCCTCTACGGGCTTACATTTTATAGTGGTGAATGGAAACAGACTCATAAATTCTCTCACAACAAATATAGGATGCATTAACTCCTCATCAGAAATTGATGGAGTCAATGTAGCAACAAATCCTACTATTGTCACCTACATGAGATTTTCTCCAAAAATAATTAAAAGAAAAATCTCAACAATCTCCACCTTGACAACAATTAGCCTGATACCCTGTTCCATTATTATTTTTATCTTTTCTGCAAGCCAAGAGAAGCCAGACACCATCGTAGCTTCTCTAACAAAACTGGTTTCGTGAACATGTCTGCACTGTTTTTCTTTGTATGCACCTTTTCAAGAGAGACTCCCCTTTTAGTGATAACCTGTCTTACAAAATGGTACTTGATAGGTATATGCTTTGATTTACTATGATAGGCCGGATTCTTAGCCAAATGAATTGCACTTTGACTATCACAAAATAACTTGATGTTGTCCTGTAACCTACCAAACTCACCAAACAAATCTTTCAACCAAATTGCTTCTTTGCAAGCATGTGAAGCAGCTATGTATTCTGCTTCAGTAGTGGATAAAGCAACAATGTTTTGTAGCTTTGACATCCAGCTAATAGCTCCACCTGCAAGAGTAAAGACATATCCTGAAGTTGACCTTCTCTTATCCAAATCACTTGCAAAATCGAAATCAACATGTCACTGCATCATTCACTACTCTGGTATAAGTGATACAATAATCACTTTGTGCCTCTTAGATACAGAAGCACCCATTTCGCTGTGACCGGTGTTCTTTTCTGATTTTCCATATGCACACTGCTGACAACTTATTTGCATGAAATATGCGGTCGAGTACAAACGATCATACATCAAACAACCTACTACATTGGCATGTGGAATTCGAGACATATATTCCTTTTCTTCATTAGTGTTAGGACATAAACTTGAAGAAAGCTTAAAATGGGAAGCAAAGAGTGAAACGAGGCTTCATTGTAGACACAAACCCTCAGTATCTTCTCAATATACTTCTATTGTGATAGCCATAGCTTACCATTACTCTTGTCTCTGAAAATCTCCATGCCCAAAATTTGTCTTGCTACTCCTAGATCTTTCATATCAAACGTCCTAGCCATCTGAGCCTTTAACCTGTTGATCTTTGTTATGCTTTTGCTTGCTAAAAGCATATCGTCAACATACAACACTAAGATAATGAACATGCCATTACTTAATTTCTTAAAGTAAACACAATGATCATATTCACTTCTTATATAATTTTGACTCATCATGAAAGAATCAAATTTCTGGTACCATTGTCGAGGTGATTGCTTCAGACCATACAATGATTTCTTGAGCCTGCAGACAAATTTCCTGTTTCGATTTTGAACAAACCCTTCCGGTTGTTCCATGTAAATTTCCTCATCTAAATCTCCATGTAAAAAGGAAGTTTTAACATCTAGTTGCTGTAATTCTAAATCAAGTAAAGCAATTAATGCTAACATAATCCAAATTGAAACAATTTTTACAACTGGTGAAAATATCTCATGAAAGTCAATGCTGGCTTTCTTAGAAAAACCTTTCGTGACCAGCCTCACTTTGTACCTGTCTTCTTTATCATCAACACCCTTCTTCAATTTGTAAACCCACTTACATCCCACAGTTTTCCTGTCTTTAGGAAGTTCTACCAGATCCCTTGTGGCATTCTTGTCTAATGCCTTCATCTCGTCCTTCATAGCCTCTTTCCACTTACCATTGTTTGAACCTTCTATAGCTTCCTGATAGCATAAAGGTTCATCATCGTTAGTAGTTAAAGCAACTGAAGTAACATAATCATCATACCTTTTAGGAAAACGTCTGATTCTCGTAGACCTCCTTAAAGATGTTTCTGGTACTTCCCCAATTTGCTGATTATTATCTGTAGGAACTTCTTCATGATCAGCATCTGAAACACGTTCATGATCTGCATCTGAAACTTGTTCATGATCTGAATCTGAAACTTGTTCATTTGGACTATCATCAGTATTTGAACTGGTTTCAAACTGAATGTGTTGAAGCTTAGGTGCATTATCCTGTTTCAATTCATCATCTACATCTGGATTTTCAAGTGAAGATTCATTAAATTTAACATCTCTGTTAATGATGATCTTGTGTGTAGTAGGATCCCACAACTTGTATCCCTTAGTCCCATCACCATATCCAACAAAGATATTTCTTTTTGATTTAGGATCTAATTTAGAATGCTGATGCTTCGGAACTAGAGCATATGCATCACAACCAAAAACTTTCAGTTTAGAATAATCACATGGATAACCTTTCCATACCTCTTGAGGAATTTTGCATCCTATCGCAGTTGATGGTGATCGATTTACCAAGTAACAAGCTGTAGAAACTGCTTCTATCCACAATTCCTTCTACAAATTGGCGTTACTAAGCATACTTCTTGCTCTCTCTAAAAGAGTCATGTTCATGCGTTCAGCAACTCCGTTTTGCTGAGGAGTATATACAGTGGTTTTATGTCTTTCGATCCCAGCGTCCTTGCAATAATTATCAAATTCCTTTGAAGTAAACTCACCACCATTTTCAGTTCTTAAACATTTAATGGTTCTTCCAGTGATGTTTTCAACTAATGCTCTAAACTATTTGAAAACTGTGAATACATCAGACTTCTTCTTTAACATGTAGACCCACACTTTTCTAGAGAAATCATCAATAAAAGATACAAAATATGACAATCCTCCATATGAGGTTGTAGGAGATGGACCCCAAACATCAGAATGGATATAATCAAGGATTCCCTTACTAGTATGTTTTCCAGTTTTAAACTTCTGCTTGCTTTGTTTCCCAAATAGAAAATGTTTGCAGAAATCTAACTTAGAAGATTTTAAACTAGGAAGTAACTTACGATCAGATAAAATTTTTAATCCTCTTTCGCTCATATGGCCCAACCTTTGATGCCATAAACGAATAGAATTACTGTCGTTTTCAGATACTGTAGAAGCATGATCTGACTCTGTTCTTCCTTCTAACTGAAAAATATTTCCAATCTTCTTTGCTTTCATTACTAGTAAAATTCCTTTATAAACTTTCGTTACTCCACCTTGAATAAAGGTTTTATATCCATTAGTGTCTAGTACTCCTAGTGAAATGAGGTTTTTTCTTAGTTCAGGTACATGTCTTACATCAGTTAGAATTTTATTTTTCCCATCAAACATTTTAATCTGGACGCTTCCAATTCCCACAATATTACATGAGGCATCATTTCCCATGTAAACAACTCCATCATTGATTGATTTATAAGTTTTAAACCACTCTCTATGAATGCACATGTGATTTGACGCACCAGAATCTAACAGCCAATGTTGATCATGATTAGACAAACTAATTGATAACACTTCATCACTCATACCTGAAATGGATGCCGAACCTGTATTTGTCATGTTTGCTTCTTTCTTCTCCGTCGAAGAATCTCCTTTGGAGGTTTGTTGTCTCTTCCAACAGTCCTTCTTCAAATGTCCTGATTTGCCACAAAACCAACACTTTACCTTACTCTTCTTCCCTTTCGATTTTGAACGGGAGTTGTTGTGTTTACTGAAGCGTCTTTCTTTAGAACGACCTCTGACCATCATTGCTTCTGATGTAGAGGTTTTTGAATTTGACCTCCTCCTTGTTTCTTCGGACAATAAAGCTCCAACAACATCATCAAATTCAAGGGCTTCTGATGAACTAAGACTTATATAAGTAACAAAATGATCCCATGACTCGGGCAACGAGCATAATAAAGTTACAGCTTTATCTTCTGATTCAAATTTTACTTCTATACTTTCTAACTGCACCAGGAGAGTATTAAAGGTATTCAGATGATCAGTTATCGTCGTATCTTCCTTCATACGCAAACTATACAACTATCGCTTCAGAAGAATCCTATTGGTTAAGGATTTTGTCATGTACATCTTTTCAAGCTTTGTCCACAAACCAGCAGCAGTTTTCTCTGACACGATGTTAAACAAAACATCATCCGCCAAACACAGTTGAATGCCGCTCAATGCTCTTTCATCCAAGTCACTCCATTCATCATATGTCATGGTGTAAGGTTGTTTGGCTTTTCCCAACAGCGCCTTCGCCACGCCTTGTTGCACGAGTAGATTATACATCTTAACTTTCCAGATCTCGAAGTTGTTTTTGCCGTTGAACTTCTCGATCTCAAACGGGGCACTTTGAGTTTTTGCCATGTTGTGTCACAAAAAACAATCTCCAATTGCAACTTTTAATAAATGAAGTTTTATTTAAAAAATAATGCCCTTCACCTTATAAAATGTCTTTCCTCTTAATACCATGTGCAAATGGCAATTTAATACAAAGACATGATAAAAGGCTTTTAATAAATGGTAATTAATACAAATTACCAATCGATTTGTTTTTAAAACACATGCCATATGTAAATGGCATTGGATTTTTAAATGTCAAATCGAATTTAAAAGCTCTACAATCCAAATCGATTTATAATAAAACAAATCGACCTTTTTACAAAGGCATTTCGTAAGAGCTTTATGAAAAACTTCACTTAAACTTCAAATCGATATATATATATTTTTTTTAATCATATGCAAAACTTCAAATCGATTTGTAAAACAAAATTTCAACCTGGAATTTTAATAAACTGATTTAGCCATACCCCAGCAGCTCACGGTCAACGACACTGTGTTCAACTTACGTTAATGCAGTTAGCTCACAGAGCTCACGGCTTTCTTGTGGCTCCTCCTATTGCCGCGGACGTGTTATCAGTTTGCTTGCAGGAGAACTCGGGATATTCCATGGTCCACGCAGCTCGTTAACTTGGGATATTCCACTGTCCACGCAGCTCGTTAAAGCAGCCTTAGACCCATGCTCACGGCTTTGCAACTTAATTTCAGCTCACAGTTCCTTCACGTGCAGTTCAACGCACGTTTTGGGTCTTTCCACGTCTCCGCACCAACTGTTAACGCCATTTAACCCTCGTTACCAATCGACTAGCGATTTAGATAATCAACATTGCTTCACACTTCAGCTCATGTGTTGACTAAACTTTTCATCTCACGGTTCAACCGCTGACTCTGCACTCACACAACCAGCTCCGTTATTTCTCCAGCTCACGGCCTTTGGTCAAACAAAAAACTTTGCGTTGTTGTACAATATAACATTGACAGTTTTCAACGCTAGAACTATTCCCTGCTCATGGCGCTGTCACAACCTTCAGTTAACGCGGACATTAATTCGACCGCTCAACAATTGCCTCTGATACCAAGTGTTAGAGTTCAGCAGCGGAAATATTTCAATAAAACACAGACACACACAACATTCGACCATGAAAACACAGATTTTAACGTGGTTCACCCAACCAATCTGGGCTACATCCACCTAACAGGGCATCGGAAATTTCATTCATCAACTGGAGAAATACAATAGCAGAGTTTCTCATCTGCTCAGCTCTTCCACTCACCTCACATTCCTCATCATGCTCACTTGCCTCTACGGGCTTACATTTTATAGTGGTGAATGGAAACAGACTCATAAATTCTCTCACAACAAATATAGGATGCATTAACTCCTCATCAGAAATTGATGGAGTCAATGTAGCAACAAATCCTATTGTTGTCACCTACATGAGATTTTCTCCAAAAATAATTAAAAGAAAAATCTCAACACCTTATTTCGGCCGCAAATTTTCCCCATGGCCGCTGCCTAACTCCTCTGTAGTGTCCGGCGCAGCTCTTCTTCATGCCTCTATTCTCCTCCTCATGTGCATGTGACTTTACCTTAACCGTCTCTACTCTTCCAACCTGGCACACAGAAGAAGATGGAAAGTAGTTTTGTTGGGTAAATTCACTCTCATCCTCCTCTGATATTGATATGCTGCTGCTACTCTGCCATGAACTTCCGGTGGTGGAGGATAAGGATGAAGACATTGAAGACGAGTTTCCTCCAATATGTATGATATCCACATCGTCCTCCACTTCCAGCAAATGGTGCCGAATCAACTCCAACATACTCGCCTCTGCAACCTCCATCGTAATTGTCTCTCTGTCGCAAGAAAGTAGAGATTCGGGAAAGATTTATTTCCTCGCGGGGCGGAGTGGTACAGCGGCAATCGAGAAGTGCGTGAGTTAAGTATACAAGTCATACATTTCCTGACGGTACCTTATACTTACCACCCCACTCGTCCTTTAGCGAAAACTTCATCGATTAGCGAGTGCGTCTTTACCAAACATTTCATCAATCCGTACTTTCGCGAATATTTCGTGGATAAATTCCATTACTGGAATTGACATAGTCGGTCACCACATTGACTTTCCTCGACATTCTTGTCACAATCTTATTCGTCATGGTGCGAGATAAATATGCGTGACCCTCAAATAATATGGGGTCCCTATAATATCTCGTTATAAAAGCCATTTGCAACACTGATTTCTCGTTACAAAAAACACGTGCACACACTATTCTCTTTTATCGAGTCGCGCGTAGGACGGGATTTTTTGAAAATTTGGATGGTAGTGGTATGTTTTAGGGTTTTAGGTTTTCAAGGGTTGTTTTTAATGTTTAAGACATTGCTGAATTCATTTTCATTTTAACTAAAAAATTTAAATAGGATTATAATCAAAGTTCAAGAATTTTTAGCCAAATTTAAATTGAATCTATCTAAAATTCTAACAAGTCTACATCAAATTTTTAGCTAATTTTTAAGAATCCAAGTGAAACTGTATTTTTTAACAATGCTTATCACTGGTTTTCAATGAAATTTGACATATTTTTCATTTTTGAATTTTAACTATTAAAAAAAACATATGTTTTTTTAATAAATAAATAAATTTAACCTTCTTTAAAAAAAAATCTAGAAATCTTTGATTATGTAAATTACATACATTACAAATATCTAGGAAACTAGGATTAGGTAGATTACACACATTATAAATTTCAGATTTCCCATTCCAAAAATCCCCACGCGCTTGCAAAAATTAACTACAAAATATCACGGAATAGCCCCACCTGCTTGCAAAATATTGATCAGAAAATATCACGAAATAAAATGAAAGGCAGATAATATTTAGATATAAACTTAATATAACCTAACCGAGAATGAGACGTGCATATTACCGAAGAAAAGTCTCCACCTACATGAAAAAATCGACCCAAAAATATCTCCCTATTAAATAAAGAACACACCAACAACATAACCTTAATTACGCTGAAAGGCGTTCCCTTTGTTGGCTTTGGCTGAATGTACTGTTCGCTGGAGCCAATGACAGGGCTTTCTCATCATCCTTCCAGCCACTGAAAATGTGCCATTTGCAGGCTGCTCGTCTTACCAGCGCACAGGGGCTGCTGCTCTTACCTCGCTGTTTCAGGGTTTACCAGCGCACAGTTTCACCAGCTCGCAGTCTTAAAACTCCACGGCGGCAATCCTGGAGCGTTTTCAAGAAGGCCGCAAAAAAGTGTGGGCTCGATATCCACTTGGTGGAAATGGAAATCCCCGCAGACCAACTGGTTCTGGGCA